>CM035355.1:7066596-7392490 GCA_020137815.1 Hormiphora californensis | reverse complement strand
CACTAGAGAGAGAGAGATGAGGAGAGAGGAGAGAGATATCGAGATCGAAGGAGGAGAGAGAGAGAGAGAGAGAGAAGGAGGAGAGAGAGGGAAAGAGGAAAAAAGATAGAGAGAGAGGGACCACACCGCACAACACGTGACATCGAAAAAGGTGAAAGACCAACATAAGTTGACACAAACACAAACATGAAACTGTGGCTGATAACCACGTGGAAATTTCAATAAAGTGGCCCTGGGACGGCTATGACTTTGTTTTCACCGTTTTTTCACGGTACGTGTTTTTACCGCCGGAAAGGCAATTACATTGGTTTAACATGAACCATGCAAGAAGTTGTAACAGCATAACCACGTTGCTTTTAAAATGTGTAATTGTGCTATAAAGCTCAAATTCTCCTTGTCAAAATTATGAAGACCTGCTCTGTGGGGGGATTGAGATAGAGGAAGAGAGAGTAGAGGGCCGGGGTACCGGTATTATATCGATTAAAAAAATACGAAGTAAAGAGAAACTATTTAAGTGGTTGAAGATAGTTGAGAATAAATTCCGTCATTATAAAGATCAAACTTTAAAGAATTACTGAAGAAATGAAACTACGACATCTATTGAGAATGAATGGAACGTATATAGTGAGAGATAGAGTAAGAGGGAGGTGAGACTGCCGAAACGATTGACTTGAGAGATTGTTGACTAATGAGAAAAAGTTCTGAGAGATGGAGGGAGAAGCTGAGAAAGCTTGGCTTGAGAAAGCGCACATTGAAGTATTGTGCGGTACAGTACAGTGAGTAATTGTATTGACCTCTGTGTAGTATGTATGTATAGTACTCTCTCTGTCGAACTAAAATGTGTCAGGGTACTTCTGAAGTACCACTACCGAAAGAAAGTATGTAACAAATTAGAAGCAGTTAATTTGAGAAATAAGGCAGTATGTGAATTAAAGGTTGACAAGATACCTAAAACTTTTCGTATATCGTCTTATTTTGATTTATCATTAATTTACAGCATTTTTTCAGAATTTTTTGTCGGCTAGAAAAAAATTCGAAATAGGGGGTCTACCGATATTGTCAGCACTGGTTTTACTGGGCACACTCACTGCGTCTCGCAAATTGAAATTCACGTTTCCGGTTCCTCAAAAGATAGCTACTTGATCTTGGTTGCGTTGGATTGGTCTCAATAAGACCTTTCCAACGCTACCAAAACGGTTTCTGTATCTCATCAGGAACCGGAGATATTACGGTGTCAATTTTTAAATTGCACCTCTCGTTTATCAGTAGACCCCCTATTTTGCACATACCTTACTCTCGATTTTTAAGAAACGCTTTAGTAAGAAACTTTTTTATAAGAAACTTTTCAAATGTAAATCACACAATCCAGAGACACCCCAACAAAATAGGAAACCCCTAAGTTGTTTAGTCTCTTGATAAAGGAGAAATTCTTTTTGTTTTTGGATCGCTTACACCTGTAGTTTCCTAGAAAAAAAGTTTCTTATTTAAAAGTTTCTTGAAATATGCGAGCTTAATTAACGAGAGTAAGGTATTTCTAGCCGACAAAAAATTCTGAAAAAATGCTGAAAATTAATGATAAATCAAAATAAGACGATATACGAAAAGTTTTAGGTATCTTGTCAACCTTTAACTATAGGATGGTGTTCGGAATAAAATTTAGGCAATAATCGCCCCCCCCAGTAATAAACTCGTACTAAGAGTAGTTAGCTCCATTAAAATTATATCACGGAGAGAACACGGGAGAGAACAATATGATAGGAATTTAATAACAGTAGTATAAACTCACGCACTGAACAAACTCATAGTAATAGTCTGGAGTTATATATTCAGACTCTAGATACGAGTCCTAACTTTCACTGAATGCTATATCGGGACTACATCTATATACTGTTTACATCAAGAGGAATATCCTATCAGTACCAGAGCTCTCTGCGGATTTGCATAGCAATCTACTAATAGACAACTCTATATATCTTGACCTCTATCGAGTGGTATATATTCGCTATGTGGGATATACTGGCCAATAAATCAAGCTATTCGGAGCAAGTCCGCTACACGTGGTATAGAGATACGGAGAGAGAGGGAAGTGAGGAAGAGAGAGAAAGAGAGGGAAAGATATAAGAGAGGGGGAGGGGAGGGTTGATGAAAGGAATTATACCAAAGCGTCACTATACAGGGTGTGGGTGCATGTGCTCCCCCATGTGCTAAATTAGGGAGACAATATTGATACGACTACAGTAGACAATTCGCTATTATTACTCAGTATCAAGTTGAATGGGAGCTGCAGGGAGAGGCTAAGTGATATTGAAAATGGCAAGGCGTGGTTGTAAGATATAATTGGTGACTGAAAATATCTCATATCTCATATATCGTCAGCTACCAAATATCTTATTCTACGAGGCAAGATATTTTACAATTTCGAATTCCAAGTAAAATGTACCCCAAAAAAGAATGGTACAGTCGGACCCCGATTTAGGGACACCCTCGGGGGAAAGGGTCTTGTCCACTAAATCGGGGTGTCCACTAAATCGGGGTGAGCCATATTTGACCCAAATATTTTATTGCCCAAAATGCTATATTATTAAGACTAAAGACACCTCTAACTGTTATATGCAATATTCATGTGTTGATGACATGATCATTTCTGATTAGAAAAAGAAAAATATAAAATTATTCTTTTTCAAAAAAAGTGGAAAATTTTCTAAGTTATACCATTTTATATTTAGTTTAATTTATTACAGTTTTTATCATTGTTAAGTGTCTACACCTATTTATATTCAGGCCGATGTTGGCCGCCAACCCCCCCCCCCCCCCCAAAAAAAAGAAGTTATACCAGCCCGTCCGGTTTGTATTTCGAATCGGTGCAACTTACTGGATATCCTGTCTAATTAGCGGGTTCAAAACGAACCGATACGTGATACCATACCGAATCGGGGCACCCTAAGCGGGTGAGGAAGTACAGTCGGACCCCGATTTAGGGGCCCCCGATTTAGGGGCACCCCGATTTAGGGACAGGATTTTTTCCCCCCAAAAATTTTTTGAATTTTTTTTGTGAAATTTTTTGTGAATTTTTTTTGAAAATTTTTCAAAAAGATACCAGCCACGTCCGAATCGTGTTTCGAATCAGTGAATCTTATCGCATGTCCTGCTGCTAATTAGACGGTTGTCGCTTCGGAACGAACTGATACGTGATCCACATGGGGCCATTGAATCACAAGTTCACCAAGCGTCAAAATTTCGATTCGATGGGGATCACGTTTCGATTCGTTCCGAACCGTCTAATTAGCAGCAGGAGATGCGATAAGATGCACCGATTCGATACGCGATTCGGACGTGGCTGGCATACCTTTAAAAAATTTTAAAATATTTTTGCAAAATTTTACAGTACGATTGTCAATGCTTTGATCGGTGCTCCCCATAAATTTTGAAAGAAAAAGTTATTTTGAAATTTTGATACTTCCTCACCCGCTTAGGGTGCCCCGATTCGGCATGGTCATGGTATCACGTATCGGTTCGTTTGGAATCCACTAATTAGACAGGACATCCAGTAAGCTGCACCGATTCGAAACACAAATCGGACGGGCTGGTATAACTTAGAAAATTTTTCACATTTTTTTGAAAAAAAACTATTTTGTATTTTTCTATTTCTAATCAGAAATGATGATGTCATCAATACATGAATATTGCATATAACAGTTAGAGGTGTCTTTAGTCTTAATAATATAGCATTTTGGGCATAAAATAGGTTTTTATGGGCCAAATATGGCTCACCCCGATTTAGTGGACACCCCGATTTAGTGGACAAGACCCTTTCCCCCGAGGGTGTCCCTAAATCGGGGTCCGACTGTATCAAAATTTCAAAATAACTTTTTCTCTTAAAATTTATGGGGAGCACCGATCAAAGCATTGACAATCGTACTGTAAAATTTTGCAAAAAAGTTATAAAATTTTTTAAAGGTATACCAACCACGTCCGAATCGTGTTTCGAATCGGTGCATCTTATCGCATGTCCTGCTGCTAATTAGACGGAACGAATCGAAACGTGATCCCCATCGAATCGAAATTTTGACGCTTGGACCTTGGTGAACTTGTGATTCAATGGGCACCATGGGGATCACGTGTCGGTTCGTTCCGAACCGTCTAATTAGCAGAAGGACATGCGATAAGATGCACCGATTCGAAACACGATTCGGACATGGCTGGAATCTTTTTGAAAAATTTCACAAAAAATTTCCCAAAAAAAATTCAAAAATTTTTGGGGGAAAAAATCCTGTCCCTAAATCGGGGTGTCCCTAAATCGGGGGTCCCTAAATCGGGGTCCGACTGTAGTAACACCGGTGGCACTATCGCACAGAGCAAAACACTCCAACCCCACATCACCACAATCACAAACACATGTTGTCTTCTGGCAAAATATAAACAACATATCATATGCAGCCTCTTTGGATTGTTTGTTTTAATAAAGAGCTCTCTCACTAATACTTCCAAACAGTCATCACCCTATCAGAAATATACCCCAGCATTACAAGGAATAATATATATTACATAAAATATTTCCGAGAGAGGTGTTGGAGAGAGAGGGAAGGGGTTTTGGAAAATAAATGTGTGTAGGAACAGAAATTAGTACGTCACCATGACTCAAGCATTATAAAATATGACACGCACTAATAATTCTCTATATATATTCCATTGGCATCTCGTATGAATTAATTTTGACACATTGCAATCTTCGGAGCCATAAAATGACAGTCGACACAGTGTGGGGCGAGACATGTAATATATTCGAGGGGAGGGGGAGCTGTTAAAGAATCATTGGGCCAGGAACAGAATTGAGATTTGCAAATTTTAAATGAAAAAAAATGCACACGAGGGCCATCAAATTTAAAATAGAGAAAACGTGAAAAACAAATCAAAGAGCTTTGGAAAAGCTTTTAGCGGGACACGCCCGAAAGGATCGCCGTGGAGGGATAGTAAAAGATCCCGTTAAAATAGTTGTATCAACTCAGGAGATAAAATATTTTATAAAGGAGTATCTAAAAGGTGGGATTGAGGTCTAGTTAATGGGTACACAGCGATGAAATGCAACGCTTCTAAAATTCTAAATGCATCCTACAAATGCTCAGACAGTGTGAGGTGACACATGCATGGGAAACAAAACAACTGGAATGCAATCGGAGGGAAAAGTAGAGAGAGAGCGAGAGAGTATTTCCATTATATAGGACCAAAGATAGTTGGAAAAGGAACGCATATTCTGAAAGCAAAAAAGCCTGGTTGAAAGGTGTGTGTACACACATCCTAATTGGCACATTATGAAAAGGAAGCGAGAGAATGATTGTGTGTGAGAATGAGAGAGAAATAACTATTATATTGCATGCTCTCAAGCCACAAACACAACATCTCTCTCACACACATCTGATCTCGCACATCTGATCGCAAACATTTCTCACACAACAGACTTGCTTTTGGCAGTAAAGTAGTGTAAACTGGACATACATAGCACGTGCGCTGAGTGTTCGAGACAGCACATGTGGTAGTGTAAGGAAAATGAAAGTTAGAGAGAGAGAGAGAGAGAGAGAGAGAGAGAGAGAGAGAGAGAGAGAGAGAGAGAGAGAGAGAGAGAGAGAGAGAGAGAGAGTGAGAGAGAGAGAGTGAGATAGAGAAAGAGAGAGAGGCAAAGTAAAAACGACGTTAGAGACAACTAACAAGCTGTAGAGATGTACTGAGTCAGTGCAGTCAATGTGGTTCAAGCTATATTTCGTTATATGCAATACACAGCGGCAGCTTTTGCTGGGTTATGTAGTCTTCCGGAATACTACAGAAATGAAGAGAGGCCTTTTTCTTTCTCTCTCTTTATGTCTCCCTCTCTCTCTCCTTCCATCTCTCTATATGTCTCCCACTCGCAAGTCTCTCCCTCTCTCTCTCCTTCCATCTCTCTATGTCGCCCTTTCTCAAGTCTCTCTCTTGCTTACTCTCTTCTCCTTCTCTCTGTCTATCCGTCCATCTCTCTCTCCCTCTCTCTGTCTATCCTTCCATCTCTCTCTCCTTCTCTCTGAGCATATCACGTGCACCACACGAACCCACAATTAGGACCATCAAAGAGCTCGGACTGCTTACTGTTCGTAGGGAAAAGAGGCAAAGAACGATATAATACGAGCTCTTTTAAATACTCTCTTCTTCTCGGGAAGAGCTCTTGGGAATGAAGAACTTGAAGATTGAATGAGATTAAAGAAAAGCTCGTTTGTATAGCTTGTGCCCGAAAGGGATAAGAGAAAGAGGGGGAGAGAAAGAGAAAGAAAGATATAGAGAGAGAGAGAGAGAGAAAAGGAGAGAGAGAGAGAGAGAGAGCACCATTTTCTAAAGCGGAACTAAAACATTGGTTATCTATGCAATGAAGAGAGGTCACATATCAATCTCGAACAGATGTATGATACTTAGTGTATAATGAAGTGAACACACAATCAATCCTATACACATCTACTACCGCGCTGTTCATAGAGTGAATCGTGGTTTGACCAATACCCTCTTTCAATATTTATATTGAAAGAGGGTATTGGTCAAACCACGATTATTCACTCTATATGTCTTATAAGACAGCCGTGGTGGATCTGACTTTTATTAAGCCACTTTATTTTGAGAAGTATTATACAGTAGATTAAGTAGAAATATGATAAATATTGAACAATGAGAAGGAACATTCAATAAAAGGCAATGAAAACAAAGGGCAACATGAGTGTGTGTGAGAGAGGAGAAATATTAATGACTGTGTCTATAACAAAGAAACCAACATTTCCAGATACATGGCTATTAACTAATTATTGAAACGCCCTATGCTATTTAATAGCCGCACCCTAGCTTGAGCTACTGCAAAATTAAATATCAGGATAGTAACGGGTGACAACTAAAAATTGTTACTAATTTAAAACAGCTGTAGAATTTTTCCCTTTTGAGATACAGCTTCGGGCCAGTGATAGAACGATTTTTCAGACAATTTTGAATCAGGATAACATAACGGCGATGACTAAAACGTTCATTCTCATAGCGATATCGGATCATTTCCTCTTGCCCCACCAAAGCATATAGTCCGTGAAATCTACACGTTTTTCTAGCACCTCTAGCGCCTGTTCTAGTCGAAATACAGCTTCGGGACAGTGATAGAATGATTTTTCAGACAATTTTGAACGAAATGAACATTGCTTCAAACTTCATAAATCTCAATTTCCTGATCAGAATCTTCTGTAACAAAGCGTTGTTTACAGGTAATTTGAGAAATCGCCATTTCGACATCTCTCGAAACATTAATGACCGTCGAAACCCAACTTCCCAATGAGCAAAAATCTTCAAACTTGGCAGTCATGTTGGTTATGGCATGAACAACCCGACTTCCAATTATGAGAATTCTATCTCATCGGGAAGGTCATTTCTGATAACATAGAAATTTCAAATCTCCGTACTATATGCTTTGGTGGGGCAAGAGGAAATGATCCGATATCGCTATGAGAATGAACGTTTTAGTCATCGCCGTTATGTTATCCTGATTCAAAATTGTCTGAAAAATCGTTCTATCACTGGCCCGAAGCTGTATCTCAAAAGGGAAAAATTCTACAGCTGTTTTAAATTAGTAACAATTTTTAGTTGTCACCCGTTATCATAACCAAAGGCTTTATAAATACCCCGGAAATATAGCTGATACAGTCGGACCCCGATTTAGGGACACCCTCGGGGGAAAGGCTCTTGTCCACTAAATCGGGGTGTCCACTAAATCGGGGTCAAATAAGGTTAATTTCCTATATCGGGGGAAAAAATCCTGTCCCTAAATCGGGGTGCCACTAAATCGGGGGCCCCTAAATCGGGGTCCGACTGTACTTTATATGAACACGAACAACATTATCATGATTATGATTCAGAGACTCTTCTAAAGGAAACGGCTAAGAGCGCCAGACGGAGCTTTATAATCGAGATAAGGAGAAACAATTAAAGTACACTAATGGCCAATGGCCATACACATGACTTCGCTGTATCATATTTGCAAGGCCTTTGAGACAGTGGAGACTTGAGGTAGAGTGCCGAGTGGGCCACATCAAGAGGGGTTCAAGGGGGAATTAAAATGGTTATCTTTCGTAAAATATATGTATAAGAAAGGGAGATGGAGATAGATAAAGAGAGAGAGAGAGAGAGAGAGAGAGAGAGAGAGAAGACCTTCTATCTCTCTCTCTTCTCTCTCTCGCTTCTCGTCTCCTCTCTCTCTCTCTCTCTCTCTTCTCTACTCTCTCTCTCTCTCTCTCTCATCTCTCGCCTCCACTACCTCGATTATAAGTGTGTTCCACCCATCGCCTATCTTCCATGCCCTTAGAGCAAACCTCCCCGCCCAAAAAGAGAAAGAGACATGCCATAATTCTTCCCTTTTCCTCCTCCACCCAGGCGATTAGTGAGGCGATCACTATGTTTTTCGGCTTTTGCTTTCACACTGGATGGCAAAAATAACATACGAAACAATTTCATACCATTACAATATGTTATGAGGTATGATCCATAATTTATGGCTAATGGCATAAACGATAACTAGTGAAAGCATAATATTTTAGCGAAAAGAAAGAACTAATAAAATGCAGCGATAGTTTTATAAAGACTTTACAATATAAAATATTATCTGCCCTAATAAGTTATCGGCAGCTAAAGATGTTGTCTGGGAAAGCAGGGAGCGAGAGGTGATACAAACAGATAGCAAGAGAGGGAGAAAAGCCCCTCTCCCGAGAAAAGTAAAAATAATGACAAGAGGTCAGTGACGAATGACCATAATAATTTACACTCCTTATCTTCAGAAATGAGAGAGAGAGAGGGAGAGAGAGAGAGAGAGAGAGAGAGGGAGAGAGAGAGAGAGAGAGAGAGAGAGAGAGAGAGAAAATTAAGCTGAGGGGTTGCAGTAGTAGCCTATAATGAAGCAAGTAAATGTGAGCTGCCGTTAGCCTCTAACGAGCGAACCAGTACACCATACACCACGCTATGTGTTCTCTCTCCATCTCTCCTTATCTCTCCTTTTCTATCTTTCTCTCTCTCTCTCTCCCTCTCTTTCTCTCACACACACACAGCCGGGCACCAGGAAATGATTGCTCCTATCTCTCTTACCTTCGTGTGTTGTATAAATGAGGGGGTAGGATGGTAGGCCGGTTAGGCGAGAGTGCCCTGGGAGAGGGGCAGGGTGAATGGGTGGGACTGAAGTCCCCGCTAGATAGTCGATACTCTGTTGCCCGTCTATGCCCCCTACTCTTCCGATACCTAAAAGGAGAGAGAGATGCGTTAATTCCCGATAAAATGCGAATAGTTTATAGCTTGTTCAACTAACGTCAGGGAAAGGAATTTTAATTGGTCCGGACCGGAAGAGGGCACGATGTTGTGGGTGAAGTGACGGCTTCACACTTCACGAGAGGCCGAGGGAGAGAGAAGTGAAGAGAAAACGAGGTGGAATGAGAACGCGCGCGCAAACACAAATGAGCGCATCTCTAGACAGAATGGAGCTATCGCGCGCTACGTCTATGAAGGTGCTAAAACCCCCGTCTCAGGCCGCTATCACATGGCGGGTGTAGAGCTGAATAGAAGCCGATGGTAGCGGCCGATAAATCGTCTCTTTGTGCACAGTTAACGAGATCATTTCCCTGCTATAAAGGAGCCATATAGTGAGGGACAAAAAGGGCAGAGGGCAAAGGGAGAGATGACAGTGTACTCACGATTGATATTCGAAGTTTTCTCCGCTCTGAAAAAGGAAATATGTTTTTGAGAACTGGGAGAGGTGTGAAACCAAGGCGTGGAAATATGTGTGCTTTTGCGGTAAGAAGGGCGAGAAAATGAGCCCAAAATGCTGAGAATGTAGATGGGTAAAAGGCTAGTACGGGAGAGAGAAAAAGGATAGCCAATAGTCAATAGACACCGGAAGAGTTTTGTGATAGAGGAAGTAGAGAGAGGTAGTGAAACAGAGAAATAGACAGAGAGTTATGGCGCCATTGTAAAACGTTTGTATGGTAGCCAAATTGAAAGATGGCTGAGAGAGATAGTACAGGGTGAATTGAGAGTTGAGACGGGGAGAATTCCCACCTTATCAGCAGTTGAAAGGCTAGGGTCAGAGGAACCCAGGTTCCGGCGAAGTCTCACCAAATTACTTTCGTCACTGCCTGGAGAGGGAACGATACTGTTAATATTAGGGATAATTAATTGATTTGCAATTGATATTAAATGTACAGGGTGTCCCACTGTCTTTGCGTGACCTGTGATTTTGGGTGATGAGTGGGTTCCATTCAAATGCTCATAACTCATCGAAAAATAGGTCAAAACGGCTCAACCAAAAACAGTGTTGTAGAGAATTGTCAGGCGAATATTTGGGTACAAGATTGATGTTCCAAGTCTTACCAACCGTCAGATATATCGTCTTAAAGTCAAAAATACGTGTTCATGAAATCCGACCGGGGTTCACGTTTTGAAAAATTCACAAATGCAAAGTTGCTCGGATCACATTGCATCCCTCATCACGGTGTCCCTTAAGGAGGTGAAACCTCGGCTAGATAAAGTATTTTGGAGGATGTTTTCAAGGCAAATACAAGCACTTTTATTTTCGCTATAGCTTCTAAACGAAATAAGGTACATACTTCCCGTTTTTTGCATCATGTTGGCATTTGTCTGAGCTTCATTTTCATGTATGAAGATGTATATTTTTCGAAATCTTATCTGGATTAGGGTTTGTTGAAGTAGGGGTATTTCCGAAATCCACTGTACCAGTTTTTCGGCTGTAATTTTTGAACGCCTGCATGAAATCAAATTTCGTAAAAACCAGGTTGTTCGCCTTCAGAAGACGCAAATTTTTGTGTATAATAAATCTTCTTTTGGTCCACAACTGTGGCCACAGGAGCCAAAAACGTATTTGCAGAGTATACATCTTTGATGGGCCACAGTAAAGAGACCTTTTGACCAAATCACACAAACCCGGGACCAATTTGTAGCAAATCGATTGTATTTTATTAGTCTAGAAGCACAAGATCATATCTTGAAAGGAAATATTTTTTAAATCTCTAGAAAGCGTAAAAAGTCGAAAATCGCTGAAAAATGACAGTTTTTGCCGTTTTACGCAAAAACCGCTACGTTTTCGATTTTAATTTTATGTTTTTCGGATTCCTCGGTCAAAAATACGTAACCTAGGTCCGGTCTCCAAAATACTTTATCTAGCCGAGGTTTCACCTCCTTAAGGGACACCGTGTCATAAGAGTTGTAGGAAATTGTCTGGCGGTCATTTTGGTACCTGGGTTTTTGTCCTAGCTCAATGTTTAGAGTGTCTTATGACTGTCTAAAGACGAAATTCAACCAACATTTTTGAGGGGATCACATGTCATCAACAAATGGGTAAAATGGTTTGAAATTTATGAGAGCTTCATTGGAATCGTCTAAGGTTCATTTTGATACCATGATTTTTTCCATAGCTCTACGTTTTAGTTGCGTTATGACTGTAGGAACATAAAAATTTTTCTACGCTGATTAGTTGGTACGGCTCACAACCCCTAATTGGGGGGCTCGGGTCGTGGGTAATCCCTGAAAACCAAAAATTGTTCAATTAAATCTAACCAGACGGGTTGTTATACGATAGGGCAAGGCCCCTGTTAATGTTTAGGATACCAAGTGGCACCCAAAACCCTATCTCCAAGATGTTATTAAAGCAGCTTTTGGCTTCATAACAGGGAAAAATGAAAATGCAAACCCCGAGACCACTTTTGTGAAAAATTTCCCGTTCGATCATAAAACATTAAATTAGTTTGGACAAAAACCCAAAAAAAAGCCCCCCAACCTTAAAAAGGGGCAATGGATCCAGCAATTTTTCATTTGTGAATTTTTTAAAACGTGAACCCCGGTCGGATTTATAACACGTATTTTCACTTTAAAAAATTATTTTTCCCCGTTTAAAACTTACACATTTTTTTACCCAAATTTTTCCCTGCCCACTCTACAACCCTGTTTTTTTTAAACCTTTTGATTTATTTTTTTCATTTGGTTTTTTTTTGACCCCCTCATCCCCCAAAACCCCTTTACGAAAAAGGGGGGCCCCTTTTTGAAAAAGGTGGAGGAAAAGTTTGAGGGGGAAAAAGGGGGGATATGAAGCTTTAATGCTTTTTTTGGGTTGATAGGAAACCCCGCGGAAAGAAAAGAGGAGAGAGGAGAATAAAAGAATGGGGAGGAAAGAGAGGTGAGAGAAGGACAAAAAAAAAGGGGGGGGGGCCCGGTTTTGGGGGGGTTTCCCTTTGGGGTTATTTTGGGGGGGCCCCCCCTTTATAAAGTAGTGTAAAGGAGACCTGTTTGGTTTTGGAAGAAATTTCCCGTGTTCAATACATCAACCCCAGACACACATTTCAAAATAATTCATGAAACCAAAAAACATTAAAATTTTTTTTCCCCCTGCCCCGGGTGTTTTGCCAAACATATTTTTTATCGACAGAATGAAATTACTCAGTTGAAAATCAATCCACAATTGTCTTTTTTTCTCCCCCTTCATCTATAAATGCATTTATTAGAAAACGAGGGTAAATTTGAATTTGGGGGCTTCTGTAAAAGTGTAAATCATTGAAGTCGGGAGAAAACCCAATCAAATTTAAATAGTAAATAGTTTTAAAATTACCCCCCCAAGAAAAGGGTCACAAAATTGGTTAAGAAAAATAGTGTGAGCCCCTCGAGGGGGTCGAGAATCAATTGAAATTGAATGCAATGGCGTAAATGGTAGAGAAAAAAAGTCTGATTCGGGGTTGGGCACTGTAGGGTGTGCTATTTTTTCAAATGCCTAATTTAATTCAAAATTTCACTTGGTATCGGGTTAAATGAGCTCCTACGATCATTCTAAAACATTTTATCACAAAGTTTTGGCTCTACCATGGCCCAATTACGTTGGCACGAGCTATGCCCATATATGGGCATATTCATTTCAAAAAGTCTGTTTTAGGGCGTGATTTCGAACAAAACACACATATAAATCGTCTCGTGACAACTTATACAACTGTTACTTTCAGTTTGAGTCTTCAGATATCCACTTTATGAACAAAAATAAAAATTTTTCTTTCTTTTTTTCTTGCTAATTTTACCAACTTGCAGAATCGTGGGGACGAATTTTAATTTTTTTAGTTTTTTCTTGGTGGAAAGCAAATTTCGGTTGTAATCGACTAATTTTGGCCTGCGGAACACGATCCCGTTCATGAAAAAGCTCTCAAAATTTAAGAACATGTCCAAAATGAAGATTTTTTGTCAAAAATGAACATTTTTAGGTCAAAAATGAACTTTAGCATCATTTAATGATGCATATCAATTCTTGTCAGTTTCGAGGTGCTGAACACGATCCTGAACATAAAAAGTTGATATCAAGAACATGTCAAAAACTGGTGAAAACCACACATATTTCCCTGTTTTTACCATTTTTCGGTTAAAAACTACACTTTTTAAATCGCGATGCCAACGTAACTGACAAACACTATCTCGATTCTGTTTTGCTGATGTGATAGAGAATTGTCCATAGTTTCACATTAGCTAGATACTGAATGGCCTAGTCGAAAAAAATTTGAAATAGCACACCCTATTGGGCAGTGCTGAGCTATTTAAATTGGGGAATGGAGGTGAGAAAAGTGAGCAGAGAAAAACGTCAGCACATTTTTTCTTTGAGAAAAGAATGTAGAATTCTAAAATCTAGAATAAAGGAAAATTTACCTAAAACGGTCATTTTTAAAGATAAATCAACCGAAAAATGATTCTAAATTTAGATCCAAGATATTATGCAAGGCGGTAAATTTTGCCACTCCTTGAATCAATTATTATACATCTACGAACACTTCATATTTTGTGGTTATCTAATTCCGCCTAATTTCGTTATTGTGGAGACATGGTACGTAATGGTAATAATTATTAAACTTGAATATAAAGTTGACGTGTAAAGAATTTCGCAAGATACAAATTACGAGAATTTAAATTGACCTGTCATTCAAATGATTCATCAGTCAAAAAAACGTTGATAATAAAATAATAAAGCAGTGATGATCCCAATTACACATCAAGATAGAATCAGCGTGTTAATTAGGCAATGATTGTGTACTAACACTACAAATCAGGCTTAAATCAGGCTAAAATACCAGCTGCCATGAATTCTAATTGTGATGATTGATCATTAAAATATTTAGGTGCCGGCAGGCACCTCCGACCCGAAGAAAACAGAAAAAACGAAAAAAAAAATTTTTGCCCCTGCACCAAATCCAAAAAGTGACGGCCCTATTTAGGTGCCGGCAGGCACCTCCGACCCGAAGAAAACAGAAAAAACGAAAAAAAAAATTTTTGCCCCTGCACCAAATCCAAAAAGTGACGGCCCTATATAGCAGAAGAATAGAAGATTTTCGGGGGGGGGGGGGGGGGGGGGGGGCAAATTTCAGGCAGCGATTGCGGCCACATCGTTTGAGATATCGACCTGAAATTTTGTAGGCATGTTCTAGTAGTATAACTACGTGTCATAACGTGGCCGGATTTTTGATTTTTTAATTAATTAATTAATTATAAGCTATCAAAATTTGCCCCTGCACATTGCCCCTGTACATTTTGATTTTTTGCCCCTGCACGCGTGCCCCTGCACACGGTTTATCTTCCGTTCTGCTTGAAATATCGACTTGAAACTTTGTAGGAATGTTCTTCAATCATAAAAATGATATTCGAAAAGTGGGAGTATTGAAAATTAATTAATTAATTAGTTATAGGCATGCAAAAATGGACTTTTTTAGGGCCCCCTGCACTTTTTTTGAAAATGTACAGGGGCAAATACCCCTGCACATTTTTTGCAATTTTGATATTCAAACTGTGGCCAAACCGTTTGTTTTTTCGAAATGAAACTTTGTATGCATGTTCTAGTAGTATAACTACGAGTCATAAAAAGGCTGGATTTCTTATTTTTAATTTAACTAATTAATTATAAGTAATTAAAATTTTGCCCCTGCACCATCTTTCCCCTGCACCGCTGATTTCGACCCCCTGCACATTTCCTGAACAAGGCAACTAAAAATGGTATATTTTCTGTTCTGCTATAAATAACGACCTAACATTTTGTAGTAATGTAGTTCATGCATATAGAAAGATCGACAAAAAGTGGGAATAGTCAAAATTAATTATCCAATTAATTATAAGCAATTAAAATTTTGCCCCTGCACATTTTGCCCCTGTACATTTGCGGCAAATGTTGCCCCTGCACATTTTCGGTAAATTTGATATTCGAACTGTGGCCACACCGTTTGATATTTCGAAATGAGACTTTGCATGCATGTTCTAGTGGTATAACTACGAGTCATAAAAGAGCCGGATTTCTGATTTTTTAATTAATTAATTAATTATAAGTAATTAAAACTTTTGCCCCTGCACAATTTTGTTTGCCCCTGCACAATTTTTGCAACTTTGATATTCAAACTGTGGCCACACCGTTTGAAATTTCGAAATGAAACTTTGTATGTATGTTCTAGTAGTATAAATACGAGTCATAACGGAGCCGGATTTTTGATTTTCTAATTAATTAATTAATAATAATCAATTAAAACTTTTGCCCCTGCACCAATTTGCGCCTACACAAATTTGATATTCAAACTTTGAGCCTTTGTGAAAGTAATGAAAATTATTTATTTCAGGTTATGATGAACAATAAGCTATAAAAATGCCCCTTTTTGTTACACAAGCCTGTGCTTGGTATCGAAGACACCTCACACTCTGTCGCCGGGCGACCTTTGCACGCGCTGGCAAGGGGTAACTTCGTAACCAAAGCCTGTGCATTGTGCACAATGAAATGGATAAATTTCATCCAGTGGCTGGCGGTAGAACTTGAGCACCTCTAAAACAAATAAGAGCATCAACTTAATTAATTATTTATTAACGTGGTGAGATAAGAAATTGATTTTGTTCTGCTCCCACTAACTACAAGGGCATTTCACATTTTGGTGCCATTATTTTTGTCTCTATTTTTAATAGGATTTACAATTTTATTTTGGTATTAGACTGAATGTATGGGATTAGATCATTTGAGAAGTAGTGAAGACTTGAAATATGTTAGCAACTTGCCGGTTCGACAAACTAAACCCATATGATTCCAACTTCGGGTCGGACGAGGGGAAGCTTGCCTTTTGCGAACATATATACAAAGAATAGAAGATTTTCGGGGGGGGGGGGGGGGGGGGGGGGGCAAATTTCAGGCAGCGATTGCGGCCACATCGTTTGAGATATAGACCTGAAATTTTGTAGACATGTTCTAGTAGTATAACTACGTGTCATAACGTGGCCGGATTTTTGATTTTTTAATTAATTAATTAATTATAAGCTATCAAAATTTGCCCCTGCACATTGCCCTGTACATTTTGATTTTTTGCCCCTGCACGCGTGCCCCTGCACACGGTTTATCTTCCGTTCTGCTTGAAATATCGACTTGAAACTTTGTAGGAATGTTCTTCAATCATAAAAAATGATATTCGAAAAGTGGGAGTATTGATAATTAATTAATTAATTAGTTATAGGCATGCAAAAATTGACTTTTTTAGGGCCCCCTGCACTTTTTTTGAAAATGTACAGGGGCAAATACCCCTGCACATTTTTTGCAATTTTGATATTCAAACTGTGGCCAAACTGTTTGTTTTTTCGAAATGAAACTTTGTATGCATGTTCTAGTAGTATAACTACGAGTCATAAAAAGGCTGGATTTCTTATTTTTAATTTAACTAATTAATTATAAGTAATTAAAATTTTGCCCCTGCACCATCTTTCCCCTGCACCGCTGATTTCGACCCCCTGCACATTTCCTGAACAAGGCAACTAAAAATGGTATATTTTCTGTTCTGCTATAAATAACGACCTAAAATTTTGTAGTAATGTAGTTCATGCATATAGAAAGATCGACAAAAAGTGGGAATAGTCAAAATTAATTATCCAATTAATTATAAGTAATTAAAATTTTGCCCCTGCACAATTTTGTTTGCCCCTGCACAATTTTTGCAACTTTGATATTCAAACTGTGGCCACACCGTTTGAAATTTCGAAATGAAACTTTGTATGTATGTTCTAGTAGTATAAATACGAGTCATAACGGAGCCGGATTTTTGATTTTCTAATTAATTAATTAATAATAATCAATTAAAACTTTTGCCCCTGCACAGTTTTGGCAAATTTGATATTCAAACTTTGAGCCTTTGTGAAAGTTTCATACAGTTGCTGGCGATAGACTCGATAGAGTTCGATTAATTTACCATGACAACGGAGTTGGTTACCATAGTAACCAGGGAATTCGTTGTGAAATAGCCCTTTCTTGCTATAAACAATATAGTTAACGTGTAGCGCACGCCACAAAAGTTTTAAATTTAAGTTTTTGGGTGAAAAATAAATGGACTTTAACAATCGAAACAAAGTGTGCCATTAGATCCTGAACCGAGAAACGAATATTTGTCAAATCGAATTTTGTTTAATGCGCCCCCGGTTCCCATTATTAAATATCGGACTGTATGTTAGCAACTTCGGGTCGGACGAGGGGAAGCTTGCCTTTTGCGAACATATATATACCGCGAGTGCACATATCACTCCCGCTGTGCGCGACCATTTGCACGCTGAAATATGCACTGTGCTTCCGCGGGAGCGTGCAGATATAGAGGTAGCGGGATATAAGTGAGAAAAGTGTTTTTACACCTTATTCACACACAAACACACAGAATATGACTGACAAGGTACTACACGACACAAAGTCTGTCAAATTACACTCACTCTCCCTCTTTCTCTCACTAATTACCCCCTTATCACGTTTTGTTGTTTGCTATTTCCAAGAATTCCAATCTCCTCTCTCGCATCTCTCTCTTTAACTCTCTCTTCTTTTCACTGTTTGACCTTGTTTCCCTTGTGTGTAACCGGTGTAGTAGTGTCTGTTAGTATTTTTGGGTTTGTTTTTGCTTAGTTTGTACCTTGTTTTGTCACATCTCTCTGTGTGTAATCACCCAAAATTAGGATTGTTTTTGCTTGTCATGTGTTTTCTCGCGGAATATATACTCAATAACGTCCTGCACGGCATGTGCAAGCGCTCCTATATCGCACTCGTTTCACTCGTGCAATATAGATGTGAAATGCACTCCAGCTCCGCTGTCGTGCATTTCACCTCCATATACGCTCTGCAGTGCAGAGCGTATATGGCGCGCTTGCACTGCGTGCAGAACGTTATGTACTATATAATTGATCAATGATTACCATGGTATTTTACTAATTACTGCACTGTTATTTAACAATATTTTAATTACTAATTACTGCAGTTTTAACCTGATGACGATGTGCGGGAGAACAAGTCAGGTGGGTCAGATTTGGCGGCTGGTCTCCCTAACTCCTCCCCCACCACTTTACTCAGACTTAGCAGGGTGTCCAGGAATGGTGACGCTGAGTACAGTGTGACGTCATAGGTTAATAATATTACGTCACAATATAATGTGATGTTAAGTAAGGAATAATGTGATGAAATTGTAGAATTTTGCTGATTAATAGTCTATGAGTTGAGCGGAAATATGAGATCTGGTATACCAGTTATAGAGCCTGGATATATAGTTTACACTTTACAACTGTGTCATGAAGGGAGATATGAAATGGAGATTTTTCTAAAATTAAGATCAAATATTACGTCACAATAATGTGATGAAATTGTAGAATTTTGCTGATTAATAGTCTATGAGTTGAGACTTGAGCAGAAATATAAGAACTTTAATGCCAGGGTCATGTCGGGAGATGGGAAGTGGAGGTTTTTCTAAAATTGGGATCACGAGGGAGCTACGGGGCGAATATTTGCAGTGAGTAATAACATGCATATTTTCACTATTTTTTGTTGTCCGGATGTTTGTTCGTTTGTAACATGATGTGTATTATTCAACAGAGAGTATTATAATGGATTGGCGTGCAGCTCATGCATAAAATGAGTAAATTAGTACCCGGAAAAAGGGGGGGGAAAAACACATTCTGAAAACAAACTTCTTTTTTTCATTGATGAAATTCATCCGATTTCCTTGATTTTCAAACCCAAAAATTAGCAGTTTTGGGCGAGTCGTCATAAAAGAAAATATGAAAATGACTCACTTCTATTTCTGTTCACCGATTTTAATTCATTTTTGTCTCTATCTTTCTCCCAAAATGGAAGTGAAGAGAAGAGGAGAAGAGAAGAGAGAGAGAGGAAGAAGAGAGAGAGAGAGAGAGTGAGGGTATAATATGAAAAAAAAGAGAGAAGGAAACAGAGACCTAATATTTTTCTTTCGCCCCCCCCCAATTTCCACACTTCTCTCAGACACTCTATCTCTCTCCAGCAATATAATGACCTCATCTTATCTCACTTAACTCGGTAATGAGAACTTCTCTTTTGTTTTCTTTTTCTTCTTTTCTTTTTCTGACCTCCCTCTTTATCTCATTTCTGCAGCCTTTTCAAATCAAATTTGAAATGGGGGCGGGTGTGTGAGATTCATTTCACAAAAGGGCGATGAAGGTTATATTTGGGGTGTAACATTTTTCAGACGATGTTTGGAAAACAAAAGAGGGAAAAAAGGTGGAAGAAAAAGGAGCATGCATAACCCCTTAATTTGATTCCTGCAATTTTCTTTTTTCCAGTGCACTGAAAAGGGAAAGGAAAGAGAGAGAAGGGGGAGAAGGAGAAGAGAGAAACGAAAGAGGGGAAGAAAGAAAGGAGTAGGAAGAGAGAGAGAGAGAAGGGAAAGAATAGAGAAGGGGAAAGGGGGGGGGGGTTTAACGACACTTGTTCCCCTTTTCTTACTTGTTGTGTTGTAAAACAAAAAATAGGGCGAAAAAAAAATGGAAAAGTGGAAAATGGGAAAAAGTGTGCAAAAAAGAACGGGAAAAAAAAAAAAGCAGACTAAAAAAGTGTTTAAACAACCTCCCATGTTTTTTCCCCTCCCTATCTTCTCTTGTATCTAACTCTATATCTCACTCGATTGTATAATAGAGTGAGTTCCATAGAGTCTGTATATCACTCACTCTTCTTCTGTTCAGTATCATGGCTTTACTTTCATAAGTGTAACTTCCTCAAAGCTCTATAACCGGCTAAGGAAATCACATTCTCACTCACAAATTACCCCCTCTCTCTCGCTTATCATTTCCCTGAACGTCCTTTATTTTCATGCTCAGGTGGCTCAGGAGGGTCGTAAAATACTCCAAGAGAAAACAGATGTTCTTTGAAAAAATTGAGTAGGGGAGATAGAAAAATAAAAATGGGAGAGAACCAGAATTCTGGTTCTCTCCCATTTTTATTTTCTGCAGAAGGGAAAGGAAGTGATCCTAAAAGGTTATTTTTGGAGAATACTTAGCCTCTCTGGCAAGATGATAAAATTAAATATATTATGTGCATTGAGCTGTCAGTGCAAGAAGAAGAGCGCCCAGGGGAACATTACTACACTCGGACAATCCCCAGTGTCTACTTCTTATAATGATATAACTCCGTCTTCTTCTTATATTAGGGTATTTTGGGAACCCACTAGGGGACTATCGCACATGAAATAACCCCTGTAAAGTGAGACCACACCAATTCCAGTGGGCCCTATGTTTCCGTGAGCTTCGTTATCTCACCAGGCCATTTTACCAGCTCGGATGTTTTTATCGCTTTGTATGAAGAACCGCGTGGCTGAGAGGAAACAGTGGCAATGATAGAGGGGAGAGAGAAGAGGAAGAAAGAGAAGTGGTGTCTGGAGACTGAGAGGAATTTGAGAAAAGGCCAAAACACCCGGCTTGTTTTTTAAAACAGACAAAAAAAAGTTAGATATTTCCAGTCTACTTAACTCACAGTTTAGCAGTGCCAAAAACCGTTCTTACTCTTTTTAACCTCCCCATATTAACCTAAAAATACCTTCTCAACTCATTCTTTTGGACTCCCCTTTTTATCTTATGATTCTCCCTTTATGATTCTCCCTTCTAGGTAGCGGGAGGAGACAAGATTGGGGTAAGTAACTGATACACCGGTGCGTATATAGGAGCATCCTAGTTCCTACCGCCACGCACCGTCGGGTATGATTGGTGTAAAAGTCCTCTAACTATCTCTCTATCACTATAACTATTTCTCTTTCTTTTACCCTCTCACTCTCTCATTTTCTCTCCCTCTCCCTCCATATCATTCTCTCTATCATTTATTCCTGTTGCCTCAACCAGGTGGTTAATGTCTGGGTCTCTCAGATGGCCGCATGGCTATTATCATGGGAAGAGTGGATCATTTTACTTGTTGCATATGAGACGAGACACGAAAATAGGCGAGAGTGAATAACCAGGGAAATGAAAAAGAGATGGAGAGAGAGGGGGAGAGAGAGAGAGAAAAAAGACGGGCGTATAACTGTCATCAAGCTGTACATGTATAATATGAAATATCGTTAGAGAGAGGGAGAGAGACTAGAGAGAGAGAAAGAGAATTTCAGCGTGTGCAGTAACACATACATTCCCTGCATCATTCCATTCTCATATTCAACAAGCGGAGCTCCTGTTACCGAAAATGAACTTCATACTTCATAGTTCTACAACTACTCTCACAGCTAATCTCAAACTAGCTCACTCCCCTTCTTCGCAGTTCTGTGTGAAGACACAAGAGTGCCACAAATATGACAGTCGAATATGTTTCCTGCCAGTCGCGATACTTTTTGGGCACTTTGCCAAGAGTCCGGTTCCACGGAAAATCCGGGACACGGATACTTCATGAATGCAAAAGCATAATAAAAATATTATTCAGTTCGCATAAAATATGCTATTGAGGATGTTTATGTTTGGAAACCTAATAAGTAACCCCATGGGCCAGGGCTCGTTAAATTTTAAAACTCCCTCCCCGACCAAATCTCATGGGTACTAGGTATTTTAGAATGACTATTATACATGAGAAAACTATAAAGTTGAGGACCTCACAGTTTGTATGTTGAATAAAATAAGTCTCACATCGTCTCAGCTGCACGCATACAACACATACCGCCCAAGCTATCATCCCTAACATGGGGGGTTTGGTGCATTCAGCTGCATTCTTAGCTGAAAACACTCCGAGTATGCTAAATAAAGCAATACAGTCGGACCCCGATTTACCGGAACCCCGATTTACCGGGAGGATAAACTTCCCCGATATAGGAGATTAACTGTATTTGACCCCGATATACCGGGCACCCCGATATACCGGGCAAAACCCTTTCCCCAAGCATCCCGGTAAATCGGGGTCCGACTGTACAACTTTTATTTTTAATCTGAATCAAATCTCATAAAAAACTAAATATACGAGTGCAGATTGCAGGACTCAAAACATAACCATTTAAGGGCATTTTATACAAATCTGCATATATAAAAAGCTTGACCCCTCACAGCTTGTAACAACTTAACAACAGCGTCATCATAGGAGACCACCTTAGGTTTTTCTAAAAATACCTCTTTAGCTCTCTGACGTGGGACGAAAAACAAAATATGTAGCATACTTCGTAACATAACGGATTTGAGAATGTATTTCAGGAACACACTTACTTGTAACTTGGATAAGAATGGTTTGCCCGGTGCCACCAACGGTAAACCGGCGTCTATTAGGACATGACGATGTGGAAGAAGAAGATGTGTTATAGCTTCTGTGGGGCATATCGCCATGGCAACCCAACCTAACCGTCCATCATCCTTATTAGGATTGAATTAGTTAAATCGATATAACCGCCACAAAACTAAATGATCACAAGATGATCATAACAAGCGTGGATTTGTTATTAGAGGAAGTACAAAAGATGATGATTTAAGTCGAGGAAATAAAAAAATGGCTGATAGACCTCCTGAGTCAAGCCCTATACTCTATGGTTATATTGCAATTAGGACCACCCACTACAGAATGAGAGGTTTTTAAATAGCATGCTAGAAAAGCAATAAACTCTTAAACTGACACTACTGAGTAGCTCGGGTTTAAGAACGACCAAAGTATCATTTGCGATGGGGAGGAAGAGAGAGAAACAGATGGAGAGATAGAGAGTGAGACAGAAAGTAAGAATGAGAAAAATAAAATGAAAGAGATATTGGATGATATTTGCTGTCACAGATATTATCGAAATAAGAACACGACTAGTATGTTCTCTTCCCGCGTTCTCTTCCCCAATCTTCCTCAATACCTTTCTTTTTTATTTTATAATAAACTGTGACTGATAAACTGCACATATCTCATCAACATGGATCAGTTATTTAACTAACTGACTACAACCAGCGCAAGATCACGAAATGAAGAGATAAACAGATAGAGATTATAAAATATTCAGAAAAGTGTTTCTTGCGTTACGCGAGACATATCGGGCGTATTTGTGATGAAATTTGAGAAATATTGTAGGCTGTATGAATGATTATGCGAGAGAGAGAGAGAGAGAGAGAGAGAGAGAGAGAGAGAGAGAGAGAGAGAGAGAGAGAAGAGGAGAGGGGAGAGGAGAGAGCGAGAGAATAAATAACATATTGTATGGGAGGAGTGAGGCTTGAGGCAGGAAATAGACGAATAACCCAAAACAACTGTAACTCTTATTACGTTTTATCGAAAACAGACCTACACTAAAACCGTATACAATTCCAGGTGCAATGGAGAGAGAGAGAGGGAGAGAGGAGATCGTGGAGACGAAGAGGAGAGATAGCGAGAATCGACGACGAGAGAGAGAGCTCGCGCGGATCAGATGTAGCGCTAGCGATACGATCGCTAGCGTAGAGCGAGAGACGTTGCGTTAAGAGTGAGAGACTAGATGATCTCGAGATAGAGAGCGAGAGAGGAGTAGATAGAGCGAGAGGAGAGAGAGAGAGAGAGAGAGAGGAGAGAGAGAGAGAGAGAGTAGAAGGGAGAGTGAGAGTTTAACATTTTAACCAATCTCTTGTTGTTGAAACGATATATTATGTTATTTATTGATAACAGGTGCAAAACTAAAATGGAGGAAATGATTCATTCAGATCTGAGAAGAGCACACATCTTAGGAAGCCGATAGAGAGAGCGACAGATAAGGAGATAGCGAATGAATAACGATAGAGAAGTTAAATTTCGAACGAAGGGCATACGTTCGCCGTTCACAGAGACGACGGAATGACACATCTTTGCGAGAGCTGCGTGACTTTCAGCAGAAAAGGACATTTATGGTTCGACTCTCATTCTCTCTATCATTCTCTCCCCTCTCTCTTTCTCTATATATTTCTTTCTCTCCCTCAATCTCCATCTCTTCCTCTCTCTCTTTTTCTCTATCATTCTCTCCCCTCTCTATTTCGCTATATATTTCTTTCTCTCTGTCTCTCCCGCAAACACTATCTCTCTGTTTCTCTCTCACTCACTCTCATAAATATAACATAACGATTGAGTGACAAATTAAGCTATTGTACTCTTACTGGTTGAGCTAGATCTTCTTCCAAATTTCCTCCAAAACGCAATTGTATAATACATTATGTAATTTGATTTCTATATTATTGCATTGAGCCTATTTAGTGCTGCTGATATTGCAGGTAGAAAAGTCGCGTACTGAGCTGTTGTTGAGAGTTATGCAGGGTCAAAATGCTCCCCAAAATTTCTTTGTCTTGAAAGTGTTACTAAAAATAGTAACAACCCTCTCCCCATGGCCAAATCTTTTCTTTACAATCCTTTTATTTACTACCACACCCATCCTTCCACCCACGTCCCACCCCCTACAACAGTAGTTTTTATTATGCTGGTGCCGTGCCCAACTGTGTGTGTGTGTGTGTGTGTGTGTGTGTGTGTGTGTGTGTGTGTGTATGATGGGGGAGTCGCTTCCTGCACCATTTTGCTTGTACACTGGCGGCGGCTGGTGTACACTTTGTCTGGCAACACTGTCTAGATCGCACTAGGGGGCGTGGAGGAAGAGGGAGCGAGGGATAAAAAGAAATGAGAGGAGATAGGAAAAGAGAGAGAAAGGGGGAGAGAGAAAAAGGGAGAGAGAGAGGATTCCACAACCACCCTCTCTATCCATGTCCCAGCGATCAGGACTCCCTAAAATTTATCATCTGCTGCACAGCAGTGTGAGTTACAGAGCTCAATCTTCCTGATTCCTAAAAGTGCAGCACGTTTGGCTGGAGATTTTTGATAGAGAGTGGGTGATGGAGAAAGAAAGAGAGAGCGATAGAGCTAGAGGGAGAGAGAGCGATAGAGCGAAAGAAAGAGAACCCCTAAAACGCAGATCATACTCAGTGCCACTCACTGTGCAAACATAGCTCTTATTTATAAGTGGTACCACCCATTGTGTAGCTCACATTTTATTTCTGAGGGTTCGGTAGATCAAACCAGTGTGCGGGCTCCTGACCGACTAGAATAATGACCGACCACATTTTAGGGCTACGTTTTAGGTTAATGGTGGGGGTTAGGGTGGGGTTAGGATTAGGGTGAGGTTAGGGTTGGGGTTAGGGTTAGGGTGAGGGTTTGGGGTGTGGGGTTAAAAAATAAGGGTGATTGAATTTCATTCGGTCATGCGTCCAGTCGGTCAGGAGTCCGGGAGCCGATCAAACCACTGACTACAAATGTAGCTCATTATATAGGTGGTACCAAGGTCAAAGTACCACCAGCCATAGTAAGAGTTCTGCAGTACGATACAAGGTCTTAATACTTATCTTTAATCCACTCGTTTCTAGGAAACCTCTTTTTGTGACATACTTATCATACCCCATGATAGTGGAGCAGCTTTGAAAGTGAGATCGATACTTTTACTAACGAGAGTAAGAAAGATTGTTACATTAACTAAGGTGAGAGTAAATCTCGATGGACCCGCTCAGATAAATCTTGTATGTGATTTGTCAGTAACGTGTGAAGACATACAATAATATTCCAGACAATGAATCTATTGTGACACACGTACGTGGAACAGTGTTGGAACAGTGTAGAAACGGACAGAAATTATAATACACACATGTGAATTATGATGGTACCGCGATGAACTTGTTGTTGTACATCATGAATGCTTGTTAAATATTGGCACGTTTCTCTCTCGGTACAAATATATCGGTGAATTAGCGTGTACCATGTCCGTGTTTCAGTGTGTAGAATCAGCCAATGCAATATAATTACACATGCCTGATTGCCTGTTGTATTTGTCAGTACATGAGTATGTGTGTATGTGTGTCTGTGTGTGTGTGTTTGTGTGTTTGTGTGTGTGTGTGTGTGTGTCTGTGTGTGTGTTTGAGAGTTTGTGTGAGTGAGCGTGTGTGTCTGTGTGTGTTTGAGAGTTTGTGTGTGTGTGTGAGTGTGTGTGTGTGTGTGTGTGTGACACGGTTTGACACGGTTTTGACACGGTTTGAAAAATAGTTCTACTCATGTTCCCATGAGTGTAAGAACTGGAGAGCACTGCCCTTGATCAGCACTTTCCTGTTCGTGAAACTTATAACATCAAGTTAAAAATCCACTCACACACATATAAATTCCGGGGTCGTTAGGTATTAAAACAATAAACGCTGAAGGGGGTCTTAAACAAAAGGAGCCTGCTGCCACTTCTTAGCTAGTACAGGGGAGAAAGCTAAGTGGGAGGTGTCATTGATGACATCCAACGCTCGCGCTTGCACTCGATAGCGCTGGCGAAACGCGCAAGGAGCCCGGAGGTTCGAGGTGAATGCTCTGATGTGGTGTACATGATCGAGGAGATAATGGGAATGGGCTGGGAGGGGTCTTGTCCTTTGGGGAGGTCGGTTAGCAGGGTCTGTCTTTCCGGGTTGTAGAGGTCACAGGTGTCGATCACATGGAGCTCGGTTTCCGTTATGCTTATACCCATTGTGATGTTGCAGTATGGGCAGTTTCTATTCTCCCGGGCGATTCCTTGGTGACGCCCTACTTCAATGTTAAGGGAGTGTGAGCTCATTCTCAGCTTGGCCAGGGCTGCTCGATGGGTAAAATTCGTTACATTAG
This sequence comes from Hormiphora californensis, assembly GCA_020137815.1. Lineage (NCBI taxonomy): Eukaryota > Metazoa > Ctenophora > Tentaculata > Cydippida > Pleurobrachiidae > Hormiphora > Hormiphora californensis. The sequence continues at coordinate 7,365,591 of CM035355.1, read as the reverse complement.
CCAGGTAGGATTGTACACCGTTTTCCCGGTCGAAGTTCTGATAGAAGTCGAGTTTCCTTGAGGTAGTGATAGTGTTTCTCCAGGCTTTGGAATAAGTTGATGCAATTCTTTGTTGAATTAAGGGGACTCTGAAGATTCTACTCGGGGCGTGGGTCTGTGCTCGGGCGGGTTTAACTTTTGGTAATTCCGGTTCTTTCCTCCGTCCTTCCTTGATTTCCAGGGCATCAAAGTGGTTCAATCTATAGAGGGGGTCAGTGTTAAGGAGTCGAACTAATGATCTGTACCAGGGTAGTCCAAGGTTCTTCTGCTCATGGTATGCAGCATTGACCAGCCAGGTTGGATCGAGGGTTTTAATCCTGGATAGGTACTTGACAGTTATGTCGAGTGCTTCCACATTGAGGGGGATGGTATTACTATCACCCCAGATTGCTGCATTCTGTGTTTTGCTATGAACGCCTGTGAGCCATTTCAGGTAGGAGAGCAGGAGTCGTTCAGATTTATCGGCTGAGATCTTTCGAAGAAGGCTGCTGTTGGCTTCCCCGTGTACTGACTCCTTGATGATCCGAGATACCGTGGTGTCCATAGGTGCCCAAATTGGAGCTCCATACAGTAGAATTGGCTTGATCAGTGAATTAAATAGCGCTCTCCCAGCACTGAAGGATACCTTGTCTCTCCTAATGGTCCTCTTGAGTCCATATACTGCTCTGGTGGCTTTGAGGTGGAGGTCTGCTCTTGAGGCAATACTGAAGTCTCCAGAGGATGTCATTTTGATGCCCAGGTAGCAGTAGCTGGGTGCTTCGTCAAGTTTCTCTGTGCTGGATAGGTATATGGGTTGTTTTTGGGCTTTATCAATCTCATTGAAAGCAAGTAGCTTGGTCTTTCCGAGGTTCATTTCTAGCCCCCAGGTTGAGCAATAATTGCAAAGTATTTTAACCTGCTTTTGGGCAGCCTTTCTCGAAAGGGAGAGCATAATCAGATCGTCGGCGAACAGGAGGTGTGTCACCTTGATATTTCTGAGGGATGGATTCTCACTGCTGTCAGTCCCTTTATCCAGGAGTGGGGACATGTCGTACAAGAAAATCTTGAACAACTCAGGTGAGAGTGGGTGCCCTTGTTCGGTCCCCTTTCTGATAGGGAACTCCCTGCTTACATGGCCTGATAGCTTGATTCTCCCTGAGGATTTTCCATACATATCCCTTAGAATGTTGTAAAAATTCCCGGTGATTCCCATCCTTGCTAGTTTTAGGAAAAGTGCCTCTCTTGGAATGCTATCGAAAGCCTTGCGGAAATCGACCATTATTGCGTACAGGGGTTTCTTTTGCTGTTTAGCTTTCTGGGTAAGTGTCAGCATTGTGAAGATATGGTCGTTCGTCTGGCACTTCTTCCGGAAACCAAGTTGGTTGGGGTGGTCAGGACATTTGATACTTCTGAACTCCTTTAGTCGTTCCAGTAATATGCAACTCATTAGCTTACCAATTGCACTACTCACGGAGACCGCTCGGTAGTTGTCCGGATTCTTTGTACTCCCTTTTTTATGGAGCGGGGTGATTATACTGGCGTTCCAGGGGTAAATGCCTTGCTTGAAGCAGCAGTTAAATACCTGGGTGTGTGTGTGTGTGTGTGTGTGTGTGTGTGTGTGTGTGTGTGCCCGGAAGCTCTTCATTCAATCACTGGATCATGATCTCCCATCCCACAATTTATTGTTGATACAGCCAGTGTTTATTAAACCTAGTGTGTGTGTGTCACGCAGCTAGGAACCTAGATGTAATATCAGTTACTGTGAGCAAAAGCTGTAAGCCTAATAACAAGCCATATATCCTTTCATTCTTCCCTATCTCTCTCCCTCAATATCTCTCTTCCTCCTCCATGCTCTCTCTTTATATCCCCCATCCATCCCAAATTCTGATTTTGGTACAAGGTTGGTGTACCAGGTGTACTAACCTACTTCTGTAACACACCACTAAAATACCTGTTACACAAAAGTCTCTATCTCCCTAAAATGGCAATGTGACCTAGGAAGTTGGTGGAATGTATCAAACTAGAAACCAAGGAAGTTGAGATGAGATGGTGGAGTGTGTGTGAAAGCCGGAAGGAGTGTATCTTGCTACACAACACATGTGTCTGGATCAAGTCTAAATCATGTCTATAATCTAGATCATGTTTAGATAGAGCCTAAACTATTTAATAATCGAGACGGCACTACATAGCCGTGATAAAAGGACAAATGACACAACACTGTTCTAGCACCCTGCATGCACCTGGTAGGAATTTCACAGCTGCGGTTCGGCCATTATAATGTATAGGCAGAGTGTACTACTAGACAGTACAAATCAAGGAGTAAGACTAAGACTAGTGTAGTTTTATGAACGGTTTAAAGCAATATATAGCGTATTAAACCTAATTGGAGTCTTACAGTAATTAGACATAACGGATGAATACAGTCGGACCCCGATTTACCGGGATTCTCGGGGGAAATGATTTTGCATGTTAGATCGGGGTGACGTATTGTAAAGTCCCTATGTTAGTAGGATCCCTATGTTATAGGGAATTTTATCTGCCCGGTAAATCGAGGTGCCGGTAAATCGGGGCCCGGTAAATCGGTGCCCGACTATTATATATGATGTATATTACTGATCTCATTATGTATAATATTCCTAATCTCCTAATTGCAGTACCTGCTCGTTGAGGAGAGTCATCTTCTTCGCTCATCGCTTCCTCGCTATCACACAGTGGTAGGGAATGGACGAAGGATGACAGTCTACTTGGGGTCTTGAGTTTCTGAAATTGAAAACAGGATTAATTTTATAACTCTGTATATATTTGATACTGTTCTATGTTTATGTATGTTATATCAATTTTAATTCCGTTCCCATAAAACAACACAGAGACCGCTACACATGGTGGTGCATGTGAGAGAGTTGTGTGGTCGTTGTTTGATTTGGACAAGAGCCAATTTACACACACGTTGTAACTACTGCTACCTCAAGATTGAAGGTTTGCATCGAACAGAGAGAGTGCCTGCAGTGGATCGAGGAGATTGAATTTAAAGTCGGAAGCCAAGGAGCAACATTCTAGCAAACAAAATGTGGAATACGAATTTAAGAGAGGTAGCGGTGGATGTCACTGCTAACCATACTCGTTTCTCTCTCACTCCCTCTCTCCCTCTCTCTCTCTCTCTGTTTCTCGCTCTCTTTCTCTCTCTTTTCTACTTCCTTTGCAAGATTGGTCGCTGCTCTCGTTTTCACCCTTCTTGCTTTATCTTTATAGCTAACGGCCCCCTCTCACCGTTATGAGTGGGAATACTAGTCGAGTGAGGGTGAGTGGCAGCCAGTCATTGAATGATATTGAGCTTGAAAATATTCATGTTGAAACTGTCGAATTGATTGAGGCACTCATGGCGATGGCTGGAACGCGTCCAAGTACGGGCGTGTTTAGTGGAGAATATAACGGTGCAGAGGAGAGCTTGTGGGACTCCTTGTCCACCCCATCCAAGTATAAACTTGAAAAAGTGAGTCAGAAGGATTTAGTTGAGTGGGTGGAGATGGCAGGAAGGCTATTGATTGAGAGGGTGTACCCTGTGATGAAGAGCCAGTATAGTGTAGCTAAGAAGTGTAGTGAGGTAGAGAAGAAGTTGATGGAGCGTCAGGAGGAACTAATCTCTGCTCAAAGAGCATTGGTCGGAGCCCAGGCGCAGTTAGTGAAGCTGCAGGAGCAACTACTTGAGAAGAGAGAGCAAGTCATCACTGATGTGAAGACAACGGCAAAGGAGGAGATGCGAAGCTTCTCTACTGTTCTGGAGAAGGAGTGTAAGACATCCCTCGCTCCTCAACGGATACAGCGGGCTGTAGCTGCAGCCAGCGAGGACAGATCGTGTAACATTGTCATCTACGGACTGACTGACAGTCCTGGAGACAAAGAGGAACTACTACCGGAGTTGTGGACAACGCTGGCAGAGAAGCCCTTGGTAAAGAGTGCTCAGCGGTTGGGGAGATTCATAGCGGGTCAGACTAGACCCATGAAGATATCCCTGGCAAGCAAGGAGATGCAGTCGTGTATTCTTAGTAAGAAGACACGACTTAGAGAGAGTGAATTGTTTTCCCGAGTTTACATCTCTCCCGACCTTACTTCTGAGGAGAGAGTGGCCCGGGCGGTCCTAGTGAAAAAGTTGAAAGAGGAGAAGGAGCGGAGCCCTGGGAAGTCGTTTAGGATCAAAGGAGGCGAGGTGGTGGAGGTCTCCTCGGGGACACAGTAGTACTTACTGTGAGTGCTATTCATTTAAGTTTCTTCTTTTCATTTATTTCATTAAATTGCCTTCTTTGTTTGCTATAGTGTTCCTGTTGTTAACTATTGACCAGCAGGAACATTCCAACGGGTCCATTACTAAAGTGGATTCCAAGCTACTTCAGCTAAACCTTGTCAAAGGTAATCAAAGGTAAACACCCTCTCTCGCTCCCTCTCTCTCAAAAAGTGGTTAAGTTTCGCAAGCTATGTGGGGGGCTTTGTGTCACTAAATCCCCGTTTCTCTTGTCTCACTCTGTCAGGAGAGGGTAAATTTAGAAATAAACAGGGAGATGGGAAGAAAAATGAATGCCACTAACACGAGATACAATGCAAGAGAATGATTGAGATTTCTGAGAGATAACCAGTCCGCTGCGAGAAGGTTCAAACACAAAGACCCTAAAAGAGTTGAAAAGAGAAGAAAATAGTGAGTGGATGACACGGCGTGGTCTTTGTCAGGGGAAATATAATACCCGGCATCTCGCATAATAAAAGCCAGGTCTGAGAGAGAGAATCCGTTCTCAAAGTGAGATTTATGAAGGAGCAGGGTGAGTGAGGAGTGAGATTTATGAAGGAGCAGGGTGAGTGAGGAGTGAGATTTATGAAGGAGCAGGGTGAGTGAGGAGTGAGATTTATAAAGGAGCAGGGTGAGTGAGTGAGGAGCTTGTTAGTGATCATACCATAGGAGGACTAAGGGATTTGGTAGGCCGGAGAGATGCCTTCAGCATTCCCACATTGGTCATGTACAGCTTGGTAGGGGTTGAAGTAGTTGGCGGGGCTTTAGTTGGAGTTTTCAGGTAATCGTGGTTTGTTGGAGTGGTCATTTTACTCAAACTCAGTGGATCTTCATCTTCATCATTGTTCTCCGATACAAGCCTCCTGATAGAGATTGAGGAATGAGAGAACGGTGAAGAAGACAGAACAAGCTTTTTATATTGTTTCAAAGCACATGACACAACTTTCTTGAAAACGCAATATTATTGCAAAAATGAAATTGCAAAGAATGAGAATAAGGGTATTCAAATTGTTTTAAAAAATTGTTAAAAAAGTTTTAACTAACCTGGCAAATCTTACGGCTTCCATAACTCGGCGTCTGTCATAAATCGGTGAGACTTGCTTATCAATATCAGAAACAGAAAGATTGCTAAACGCCTGGAAGAACGATAAATTTTAAAGGTGACACAATTCACAAAGAGCAATGATTATTGATTATGTCGAATTTATTATTACTCCGACCGAAATATTCCCAGTTCTTCCACAGCACAAAAGAAAGATTTTATGCGTTTTATGGATGATAACAACATTTATTTATGTCCTCCTTATCTCTGCCGTACCTTCAAGTCAAGTGTAGAAAACGTCGGAATATACTCAGAGAGTTTCTCAGCCTGGAGAAACTCTGCTAGCGGTGTCCATTTTGGGGAATCCATTTAGTTCCCGCTGTAATGTATCGCGGGCAACACCGGTTAATGGTCCATTAGACTTGATGATGATCTTTGTGGTTGATCAAGTGATGCTATCGATGTAGCACTAGAAGGGAAGGTAGTTTATGAAATAATCTCGTTTAAACAGTTTAGTTTAAGTACTTAAAATGATAAATGACCAGTGACCTGTGACCCCCATCAATAATTGATGCCCAATCTTAGGCAATAATCTCAATGGTAGAGTACTCAAGCAATGTATTAAGGGCCAAGGGGAAGTTAGCTTAGAGCTAGGAAATATTTCCTTCGCTATATTAGGTCCCTATGGCCATGTAATGGGTCCCTAGAATCATCCAAATCCACGATGGCGTTACTCAGTTTTTCCTGGTGGGCGAGACACCGCCCACATGTGATTTCCGCATGCAGCAAAAATATTTGACCCATTAATTCCCATCAGGGATTAAAGCCTCAATATTTGCCCCTACACCCCACTGGGGCTGGGCTCCTGGACCCCGCAATTAGGTGGTTTCACAACGGGTCACAACTTCTGACCGGAAGGCGGAGCTGCCGCCCCTAAAAGTGCTGACACTCAAAACACCTAAATTTAAAATTTTAACGGTTGCCTTTGTCTACGGTGCATTGCCATGTAGCGGTCGAAAACACGCAAACTGGGGGCTAATGCCAGAGCCCAAAGTTTACCTGTGTTCTGTTACCAAAGGCCAAAACACCGCCAAAAGCGTGCCAAAAATTTGGAAATGTCAAAAATCTCAAAACAAACATTTTATTTTGAAAATGCAAATCCGCGGCGCGCCGCGGCACTTGAAGTTTTAAATTTAGCGCTGCAAAGTGTGAGAATAAACGTAACACGCGAAAAAGTTCGCATGTGACACGCATTTGGGTAACGCCGCGCGCGGCCCGATTCGCGACAGTACACGTAAAAATTCATAAAACCCTCAGTTCCGGATTTTTTGTTCCTCTTTTTACTTTTTTTTAACTCACCCGTGGCCCGTGGGGCGTGGGCCCTGACACCCATCTCGAAATGTATTAATTGCAAAAGTTAAACTATTGGTGCCTCGCGCTAACAATTCATCGATTTTAGCAATCGAGACGGGTTAGCTCCACCGACGAACTCTGATTTTTATTACACCCGTCACACACCCGTCACACTTTGTATATGTCTATAGTGTGAGAGCGGGAAGAGTCACTTATATGACTCTTATATAAATATTGAAGTTCATTCACTCGCTCATCCAACTTCACTGGTTTGACAATTCGTTTACTCCAGCTGGACCTGTCACACTCAAGCGACACTACCACCTCTTCCGCAGCGGTAGCAAATCTGTAAACTTCAGGAAGACTTATGGCAAACCGTCAGATCTAAGTCGCGGACTGATAAAATGCCAGCCGCCAGATAATACTGAGATCCCTAGACCCTAATCCGGTTGTACACTTGACAGGAGAGTGGAGACTTAACATTTTATGTGCAGTGTGCACTGTGCATGATAGATCTTACAGTTTCAATGTACACACATCCTAATCGATTCAGTTTAAATTTTTATGTTTACAAATAACTTGATAAAACGGTACACAAATCCATTATCATAGTGGTTCAACCATTTGTGTAGCTCCATACGTGATACGAAGTTGATTCAATGACTAGAAATCAAAGAAACAGGGCAGAACATTGGGGTTTCATCGCTGCAGGATCCAAAGTGGGCGAAAGTAGTTAACAACCAAAACAAAACTTATAACATCATTGCTACTCAACACAAAATCACATTGGACATTTGGGCGCCCATATAACTCCGAAGAGATGCCGTTTGCTGTACTGCTACATCATGTACATGATGCGTACTATCATACGTCACCCTTCAATAACGAAACCATATCCCGTTGTGATATTTCGATGCGATGTATTGTGACTTATTCCCTTGGTTGTAGATCTTTAGATAGACTGTGACTTATTCACTTGAATTTTGTAGATGTAGAATGACCTAAGAAGCGTTGTGAAGATAGGGAAAAACGGCACTCTGGATTTCCTGAATATGCCTTGCTGCGTGCAGGATGAGCAGTCACAGGAGAGCAAGAAGATAGATGATGATCTGCGTAGAGAGCAACAAACCCTTCGAAAACAGGTACCCCGGCTGATAGTATGTATCGGAGGTGATGGCAGCTCACCATGAAAACAGATACCGCTTCACGGTTTGAATATATTCTTCTTGTTTTGGTCAAACCGGGGTGCGGTGAGACATGGTCGAGCAAGGCTTAGGTTAGACTAAATAATGGGAAGTTAGTGACAAGCAGGATTCCCTTTCACACAATATGTCTACACAGGTGAAGGTGTTACTGCTTGGTGCCGGGGAGAGCGGAAAGAGTACGTTCTTGAAGCAGATGAGGATTATCCATGGACCCGTAAGTAGCCGCTTCATATTTATAAATAAATGCATATTCACGGCTATTCCTTATCGTTTATTAAATCATTATTACTTCCACCTAGGTAGATGGAATATTATGAATATATTGATCTAATCATGACTAGTATATTATCTTTATCATTGTAATTCCTATTTATTCGTCATTCATTTCCAAACTTCATCCCCCCAGGGTTATGAGGCAGATGATCTGACGAGGTGCAAAATCCCCATAATCCATAATATTGTCAGAAACATGAAGACCCTCCTTCAAGGCAGATTAATTTTAGGTAGGAAGGGTTGTTGTACTGGTCAGATCAATGTCCCCCTTGAGAGTTGAATTTCTGTTTCGACACACTGTCCCCTCTCGTGAGCTTACCCCACTACCTGGGTGGGTATACCCCTCAAGCCTCGACTTTCTGTCTATTTATGTAGCGATAGTATCTAGACGTACGTCAGAAGCTACTTTATTTCTCCCTCCCCAAAGTAATCCTCGATTATCATGGATGTGTTGGTGACTGTTAGTTGATGTACTCCCTTGCTATATTGTAAATGTATTGCAGAATGAGAGATACAAGAAAGGAATACTGAATTGGAAAGAGAGTGTGTGTGAGAGAGAGAGAAAATTTGCATTTACCATGCTTTACGGTCATTAACTGGCTAATTTCAACTAGTACATTCATGAAAACACACACACACACACACACACACATACACTGCACTGTAAATTCCATGTCACACCGTGCCGAGACTGTGACATAAAGTATAATGTTGCATTTTACGGGAGAGATGGTGCTGAGTCCTCTCACTACAGCTGCTGTATGAGATAATTTACTACTTTTATACACTGTTCGTGTCTGTAAGTGAGTGTGTGTAGGGAAATACGAAGCCTATAAAATGTACACACGTGGTGTCTTGTACACATGGACTGTGTGTTGAAAAATACACAACACAAACAAACAATTGTAAATTAATTCATAAACACACACACATACAGACGAACAACCTGTACACACAAAGAGAAAAAATTCATAAACACCAAACATGTCTAGGCACCTGTTAATAGAGAAAGGGGTAAATAATGAGGTTTCATGGTGATTGAGGACTGAGAATTTAGCTGCGTGTGTTTAGCATTAAAGCTCTCTCAGTATTATATGCATGTAGAATTGACTTTATTCCCTTCCTCTTTTCTCTTTCTCTTTCCTCTCTCTATCTCACTTTTCTATCTCTCTCTCTCTTTTCCTTTCTCTCTATCTCTCTTTCTCTTTGCCTCTTTCTCTCTCTCTCTCTCTCTCTATCAGTGTAATATACGTGGTCAAGTGTGAAAGATGACATGTTTAAAATTGCTGTCTTGAGAGAAAGAGAGGGCTAGGGAGAGGGAAAGAGAGAGAAATAGTAATAAACGACTCGAAAGCTTGGAAAACAGGGGCTAGCGATATGTGTGTGAATGTGCGTTTAAGCCGGAGCGAACTGCTGTAGCAATATTTTAAAAACATGATAAAAGAATGTTTTAATAAAAGGAGGTTAAATTTAGATTTCATTGTTGGGATATATAATGCAGCAGGGGATGTAGTAAAATTCGGCCTTGATAGAATATTTTAACAAGCTGATATGTGTTTGTTTAACTAGCACCGGCGATTACCCTTGGGAACAGATCCGTCACTGCAGCTGTGTTAGTATACCCTATAGGCAGTTATACTGGTTACCGTAGTAAACATGGTTACCATGGTTATTATAGGTGGCAGTGGTGGCCCCAGCCTGGGGTGGTGGGGGGTGGCCACCCCCCCCCCCCCAAAACTTTTCAAACAGGGGTTGTTGGGGGTGGTAAAATAGCTTTAAAAAGTGTTCTAAATTGCTTTAAATTGATCAAATCTAAAATTTTCCGGGGCTTTGCCCTAACCCACATCAAGGGCTGAAAATCGTTAAAATATTGTTCAAATTGCTTAAAATTGATCAAAAACTAAAATTTTCCGGGGGCTTCGTCCCTTACCCACACCAGGGGCTGAATATTATAATAATAATAATAATAATAATATAAGTTTTTGTATACCGCCCAGGCAAAACAGGGCCAGCAAACTGAATTTTGACTGACACTGCTCAGCGTCAGAGCGGTATACCTAAATTATAACACCTTCCTTACTTATGACACACACTATTAAAATCTGGATTTAAACACACCATAGATAGACTTTTATTGATGAAAATACGGGCCTCATAAAATACGAACCAACTTAGATAGGCATAAAAATGCTCTCACACTGAATAAGCTAAATTACAAAGTCAGCAGCTCTCATGCTACTCAAAGACAGCAGCTCTCAAAGCTATTAAAAGTCAGCAGCTATTACTGCAAGCCCGGTAAATGTAATGAGGAATAACACTGTCTAAATAAACGTCTGCCCAAGGGAACACTAAACCCAGACCAGAACAGAACAGTGCACAAGACGATGACTCAGGTGCTACTGCTCTCTGGATCAACGAAAGCTTCCTTAAATAGCGGGTCTTAAGCCTTGTCTTGAAGAGTTCAACAGGGTGAACAGACCTTAACTCCAATGGCAGGGAGTTCCACACTTCCGGCAGGAATACAGAGATCCTCCTCCTTCTTAACTTAGAATTCGCATTTACACTTGAGAGCTTTGGATATTTCAACCTGAAGAAATCTGGAACTGAGGTAGATCGGGTAGTTTTACAGTTCAGATTGTCATCACGAGGGACCAGGTCCATCAGATACTTGGGTGCAGTGCCTCGTACAATCTTGTACGCCAAAAGACATGCCTTGAAAGTCAGCCTCTGCTAATAGGTAGAATGTGTGCCTCCTTGTAGTATTCTGTGTAGTCATCCTGATGTCCCTTTAGATTGAAAATGAAACGCACACAAGAATTCAGGGTCTTCTGAAGATACCTCAATATCCTCTTAGGTAGTCCATAGTAAAGAATGTTGCAGTAATCAATCCGGGAAATGACCAGTTGCTTGACCAACATAATCTTGGTATCTTTGTCAAGACACTTGTTGACCTGCCACAAGTTCTTGAGCATAAGGCCACACTGTTTCTTAACATTGAATATCTGTCTCTCAAGAGTCAACTGATGGTCCATGAGAACACCAAGGGTCTTTCCTGTCGTCCCCTTACATTCCATAGGCCTGACACCGAACCTCCAACTGGATCTCTGGATCAAATGCCATCTTTCCAAGGAGCTTGTCTTTCCCAACAGTAGAAACTCCGTCTTGTCCTCATTACACTTAAGCCATGGTAACCATCCATGTTTTGACATCTTGAGACAATCCTCTAGGGTCTTTTACTGGAACTCCACCCCTCTGCATCACTCGGAACCAGTCCAAAGTATATCTGAGAGTCATCTGCATACAGTTTGATCTTTAGGCCATAGGGACGAACAATATCCTGAAGTTCCTCAATGTACAGCAAGAATAAAACAGGTCCAAGAAGGGACCCCTGTGGGACTCCACAGATTAGTGCAATCGCCGCCGAGAGTTCCCCACGAACATTCACTTTAAAAGTCCTTTTGCTAAGGTAGCTTCTAAACCATTCAAGCGCAGACTCTTACCCAAACCTTGCCTCCAAAATTCCAATCAGCTTCGAATGATCCACAGTATCGAAAGCCGCACTCATGTCAAGCAGCAGAAGGGCCGATACTTGCAGAATCCAAATCCTTCAACAGGTCATCAAACATTCCAGCAAGCGTGTTTCACAACTATGCCCCGCCCTATACCAGATTGGTCTGCATTGAGTAGGTCGTTCATCCATAGGTATGAGTTTAACTGATTGAGCAACAACTTTCTCCAGTACCTCGATACAAACGATATGTTAGAAACCGGCCTGTAGTTCGAAAATAATCAGTGTCCCCATTGGGGTTCTTTATCGTTGGCATCACCAATGCTTTCTGCATAATATCTGGAACAGTAGATCGTAGAGGGATTTGTTGATAATGTCCGTCAGGATCGGCGCTAGTTCTTCAAGGCAGTCTTTCACAACCAGCGTCGGAATAGGGTCAGATCACAAGACTTCGATGACATTCCTTGACAACCCGAACTAATTCATTAACTCTGATTTCCTCAAACTTGGTTAGAGTACAGGTAGGCGCAGGCAGAGAATCCACAGTGAGCTCCTCAGAACCTTCCTCTTGCTCATCCCGAACCGCTGTCCGAATCTTCTCAATCTTCCCACTGAAGAACTCTGCAAAATCCCCTGCCAACTTTCCGTCTGACACTCCTCCTGGCAGAACAGTTTCAGACTTATTAAAAAAGTTTTCTAAAAGGGCTGAAAATTGCCCCCACCAAGGGCTGAAATCGATAAATAATTGTTCTAATTGCTTTAATTCATTTTAAAATTTCCAGGGGGCTTCGCCCCTTATGACTGAAACTCGTTGAAAAAGTTTTCTAAAAGGGCTGAAAATTGTTAAAAAAAGTTGTTCTAAAATGCTTAAAATTCACCAAAAACTAAAATTTTTCGGGGGCTTCGCCCCCTAGCCCCCACCATGGGCTCTGCCCCTGGACCCCGTTGGGGGGCTGCGCCCCCCAAACCCCCTGCCGCAGCTCCCTCGGCGCCACTTCGCGGCACCTCGATCGCTAGGTGCAGGGGCCACCCCAGGTGGTTACCGTAGTTACACGTGGTTACCATGGTTATAGGTGGTTACCATGGTTATAGGTGGTTACCATGGTTATAGGTGGTTACCATGGTTATAGATGGTTACCATGGGCATATAAGGTGGTTACCATGGTTATAGGTGGTTACCAGGGTTATAGGTGGTTACCATGGTTATAGGTGGTTACCATGGTTATAGATGGTTACCATGGGCATATAAGGTGGTTACCATGGTTATAGGTGGTTACCATGGTTATATGTGGTTACCATGGTTAAAGGTGGTTACCATGGTTATGTGTGGTTACCATGGTTATAGGTGGTTACCATGGTTATACGTGGTTACCATGGTTATAGGTGGTTACCATGGTTATATGCCCCCCCCTTTCTCTATTTCAACAACATCACGCAGATATTCTTTTGACAACTTGGACCGCCTCTCAGATCCCGTGAGTATAATGACCTATTTAGCTTATGGCGCGGGGGGTGCACTGGGCCAAATGTGGTGAATACTGGGCACTTGGCCAACTGTGGGGGAGGAGTGGGGCATCTGTGATAGAAGTTGAACTTCCATCTCTCCCTGTGTATTGTGAATACATCTTTGAGCCCAATATTAAGCAGGAAATGACTATTATATCGAGGGTAAACTCATTAGTTTTCTGAATTCCCCAAACTTTTTAGCAGAGTGAAGAGTCCATGGTTGGGATAATTTTGCTGTCTAGGTTTAATATGGTAGTTGAGTAGATTTGTGATTCACTCAAATTGTGAAACTGGGCGAAATGTCATGTCGAAATAATAAATACAACGGGCCACGGGGCGGCTGTTGAATTCTTCATGCGGACATGGGCAGCCGTCTTGAAACTGTTCCCGGACAATGTTTCAAGACAGCTGCCTATCATGTAATGTTACAAGTTCTTAAAGGCCGGATATAATAATTCTTTTGATCAGAATCATATTTATTTTCTGTCGTCATTTTCACTCAGATTACCTAAAACATTATACTTTTTTTAAATGTGGGTCACTGGACAAATTCTCATCATTAGTTCATTCCCCGTAGAAGCTCTCACAATCTTAGCACACACGGTGTGTGTCCGTGTGTCCGTGTTTACTATATCATATTTCGCGTTCTCAATTTCTCTCTCCCACCCCCCTCTCTCTCTCTCTCTCTCTCTCTCCCCTACGACACACATGTTGGGTCGAATATCAGACTGGAGGTATTCTTTTTTAATGAACTTTCATTCCTTATAATGAGAATATAACCAAACAAATATTACGACAAAGCTATTATTAGAAACAAGCAATCGAAACATGAGAGTAAACTTAGATCGTAGATCTTTGTTGTTTGTCGTGAAATCCTGTTTGATTCATATATCACAATTTGTTCACCCTTTGTTCACACTTTTTTGTTGTTTAATCCTTTGTTTCATCATTCATTATTTCCCATTCTCTCTGTCTCCCATTCTCTCTGTCTCCCATTCTCTCTGTCCCAGTGCAGTGGCCTAAACAAAAGAGGCCTCAGAGGTCTATAATACGTATATAGTAGTTCATTGTTACCATATTGTTTTTGTGTACAAGAGAGAGAGGGAGAGAAATGGGAGAGAAAGATAGAGAGGGATAAAGAGAGAATAGGGGCCTCAAAGGTAGGTAAGCGCAGCAAGAGAATTGTATCTCCCTCCTTTTTGTGGCAAAAATAACTTACCGCCGCTAACAGCAGGATATTATAACAACTATCTTCGTCTATCTTTTATTTAACTTCTACACCCAACTATCTTAATCTATCTTTTATTTAAGTTCTACACACAACTATCTTAATCTATCTATCTATCTTTTATTTGAGTTTTACTACACCCATATTATACTTCACTCTCCATATAATAATTCCATACATGCTTCATTCTCTAAGTGCAGTACTTTACTGCGGAAAAGAAAGAATATGATATTGCAGCGAATCATTTACAAGAGGGTGGGGCAGCAATACGTAACCGTTTATAAGAGGGTGGGGCAGCAATACGTAACCGTTTAGAAGGGAGGAGAGGCTGGGCATTTAACCAGAATACCACTCACCAATCATTCTGTCTGAGAAGGGGCGTTTATTCGGTTTATTTGCTCTCTCGAAGGTACAAATGTAAAGGAGGGTTAGAATATGGCAAGTGTTTATGTGTATTGAATCTCTGGTATTCAGTATACAACGATGTGGGACGTGGGTATAGCACGGCTTAGGTTTATAGCCGTGTGGAAATTGTAAAAGGGAATCTAATCATCCTACTGAGGGAAAGACGAGAAAAAATAAACACCCCCAAACACGTACAAATTACATATCCCTTATTTAGCTAGTAGTGTCTTTCTGCGATTAAGGAATAAGGGGGGGGTGTATGTCGTATGTGGGGTTTTATCTTGTCTGCTCTATCGCCCTCTTACTGATCTCTCGACAGTCCGGTTAAGCGGTTTAGGGATAAATACTTAGTGGTATATGTCGTTATGAAATTATACTCTCCATCTTGTGCAACCCCCATAAAATAATATTTTTCTTTCATTCTACAATACATTCGCAATCTGCCGCCACCGACTTTAATAACTGTGTTTTTCATTCCTTCAATTCAGGAACCGACCGAAACAAGTAAACAACCAATCAGAACTCGTTATTTAGGTCACGTGACTGGTTATCAGCCAATCAGGGACCAGTGTTTCCAGATTCGGTCGGTTCCTGCTTCAATTCTATCTACTTTCTAATACGCCTCATTTCCAGAACGTCCATCCGGTACAACAAGACTTGCTGAGACTCCGGAAGAAAACGACGGGAATCAAGGAAGAGATCTTCCAAATAAAAAGTAGGAACTGTTTTCTAAATTTCGAGACACCAGACAGTGTGCCGAGTGTCAATTTAGTGCTTAATACAATTTGATAGAAGGACTGTCGAAATTAGAATTTGTTCTAAGGAAGCTCTTATCACAATATGTCATAAGATTCGTTTTTATTGAATATTACCTCCATAAAAGGATGACTCATCTATCGTGGTTCAGTGTTCTTGCGTCAAGACCCTCTTGAACATTCTAGAATAAAGCATTCTTATTTTATATTTATTTTTAAATTGTAATTTATAATTTATTATAATTTGATAATTTCTTCCAGAGGTTCCATTCCATATGGTAGATGTGGGTGGTCAGCGGTTACAACGACACAAATGGTTTAAGTGCTTCGATCAGTCCGTTACATCCGTTCTTTTCTTCGTTGCTTCTTCTGCTTATGATCAGGTAAAACGAGTGGTATATAATCACTTGCCAGCGCAGTGATCCCTATTAAATGGAGAGAGCTAGTTGTTGGTTTACTAAATAAGGTCAATTTTGGGATATTTTATTAAAGGACGATCAGTCTATAGGGGAAGGAAGCCTTTTAGTGAAACAAATATAACAAAACAAAAGTTATTGACAGATTATGCCAAAAACTAACAGAAATTAGTTGGCTGGAAAGGTGACCACTTTTGTTGTCAAACTGACACCTTTGCCCTCTCCGGGTTTTTTCATCATTATCTTTCCCTCTCTGATCACTATGATTTCTCACTCTCTCTCTCTCTCTCTCTCTCTCTCTCTCTCTCTCTCTCTCTCTCTCTCTCTCTCTCTCTCTCTCTTTCTCCCTCTCTCCTCCTTCCTCAATCCAGCTCCCTCTCTCTCAGTAACCCGGGCCGGGCAAAGGTGTCAGTTTGACAACAAAAGTGGTCACCTTTCCAGCCAACTAATTTCTGTTAGTTTTTGGCATAATTTAGGTATATTTTTGGTATTTTCTGATTTAAAATACGATGTAAGACATGTCTGGACGTAGTAGAACTTGTAGAGACCGTCAGGAATCGCTAAAATACGAAAATTTCAATTTTGACGTCATTGTGACGTCATAGCGTGACGTCACGACGTTATAACGTCATGCTAGTGAAAAAATTAGTATCAGGCTCATCTAGATAAAGATGCTGACCAAGTTTGAGATCGATTGGACGAGATTTGAGGTCGCTATGGCGAAAAACACACTATCGTCATATCTATTTTCATACAGTCTTAATACTTCAGACGCGATTTAAGACCCTTGAAAATAGAATTTCACAAATTCGCTATATAGTTTCTGAAAGTTTAGACGATTACCTTTCGCAAGTGTGGTCTCCATTTTTCAATCAGAAGCCGTCTTCAATGTGTAAATTGAGCTCAAAGAAATTTGGTTTATTTGAAAAATGTCTTAACTTTATGACAGTATTTTAAGACGTTCTGGTTGGACCTGGAACATGAAAACCGTCCAATAACACAATTCAAACGATTATCTTTCGAATGCAACAAACGAGAAGTGTCTATCTTATGTAGTCTTTCCAGAAAACTGTCTGCAAATTGTGTAAAAAAGCGTCTATATGTATGTATGTATGTACATATATAGACCAGGGACATTTATTGCTTTTTTCACCATGTCAGAACTCTGAAACTAAAAGAGATAGAGACTTGCCCTTTTGAACACTGGTAGATCTAGTCTACGTGACACTGTATACCAAATTTCAGACCGATTGGTGCAGTGGGGGCTTCGCTATGGGCGTCGCAAAATGCCATTTTTGGCTAAAAACTGAAAAAACTTATTACTGCTTTCTGGCACGCGCGGCTGGGGGGAGGTGGTGGTCACCTTTGCGCTTGCCAGCGCAGTGATGTATTATTTAAATCGTTCTTTATTAGACTTTGTGGCACGCCCACTCTCCCCAACCTGTTAATGAACCCACCCTGTGTTAGCAATTGTCTACCCATTTCCATTATCTGCCCATTTCAACAGGGACAACTCCCACTTGTTGCTCCAACTCTCAGTTCTCACTAAACTATTATCCTAATTAATCCCCGAACAATATATACATATATTATAGATCATCTAGATGCATCTGGGCCCCGGCCCATATATACAGATTCTAGGAAATGGACTTCATGAATATATGAATTTCTTAGAGTCTGGGCTCGGCAGATCGAAATCTGTCCTAAAAATTCTTTCCCATCTTTAAATTAACTCTTCCAAGTTTCTCTCCCTCCAATAATTTGCCTCCCATAGAATCTTCTATAAACGCTAAAATTATAGAAGCTATAATGCTTGACTAACTTTTAACTTAAATCTATCCCCTCTTGCCTGCTTCGACCCTCTCTCTCCTGGCTCTGCAACAAATGTAAAAGAGGGTTTGAACATAACAACCCTCTCCCTAGCTATACCCCCATTAAATAAAATGGGTTTGAACATAACAACCCTCTACCCAGGTGATAGTGGAAGACAAGAGGACACCGCGACTGGAGGAGAGCTGTAACATCTTCGACACGATTGTGAACAACAAGTGCTTCAAAGATGTCTCCATCATTCTCTTTCTCAACAAGACGGATCTGCTGAAAAAGAAGCTCCCAACCTCCGATTTCAGTCGGTTTTTCCCCCAATTCAAGGGAGATCCGAGAGTGATAAAGGAGGTCCAAGATTTCCTTCTTGACATGTTCGATAATGTGAGGAGAAATCGGGACCGAGCGTTATTTCACCATTTCACCACCGCCACAGACACTAAAAACATTGAGTACGTTTTTTCAGCAGTGAAAGATACGATCCTCCAAAACAATCTCCGGCAGCTAATGTTACAGTAGACTATTTAGTGTGTAAAATAAGAGAGAGAGAGAGTAGGGGATTTCAAGAGATGTTTTCCCGCCACTCTCGTTTGTGTAGAGAGGTAGAGAAAGAGAGAGTGAGAGAGAGAGAGTGAGAGAGAGAGATTATTGAACCTGCAGGTCCTGCACGCATCAATCTGTGTCAATTCTGTGTTTATGTATGTGTGTTGTGTCAGTGTGTTGTTTTGGGGGAGGCCTCCCTTATAGTAGAGCGAATACATGCAGTATAACTACATTTTAAAAAGGGTTGGTTTCTTTTAAAAATTTTTTCGTTTTACTTCTCTCCTAAGAGAGAAATAGAGAGGGATAGTGAGTGAGATATATATGACTTGGTTGGAGATATTAAATATAATATATTTAATCAATATCTGGTTTCTCGGTATTTAGGGCAAGATGTCTTTGGAATAAGATGCGTTTGGGGTAATGAGAAGAGAGGGGTAGGGAGAAAAAAAGAGAGAGACAGGGAAAGAGAGAGAGAGAGAGAGAGAGAGAGAGAGAGAGAGAGAGAGAGAGAGAGAGAGAGAGAGGGGGAAAGAGAGAGAAAGAGAGAGAAAGAGAGAGAAAGAGAGAGGGAAAGAGAGTGAGAGAGAGAGAGAAAACTGAAAAATTGAAGGGACAGAGAGAAATCTAGGGGATAGAGAGGGAGGTTTATTGAGAGAACTTGCGTATTGCAAAAAAGGGATAACCTTTGACAGAAGTATGGGGCTTAAGAGTTGTCAAACCGAAAGAAAGAAAGGCAGAGAGAGAAAGAGAGAAAAAGCGAAAGAGAGAAAGAGATGGATTATACATACTTTGGGGTCAAGTAAAAGGTGATAATGGGAGAGTTTATGAAATTGAATGGAAAGGGACAAAACAAAATGTATGTTTAGAATTTGATCGCTGCTGTTTTTCGCACAGGTTGAAAGAGAGAGACTTGTATATACCGTGTAAGAGAGAGTATTAATACACGATGTTATATATATTGTTGATTTATAGGAAAATATCTCCTGTTTTACTTGTCCCGGCACTGTATTATACACTCTGCATGTGTGTGTGTGTGTAGAGCGACAGTGCACTGTTATAGTCTGTAAAACGTGACGAAACTAAATTTACGCTTGCTCCAGCCATGGGACGCTTTCGGCGAGATGAGAGCAATTTGGACTAGCGAACAAACGCCAACCAAGTGGTGCATCTCGCGCGAAAATTGAGTGCTATTTTGTGCGCGCAAAACAAAACCGCGCAATAATTAATATGGACGCCGCGCATCATGTGATCTGAAGCTGATCGAGAAATTGAAAATTTCAGATCACAAAAAAAGATCTCAAACTGAATTTTTGGAATGCGGCTGCGCTGCAGCCCCCTCATGCGCGCACCCCCGCAACGAGGGGACTGGAGGGAATGCCGCGCGCGCGTTTGGCCTGAGCCCGGCTGGGTCGAAAATAACTTTGCGGTCGAAAAAACGGCGGTGCTTATAACTTTGGTTGGAATGCGCTGCAGCCCCCTCATGCGCGCACCCCCGCAACGAGGGGACTGGAGGGAATGCCGCGCGCGCGTTTGGCCTGAGCCCGGCTGGGTCGAAAATAACTTTGCGGTCGAAAAAACGGCGGTGCTTATAACTTTGGCCCCTGAAGTCCGTTTTGCTTGATTCTTTCACTAGCTGTTAGATCTGACAATTATCTACCTTGCTGTTTTTGAGAGAAGTTAATTGGACTTGAGGAGGCTGAGCAATAGCCGTTCAAAGATTGGTTGTTTTCAAAAAGTGACGTCACAGATCCCTGCAGGGACACTTTGTTTCAAATTTGAATTAAAATTTCGAATTTTTTTATTTTACCGCACTCGATTTTGCGGAGTTTGGTTCATATCTCCTGTTCCTGATAAGATAGAGACCTGAAACCGGTTGCATTTGAAAGCTGTTATCTTCCTCTTTCCAACGCTACCAAAACGATTTCTGTACCTTATCTGGAACCGGAGATATGATTGATTATGTATTCCCCCCCAGCGCGGTATTCCCTCCAGGCCCCTTATATTATATTATAAGGGGCCTGCAACGTATGCCAATAACTTTGGCCCCTGAAGTCCGTTTTGCTTGATTCTTTCACTAGCTGTTAGATCTGACAATTATCTACCTTGCTGTTTTTGAGAGAAGTTAATTGGACTTGAGGAGGCTGAGCAATAGCCGTTCAAAGATTGGTTGTTTTCAAAAAGTGACGTCACAGGTCCCTGCAGGGACACTTTGTTTCAAATTTGAATTAAAATCTCGAATTTTTTATTTTACCGCACTCGATTTTGCGGAGTTTGGTTCATATCTCCTGTTCCTGATAAGATAGAGACCTGAAACCGGTTGCATTTAAAAGCTGTTATCTTCCTCTTTCCAACGCTACCAAAACGATTTCTGTACCTTATCTGGAACCGGAGATATGATTGATTATGTATTCCCCCCTAGCGCGGTATTCCCTCCAGGCCCCTTATATTATATTATAAGGGGCCTGCAACGTATGCCAAACTGAATTTTTTGTTTCTTTCCTCAGCTTTTCCTCCTTTCTCCTCATTTATATACCTAATTTTTTTTCTTCATGTCATGAAAGCCTTCAACTGATATTTTATAAGCTGTTAACCACGTTTCTTTCTCTAATAAGGTAGAAATGTCAGATTCAGGGCGTACAACGCCCGTGTCAAGAGGTACCCCAAGCTCCAAGTTGGACAATGCATCCAAGGAGGACCTCATCAAGCTGTTGAAGAAGCAGCAGCTGTTACTGAAAAAGTCAAACTCTGATAATGATGCAGCAAAGACAACATTGAAGCAAGAAATATCGGATTTAGGACAAGACAATGAATCGCTTCGTGGCAAAGTATGACAGCGTGTCTGTATTTGGTGTTTCCCTTCATAGATTCAATACACTATGCTATTTACTTTTGAAATTTTTCATCATCGAGGTTTTTTTTCAGCTCTCCCAGTTATCCCTGGAGAATGAACAAATGTACCAGTCAAATCAGAAGCTGAAAACAGACCTCCAGCTGATGGAAGACTCAATCACAGAAGACAACAAAATATCGGAAACACAAATTCTAGCCCTGGAAAAGAAAATATCCCACATATCGAGTGAACGGGAAGATTTCCTTTCGGAGTTGATTGTCCTGAGGGATACCCGGGACCAGATGCGGCAGGTGATGATGGACTTCCAGGAGAATGATTCCCGGAATAATGCAAGGATTGCAGATCTGGAGGGGGAGCTGGCAGCGGAAAAGGAGAAGAGAGATACAGAAGCAGATGAGTGGAGGAAGTTGTGTGACTCGCTGGAGACATCGTTGAATGGTTAGTTGCATGATTAAACTTTCTCTCATTCGGGGCATAGCAAGGCTTTGAATCGGGGAAAAGCACCGCAGGCTTACCCAGTGATTGAGAAAGACCTACCCTTTGACTTTTTTGATGAACACATGGGGGGGGGGGCACGACGTGGCCAAAGAATAACCCTAAACATAACTCATATTTATTACTTATTGAATGATATCTAGGGTATTGAGTTGGTAGTTGCAAATTTAAGTTTTGGTGGCCATATCGACTACTGCCGGGTGCAGGTCAAGCCGGCTGGCTTTCTTTGCACATTTAACGCTAACTTTATCGTTGACATGGCATCTGAAGCAAAATATATAGGGACTGAGTTGTTAAAATTTATTCGAAAATAAAGAATTGTTGAATGAGTTTATATTTACCCATTTTTTTACACGTTGGTAGTTCACCACTCCACTTGGGATACAGTTGCCACGTTGAATTTCCCTGACATGTCAGATTGGCCTCCCCAATTAGAAAATGATGTTTCTTACATTCTACTTCGATAGTATCTCCTACATCTTGATCATCCCAGGAATGGGTCACCGATCCGTCTATAGTGACGTCTGGGCACTTTAAGTCTGGGAAATATCTCAATTTAGTGAAATATATTTTCTTACAGTTTACACTATTTCTACCAAGTAGCTACTCTAACAATTTCTTTTGATAATCAAATCATATGTTCATTTTACAATCTGGTGATAGATAAATTTTTGATTGGGAATCAAGTCAGATTCAGCGCAAAACGTCAAACTTGCCTGTAAAATTGTAGATCATAACTTCTGCTACGTTCATGATCATACGGTTGTGGTCTTTGTCCTCCGTCTCCTCAATAACGTTATCAGAGATAAAAACTGCATTCGTTTTCTCGGTAGTAGCGGGACAGGAAACCGTGTAGGTTTGAGCACTCTCAGATTGACCATTAGAGTTGACATAGTTGATAGTCCCACATGTTGTGTTACTGGTAGCACCGATAAGAGAGACCACTGTACCCAGTAGACGGTTTGCTATAAATGCTCTATCAGACAATCTAGACAAGATACAATATCGCTTAATATTCTGTAGAAATTATCTGAAGACTGAATGGTAGGGTAGCGACTGGCTATTTGAAATGGCGGCTAATTTGAAACACCCCCTAAGATTTGGATTTTTAGACATTATTTAGTGGGCTAGTCAGAACTCATGCCAAGCCCACTGATGTCTAAAAATCCAAATTTAGTGCACTTGCTGGCCTGTAGAGGGGGTGTTTCAAATTAGCCGCCATTTCAAATAGCCAGTCGCTATTCTATTTTCAATGTTTCATTGTGATATTCATACAAGTACCTGTTAATGATAATTACTTTTTCAATATCGTGTGGTTCCGTCAACTCCAGCTTTAGCCACTGCTCTTGGCTGCTTTCATCGGAATGGTAAAAAGTGCCAGTGTTACCATCTAGTACATTGTTGGCTTTCCAGTCGCTACTGCTTAGATACAAAGTCCTTGAAGTAGCACTGGCAACATCAACTTGTTCATCAGCAGCTCCACGAAGTGCTACTCCAAGAATCAGGAGTACAACAAATCCTCCGATCATCTCAAAGTTGAATCTATTTACAATTTACATACTAAATGAGAGAAACTTTCAAATGGGTATATTTGGATTCTGTATGGGGATTTCAATAGTGCTGTTTGGTAATGATTGGATCATTTGTCAAAATCTCTTGATGATTGGCATGATGGCAGAAATAGAAGGCAATTAAAGCTTCAAGGGAAAAAATCAAAACTAACTTTCCTGTTTCTAAAACTACGAATGCTTTGTTACGAGGTATTAGCTATAAGAGCGAGCAGCTATCAAATCACAAGCGCCATTCTAAGTTCTTTGTAGCGTTCTTTATAAGAGATCCACATTCCACCCCTTACTAAAAAGCGTTCTGATGGTGAATAGGAGGGAGAGATAAATACCAAACATAGTACAAATAACCTTCCTTTTCTCTCTAACCGCCCATTACCTCCAATGGGCGGTCAGAGAGAAAAGGGCGGAGAGATTTTTTTATTATTTTTGGTATTTATCTCTCCCTCCTATTCACCTTCAAAACGATTTTAGTTAGGGGTGGATAAGCACCCCGTATAAAGGACGCTACGAAGAATTCTAAATCACTGTTCTTTTAGAGAGAATAAAAGATACTAAAGAGCTAGAGATGGATAGGTAGAGGCAGAGTAAAAAACCATAAAACCATATCCATAAATAAAGTTTTGAAGCCCCCTCAAGTTGTAGAGAGGTGCGTTTATAAAAAATAATCTTCCTCTCAGAGACACAACTAAAGCTGGAAGATGCCGAGAAATCACTGTCCCTGAAAGCAGAACTCATCCAAACTAAGAGTGACATTTCCAGTCTGAGGGAAGAAGGTGAATCTCTGAAATCGATGATTAGGGATTACAACTCTCAATTCACATTGGAAACGGAAACCCTTGCACAAGCACTCAGCTCTCTTAGCGGGGGTGGTGGTGTAACAGCAGAGGTACCTTCATCTGCCGTGGGAAAAGAAGTAACCGAAGTACCTTCATCTGCTGGGGGAGAAGAAGTAACAGAGATACATTCATCTTCCATGGAAGTGGGTTGTTTGGAGGAGAAGATAAAACAGCAGGAGGAAGAGATTCAGTGTCTTACGGAGAAAATAAATCAGGTCAGTGTGGAATTTGGATTGTTTATTCCATGAAGGCCGTGTGGTGTGCAAGGTTTGAGCACCTTGATGTGTCGTATCGAGCTATTCAACAGTTAGTTCTTATTGAGCATGCGTTTTTGAGTGTGTTTTTATGTTTTTAGCTCACTTTGGATCAAGAAAATCAGCCCGATAAAGATGAGACAGAGGGGAACCAACTCGATAGTAATGTTGAGGAGCTGCAGGGTCATATATTGGAATTATCTGGAGCTTTGGAACGGGCTGAGGAGGAGAAAAGAAAGATGAAAGATCACCTAGATGAGTTTATAACTGAGAGTGCTAATCTTCAGGAGCAGGTAATAAATACACTGAGATGTGGTGTCAGCTGTGAAAATGATCCCTCCCTCAGATTGAAATCACGTTCGTTCTTGTGTGCATGTTTATACATTGAAAGTGTGTACATGACGCTCTTTACATACATCAAATAATATGTATTATCAGCTGTATGGCAAGCTTCCAAAACAGAGAGGCGGTATTTTACAGACAAGGCAGGGTGTTATCTTATCAAATTTCAGGTGGAACGACACCGACAGACACAAGACGATTCAGACTTGGTGAGATAACACTCGAAGGGAGACATGAAAATAATAAATCAATCAATAACCATTAACAATAATTAATTAATTAATTAATTAATTAACAATTAATTAATAATAATCAATAATCATATCATCAGTTATTCTAACCGCTCAGTCTTACCATATTGCATATTTTGACCCAAATCCGAAGCAACACAGCAGAAGCATATATGTATAACTAAACATTCGAAAACTCAGTACAGACAGACGAACATTTACATTTACATACAGATATCGTAATAAACAGATGGTAATAGAAGGCCTCACTTTGTTCTTCCTTTTCAATACTTGAATCCCCTTTGAGTAGGACCTATTACACAATATACTGTGCCACTCTACCTACTCTTTCAGCATCGTTATTACTATCACATAGTTCCGATGTGAACCGAGGGGAGAGCGAACCAAAATACCATTCTACAGCTCATACTATAAAACTATATTACCACACTCTTTCAGAACATCAGAGCGGAGCTAGACGCCCAAGAGGAGGAAATTGCCGCCCTTAATGAAGAGAAACAGTACCTTTGTGCACAGTTGAATCAGATCCAGCGTGATCGAGAGGATCTCCAGGGTGAAAATGAGAGGATCCTGGAGACCATGACTCTCAAACAGGTAATAAAATCAGTTTCAATTTTGTGAATCTATTACCATTATATATGGTAATACATTTACAAAATTTCTCTCCATATATTGAGTCTTACTAAACGTCCACCAGGAGGAGCTGGAAACACTCCAAGAAGAACTAGAAAGAACGAAACAGGATCTTGAATTATCGCGGCAGAGTGTCGAAGAAAGGATTGATGAAATGAGGGGAGAGTGGGAGGGAGAAACAACACGGAGAGATGAGGATAGGGCTCAGAGAGAGGAGGAGATGCAGAATCTAGAACTTGAGAGGGATAATGCAACCAGCCAAGTGTTCTTGCTTGAGGAACAGGTGAATAAATAAACAATTATCGAGAGGGTTTTTGGGATAAACTTTATCGCAGAAAGTGATATCGCGTCGGGAGATCGTGAATGAAACGCGATGGTTATTATTTGTTATTGTTACTCGTCACAGTGTTGACTAGTTACTGGTTCCTATGGTTGAAATTAATCACCCCTTCCCAACTCTAGGTGACACAACTAACAGGGGAATTGGATGCAGAAAGATCAAGAATTACCACCCTTGAAAGCTCAGGCAAGGAGCTAGGAGGCATGTTACTGAAGCGAGAAGAACAGATCTCTGAGCTAGAGAATCAGATCACCCAGGCCCGAGCAGAGATAGATGGGATGAGGGAGGATAATCAGGGGTCACAGAGTTTAATTACCATGGAACTAGCGGATTATCAGCGGTCAACTGATGCACTTACGGCAAAACTTAATACCGTGAGTTTCCGATGAGAGAGAGAGATATCATAAAGTCCATTTTTTTTCAACTGTTCACCCAAAAAACTGAAATTTAACAAAAATCAGAATTTGGGTGGCGCGCGCTATACGTTAACATGTGATAAACGCGCAAAACAATTCCGCGCACGACTTTGGGGGGTGAACAGTTGAAAAAAATGGAGTATACTCCTAGTTTTTGGTACATTTAGAAACACGCTTTTTCTTATTTAGGACAGCCAGTCCCTATTGGTGCCGGATAATTATGTTGTGCCATGCTGCATGCACTTGCCAGTGTGCATAACAAATTAACACATTTACAGAGTAAGACAGAGTTGGAGCAAGCACGGGCCACTCTAGAAAAGAAGGAGAGTCAACTGAGCAAGGTGGCTGGCGAACTGAGGGAATCAGAAAAACTCCGTCTCTCTCAGGATGATATGATTACGAAACTAAAATGTGAGTTTGGGATGTGTAGAGATTGAGATGTGTTTACACACGATCATATTCCTCCTTATTTGAGATGTCCCATGGCACAAAAATTCCGCGTCTTGTGAGCGTTCTTTCCGCCGAACGCATTTCTTGTGATAAAAGGGTGCGCGTTCACATTTCACGTTGTTGGACGTGGCGCGCGTGCACATGGGGTGGTTGCCATTCATTTTTCACACACTCAAAAAAAATGAATTGATCAATTTTGATCGGATATAAATTTTCGTTTCTTCAACCACCTTACTGATTTCAGTACTAGTAAAGAAATCCAAGAAAGAAGCAGCAGATGGGAAAATAGCCGAGGAAGAGGCAAGGAAGGATGTTGAAGATATGAAGAGCGAGTTAGAGAAGTCTGTCCAGATGGTGGAAGAGTCTAAGTTGGAGCTAGCCACTACTCAAGGGATGCTGGAGAATACCATTGAGACACACAGGGCTACATCAGCGGAAAAGGGTGCTGTGGTAAAGAATCTAGAGAACAAAGTTCAGGAACTAAAGGTAACTTACTCATCCAGGTTAAAGGTTTACCATTTATAACGACTTAGTTATGTAATTCTCCTGAAATTGTCTTGAAAAATCTTAACCACAATGCTTTCTCCTTCTATCTTGAATTGGATTATTTTATGAAGCCTTCTAGAGACTACCCAAAAACCTGTATAGGTTGATGCAGATTCAGAGAGGAAACTCAGAGAAGAGATATCCCGAGAGTTCGAGGGATACAAAGTCAGAGTACACAGTGTACTAAAACAACAGAAATCGAGTGAAACTACAACTGTCGCCCAGTCGGAACACGATGCTATAGTGTGAGTTATGATCCCAATTCACAGGGGGGGGGGAGATCAACTGATATAATGATAACTTTACGATACAATGAGTACTGAGTAGTGCAGTAGACGACTCAAAAACAGCCGAGCTTTGCGGTTAGGTGATTTGAAAACGTGCCCTAATCCCCTCTCACACTATCAGATCTCAGCTGAGTCATGAAGTTGAGGAGCTGCGGAGCGAGTTGGTACAATCCCGGGAGACTATCAGCCATATCACGCTTCAGAGGGACAGTGCGGAGGCTGAGGTTAGGGTAGTGACTGGGAATCTAGAAAGTTCATCCAGGCAGAACAATGATCGGGAAAAGTTTTACCTCGAAAGGTTTGTTAACATTCCTTAGACCCCTATAAGTTTCAATTTCGAAGCACCTACACATGTACATTGAGAGTCTTTTTCGAGAAATGAACCACTACCCCCTTCCCACTATAACTGTAACTCCCCCACTACCATTAACCATCCCCCACTACTCCTCCACTTCCCCACCCCCCACTAACATTAACCATCCCCCACTACTCCTCCACTTCCCCACCCCCCACTACCATAATTAACCATCTCCCACTACTCCTCCACTCCCCCCCCCCCCACTACCATAATTAACCATCTCACACTACTCCAGGATAACAGAGCTAGAGGAGGCCCTCCAAGTACGAGACAATGACGTCATGCGGAGTAGAGAAAGTGCAGCGGCCCAAAGGTCAGCACTCTCAGAATCATATACCAGAACGATAGAACAAAGTCAGGCATCTCATTCTGAGACCATACAGGTAAATCAACAAACATCCGCGTGTCAAATTAAAGTTGTCTAACCCCCTTTGTCTTTGAGTCACCTGACACTGTGTCCGTGCTACGTATACAATCTAACACGGTCGCTTGTAGTGGGAAAACGGTAATGGAAAACTGACATACAGTAAGACGACGCACAACCGTGGCCAATCAGGGCGCTAGTACGTGCTGAACACATGCACTTTTTGCCGCGCGTTATGCAACGTGTGCGTCTCATTACTGTATTTCTATTACGGTAATACGACTACAAGCAGCACTGTAAAATAGCCAACTTTGTCTTAAATTTGTGGAACTTAAAACCCATTCCTATCCTTCTTTCAGATACTCCAAGACAAGATTGAGAGACTTGAAGAGGAGCTGCAGAAGCGATCAGAAGTCCCATTAGAGGCTGCCCAATCTGTACCTTACCAACCTCATTTAGCAGAGTGCTCAACCCCCGTAGGCCCTAAGGTACTGTCTGATATTTCATTCATACTTGCCTTGTTCACTGCCCAGTGTGCCCACTGGCTGTCTGGCGCTCAGATCTGGTCGGCGCCGCCAGACAGTTCACTGGCGGTGTTTTATGTAGTAGTCCCCCAAACCCCATATTGTACCCTCAGCAAGTACGCTTGGGAGCAGAAGGTTCAGAAAGTCCTGCACCCTCCATTTCTGGTCTTGAGGAAGTCCTGAACAACTCTGCCCTCTCTCGGTCCAACTCTCGATTTTCATTTTCTAATATGTCAGGTAATTCAAAGTTTAGTTTGTCTTTGAGACTTTGGCACGGGTCCTGGTACCCAATACCATGCAACTATCCTGTACAACCAACAGTCAACACCACCCGCTACCCCCATATACCACATAATCCATATACCCCCTCCCGATCCCACTAGATACGACACCGAAGGAAGATGACATAACTCAAAGTAAGGTATCCCATCTTAGTACCCTGTTACGAGAGAGCGAACACAACGCAGCTGCCCTACAGGTATTAGTTTTATTGAATGAAAATTAAACAATCAATTATCGAACCCTTTTTTCTTTGTAAATGATTTCCAGCTCGACCGTTTCCGGGAGCTAAGTACAAAATAAATAATAATAATAATAATAATATTCCGCGCTTATATACCGCCCATACCCGACGGAAACATGTCAAAATATTGGCGATGTTCCGACGAGTCATCAGAGCGGTATATCCTAGAGTAAAAATATCGCACACGAACAATTCTGGTTGAAAAAGACAATATATGGAAAACCAAATTAACTGGACTTATCAAACTGGGGGAATAACTGGTCCCATAAACCTGTAGATATAATTTTAAACACGCTATACTCACACCTGCTCAAAAAAGGATACCAGATAGTGATTTAATAACATGACTAGAGAGAGGATGACACTGGTTGCCCGCAGACCCCACAACTACAACAAACATTACAACTCAGCCATGGGTTCCCCATCACTCACTCCAAATGCACCAACGAAGAGATGTGTTTTCAGGCGAGCTTTAAAGGTATCAACGTTGGGGATCGACCTTAACTCGAGGGGTAGCTCATTCCAAATAGCAGGCAGAAATACTGATAGTCTCCTACGTCTCAGTTTAGAATTGGCGTTGATACTGGTCATCTTGGGGTGTTTTAATCTGTAAGGATCAATAACACTAGTCATCCTTGTTGTCCTGGAGACTCCCCAGCTTTTATCAAGAGGAACCATCTCCTGGAGGTAACCTGGTGCCGTTCCATAGACTATCTTATAAGCGATTAGACAGGCTTTGAAGTCCAGTCTGTAGGAGATGGGTAAAATATGACACTGCCTGAAGTATTCCGAGTAATCCTCCTGATGCCCATGGATGTTGAATATAAAGCGTACACAGGAGTTTAGTGTTTTCTGGAGTCCACCAAGAACTCGGGCCGGAAGTCCACAGTACAGAATATTACTGTAATCAATCCTCGATATAATCAATTGTTTCACCAACATTATCTTCGTTTGAATATCAAAACATCTGTGTAACTGCCAAAGATTCCGTAGTATCAGCCCACACTGTTTCCTCACATTGTTAACCTGTCGTTCAAGATTAAGATTGTGGTCCAAGAGTATTCCCAAGGTTTTCCCATCTGCTCCACTACATTCACTGGGGAAGATTTCTGTTCCTCCAAAGTTGATAACTGGATCGAAAGAGATTTTACTCAAAGAACTGCGCTTTCCAAGCAGGATGAATTCCGTTTTGGCCTCATTACACTTCAACCACTGCCCCACCATCCACCGCTTCACCTTCGCCAGACACTCCTCAATATCCACCTTCGTCCTAGACCAGCCAGTAGAATCCGTAGGAACCAGACTCACATAGAGCTGGGAGTCGTCTGCATATAACTTTATCCGGAGTCCATATGGTTCCACAATATCTTGCACAGCTTCAATGTAAAGTAGAAACAAAATAGGACCAAGAAGAGACCCCTGGGGCACTCCACAGAGTAAGGCCAGGGTATCCGAGAGACAATCACCAACCGAGACTCTAAAAGATCTGGAACTCAGGTAGCTCTTAAACCATTGAAGAGGATCACCATCCACTCCAAACCGTTTCTGCAACACCTCCAACAACTTTTCATGATCCACCGTATCAAATGCGGCACTCATGTCCAAACAGATCAGAGCAACAACATTTCCTTTATCCATCTCACCTAATACATCATCAAACATGCTGGCTAACAGAGTTTCGCAACTGTGACCAGCACGATAACCGGATTGATGCTTGCCCAGAAGTGAATTGCTTTCAAGGTACTCATTCAGCTGCGTGAGCACCACCTTTTCTAGGAGCTTAGAAAGGAATGGGATATTTGAGACAGGACGATAGTTACTGAGAGCTTCCCTATCTCCGTACAGATTCTTGATGGTAGGAAACACGATAGCTTTCTGGAGAGATTCTGCAACTGTAGACTGATGTAGAGATTGGTTTACCATCGATGTTAATACCGGAGCAAGATCCCTAATGCACTCCTTTACTACCCAAGTGGGCAACGGATCAAGGTCACAATGTTTGCTTGACATAGACTTCACCACCTTAACAAGTTCCTCCTCCGATATCTCTTTGAATTCCTTCCATGTTGAATGACAGGCTTTTCCGGGTTCCTCAAAGTCGCCAGCTTGCTTCTGCTCCTCATTGACTTGGGTTCGAATTTTTTCCACTTTGGAACTAAAGAACTGGGAGAAATCATCTGCCAAGTTCTTGGTGTTTGTTGTTTCAGGAAGAATTGTTTCAGCTTTTCCAAGGAGTTTCTGGAGCTTACTTTGCAGTTTCTTTGGGTCACCTTTGGCAGCAACCAAGTCCTCTTTAATGAAAAGTGACCTCTTTTCCCTATCCATCTTTCCATACAGTTTCTTCAGGTCATTAAATCTCCGTTTCGCATCCACAGTTCCAAGTTTCCGCCAACACCGTTCTGCATTCCTCCTCTCTCGAAGTAATCCTCTAAGTTCCTCATCCCTCCATGGCTTAAACTTTTTACCAGTCCTCACCCGTTTCCTCGGTACTCGCTTCTCCACTATACCTTCCAGCCAACGATAGAAATTCACCACGCCCTCCTCTGGATCCCTACCTCCTTCAAAATCTGCCTTCCGCAAGTCCTCTTTAAATCCTTCCAAATCCACTGACTTGTAATCCATGTATTCTCGATGCACTGATTTCTTCAGACAGGAGTTCGACAGGTCAGGTCTCACTTGAATCCCAAACTGTACTAGGAAGTGATCTGATGTAGTACCATTAGGAAATATGGATATGTCACCTAGAGAAGTTTCTCTTGTAGTTATCACCAAGTCCAAGGTTCCTCCCAGCTGGTGAGTAGGCAACATTGGTACTCTTTGTTGAAGATCAAATGAATCCAGCAGCTCCAAAAGTTTCCTTGCATAGAAGTTATTATCATCTTGCACCTGGAAGTTTAGGTCACCAGCGATGATCGGAGTACCTTGCTTCATAACAAGCTCGGAAAGGTAGTCACCAAACTCCGACAGGAAAGTTGCTTCTGTAAGTCTCGACCTCGGTGTGTACGGAGGACGATAGACATTACAGATTCTCTTCGGTTGATCTCTGTCACTGATCAGAACCTCTTGTACTTGAAAAGACTTATACTTGGTCTTCACTGGACACTGCCGAAGAACTATGCCATCTCGAAAAAGTATTCCGATTCCTCCACCTCCTCTGTCTCCTCTGGGGCATGAGAAAATGTCCCATCCATTATCTCTGATTTCTTGAAGTTTTCCAGTGTCCGTTGATTTCAAAAATGTCTCCTGAGTCCTGTATAAGACAAATATCACAATCCTCCTCTTCCAGATGCGAAATAACACCTCCAGTTTTGTTAATAAGAGAGCGGACATTTAGTGTCCCAATCTTCCAAGTCTTTTCCTGTGTAGTTCCTCCTTGGTCCTCGTCCAGTACAGGTTTTTTTCCTCTTTGCTTACACCTGCAGTCCTCTCCATAAGCCGTGCTCGTTCATTGATGTAGGAAGGGCACCACATACTTGAAGCCGTATGGGTCTTCGAATACTTCTTGTCCTCTCTTGATCCTCCAACTTCACAGTTCACACATTTCATCCTACCAGTCTCGTTGTTCTTCTTTGCTCTACAGTCTTTCGTCTGATGCGATCCAGCACAGAAGCAGCATATTGGAGTATCCTTTTGGGGGCAGTAAATCGATCCTGCTATATGCCCAAATCCTTGACAGTGAAAACACTGTATCACATGATACCTGTTCTTGACAAAGTGTTGCCGAAGACCCAAGTTGATCTTATCCCCGTTAGTAGACAAAAGCCTCCGGATCTCTGGAGCCATCTGGATCACTGCATACCTGTCTCTTTCGCTCACAAACACCACCTTCAACTTCTTGTCCTCATGATAAAGTTTTCTGATATCCACATTCTTGTCCAAAATCGCTGCCAGGATAGTCTCCTTTTTCAGTAGGTCTGGGTCCAAATCATTTATAGTTACCTTTGGTTCAAGCTTCTTGGCCTCCTCTGAGAAAAATGACATGGAACAGTCCTGTGCAAGTGGAGTCAAAACTTTCTCTGCTTCCTTCATCTGGTCTTCATCAGGGAAATACAGCCGGGTATGGTCACTGTTCACTCTGGATCTCACCACCGGTATCGTCTTCAACGCAGTTTCCACTTTGGGTTTGACCTCATCAGTCCACTTCTTCGCACAGAATCCTGGCCCTCCTTCCTCATTGATGCCAGTTTTAATATTCACATAGTGTTTCATCGTAGGTGTAACCGGTTCCTCTGGATCACCACCACCAATATCACTTCTACTATTCTCCATAGGTTTGACCAAAGCAGAGATAGTGGAAACCAGATCCTTGTGCAGCTTTGCAAACGACTCTCTCAGATCAGTCTGGTCTCCAGGAACAGAAAACGGTGCCGACGCCGGAAGCATGTTGTAACAGGCTTTGAGAAGATGCCACAACTGAGGTTTATGGACAGACGACGGACAAACAGTGTCACCCCTCCCAAGGCACACTAACAAATCACTACCC
This sequence comes from Hormiphora californensis, assembly GCA_020137815.1. Taxonomy (NCBI): domain Eukaryota; kingdom Metazoa; phylum Ctenophora; class Tentaculata; order Cydippida; family Pleurobrachiidae; genus Hormiphora; species Hormiphora californensis. The sequence continues at coordinate 7,331,718 of CM035355.1, read as the reverse complement.
TTATAATCATTACTAAATACTTCTCCTGCTAACACGTCTTCAAAATCACTCTTAGTGATACATATGTCATAATTACTCGTAACGGTCATCCTAAAACACCCGTTGCACGCCGGCCAACAACAAACTCTTCACTGATATCACTCGTAAGTTAAGTTAAAGTAGGCCTAACAGAGATCTAAAAGATTAGAGAATAGATGCTAACACAGTTATCAGGAACGATTGACGGCAAACTCAAATTAATTTGTTTAAAGTAGTGTTGAAAAGTTTGAAATACAAATTGTTCCTTCTTTCCAACACATTCTGTGAATTAGTTGCTCACCATAATAAAGTCTAAAGTTGTATACAGTCCTTTATTATAATTCCCCTCGCAGGAGCAATGTATGGTGCTAAAAACTGAGGTTAGAAGGCTGGAGAAGATGATTGGACGAGACAACACTAATGTGGAATACCTCAAAAACATCTTACTGAAGGTAAAGATTGTGCATGTGATACATCGGTTAACGATCCTCACCGTAATTTGTAGGCCAGTGACTAATGAATGTACAGAACCTTGACTCAGTCAGACCCTTTTGGTCACAAAAAGTGTACCAGCAGCCCTACTGATAATTCCTATAACGGTGACATAACTTTTCCTGTGTTGTTCTAATATAACGCCCTCATCTCTCTCTCCAGTATGTCAGTACTACAGGATGCGGCTGCGAAGGAGAGGTTGGTCCCTGTTCTAAGTACGGTGCTGCAACTAACAAAGGAAGAGGCTAAAGAACTGACTGATAGTGCGACGGCGGGAAAACGGGAAGCTGCACCCTGGAGCTCATCATGGTTTAATTCTTGATTGTTGGTTATTTAGGGGGAAGCGGACAGACGGTCCCTTAGAAGATGTTGTTTTTTAGTTTTTAGTCGCTGTGCGGTTATTCCAGAAAATGAGACATTCAGTGTAGTTGGGTTAAAAATGTTTTAGATTTAGGCTTAGGCCAGGTCTTCTAGTTCTTATACTTATAAATTTTACGTAAATGGACGTCGTACGCATATTTAATTCAAAGTGTGCAATGGCTAAGTTAGAAACTAACTGATTTTCTGATGGTATTTGACAGCTTAAGAGGTGTGTTATTTGTGAATGTGATTAATTATTGTCCTACTTCTTGAAAGCAAAACAATCTTGTTTCAAATTCAACGACCTGGTATGGTTCTGCAGTAACGCGCCAATCAATGGGCAGTGTACTGAAAAACTTAGCAGCGCGGCGCGCAAGATAGAATTATTATTTTTAAATTTTGATTTTCGAAAAAGTAAAAAACACGCGTTTTGTCATTTTTGGCCAGCGTTAAAATCTGGGTGTTTTGGGAGTGCTGACAAAAGGTTTTTTAGGGTTAGGGCTAAAGTAGGGTTAGGGTTGGGGTTAGGCCTTGACATTCCCTACCAGATAAACTTTGAATCAGCCAAAACGGTTGAGTGGTTTGGCGGTTAGAGCCGTTTTAGTGAATCAACTTTTTTGGCAGCGCGCACCTGTAAACAGGCCTCCAAACACCCAGATAGTAACGGCGCCCGTCATTTTTTTGAGTTTTGAGGGATTTGATCAATTGAATTGAGTCTATACCTCATCATAAGACATAAACTAAAAATATGAACCAAAATCGAGTTCAGTACACCATTTGAAGGGAAGCTACACTCCATTTTGGTTCATATCTCCTGTTCCTGAAAAAATAAAGACTTGAACAGCAAGTAGCAACCATTTTGAGTTTCTAGTTCAGAATTGGTAGCTATTTTGGAGCTCTGAATCATTCAATTCCCTATCCACAGTCCCTATCATCAGTCTAGCGGTCAATTTTTCCAAATCAATGTCAGAATCTACCACGACAGTCAAACACGGTAAAGCCAAAACTAAATATTGTTCGACAATTACTCTGACAACGGAATTTTAGCAAAAATTCATTTCAGTTTCTCACGACGACACTGTGTACGAAGATGACTTTGAGGGAAGTCTACCGTCCTCAACACCCCGCCATTCTACAAGGAGTAGCTCGAGAAGGATTCGGAAAACAGCTACTGTGAACGATGATAGCATTATTGAGGTGAGTCACTGACCAATAAAGTATGTTTATATCATAGGATCAAAATAACAAGTTTAGCAGAATTAATTGTTTGCTTTTTAAATTCAATTTACTTCAGGACTGCGGAGAAAGTGTTGAATGGGAAAAGTGGATTCTCAAAAAGGCCGAAGAGATGTCATTTTGTCAAGAAAAGGAACGGAAACGGAAAAAAGAAGAAAAGAAGAAGTTGAAAGAAGAAAAGAAAAAGGCGAAAGAGAAACTGAAACAAAATGAATCTGCTGTGAGAGAATGGGAAAAGAAAAAGTTGGTTGTTTTGAAGGAAAAGAAGGAGGCCCAATGTAAGAAAATTGAGGAAGAAAAAGCTAAGAAAGAGGCGGAAAAACAAGAAATTTTGGAAAAGTCCATTATCGCTGTCAAGAGTTGGAAAGACAAAAAAGAGGAGCAAGAAAAAGTTGCAAGTGAAAAAGAGAAAGAAGAGAAAGAGAAGATGGAACAGTCGGAGAAGGAACGAAAAGAAAAAGCAGATGCAAAATATAAGGAGTGGTTGAGGACCCACAAGCGTATGTCGAGCCCAAAATCTCCAAAGACTCTTGCCGAATTTTATAATCCTTCCGGAGTTGCCAGAAAAACTAAATCAGACCCATGGAACTCGGACACTGAAGTTCAGTATAAGAATGTTCGAAATCTGTATTCTCCATTTTAACTATAGTGGAAATTATATAGGAAAATTGATCATTAAAGTGAGAGAGAACAGCCCCGAATTGAATGAAACTCGAATGTTGAGTTTTATCAAAATCGGGGCTGCTCTCTCAGAATTTGTATATAACAGGGATTAAAAGACCAATTACCAATACAATATGGATTATGTTTTTTGATAAACCGATAACAAATCTAAACTATTACAATGGCTGTGACAGTATGTAGGTGGTGTTGGGAAAAGATACGTATATCGAAATCCTAATAATATCCTACTGATGTGACTTTTGATAATGAGATAATAAGTGATCGTGTATTATATCTGTGACTTGACCTAAATATGATCCGATTTGTTTTATTTAAGCTATAAATTAACATATACATCCATACCACTTCGAAGTAGGATGGCAATACAGGATGACCCGTTTCTCTCGGTGGGAGCCCAAACAGGACAGGCATTCCAATCGGAGGTATCTCCCGATGATAGCTGGAGAAAACTAGGGAAGCACACTTCACGGTACTCTTTAGTGATACAGACTAGATATCTGTAACAGTAGTGATACAATTTGTAACATCTCAAACAGTTATAGTGATACATGCACACCAACGGGCAAACATCAATGTCTTTTGAGCAGCTAACTTCCATTCCTGACTACATCTCATTATAAACCCAGATACAAGGATATATTTGGGCAGCTCCAAGGTCGAAACATGGTATTCTGTTTGGATACATCGGGAAGTATGTACGAGCATCTCCCCATCATTGTGGAACAACTCCTACTGGTGAGAGCGGTTTGGGTGAAACTGAAATCCATTTTGTGCCGTATTAAAGGTTGGGCGTGGTTTTTAGTACAACATACAATCCTGTTAAAATTAAATAGACTTGGGCTGGTAGAACGAATTATGTATTGCTAGAGTTGATCTAATTGTCACCACATTTATTTCTAAACGCATCATTTTATAGGTTTTGAAAGAGCGATTAGATGCGGACATTGTATCAGAGTTGAGTTCCCAATTCAACATTGTTACATTTGCGGGTGCTGCAACCAAGTGGGCCCTTGAACCCGTCACCCTGACCCCTGATACCCTAAATCAGGCTGGAACATGGCTGAGGTAACTGCTTTGGTGGTGGTTTTATTTGGTTATATGTTTTGAACACAGCAAAGGACCTCACACAGTGCAACTTTTAGATTAAATTGTTATCTCCCCTGGACAGGTCACAAAGTACGGGTACCAGTACCAATACACTGGATGCACTGATGCAAGCCCTAGCTGACTGTACTGTAGACACGGTCTATCTTGTTACTGATGGGCTACCTGACCAAAGACCCGCAATAGTGGTGAGTAATTTATCTGACAAACTTCCACGTTTACTCAGTAACTGTGTTCGTGTCAGTATTGATGATTTGTCTAAAAAAGGCGGTCTTCCCCGTGCTTGGCATCTCCACTTAAAACTAAATTGCAGCCTTCTATTTTGGACAATTCGTGTGAATTAGGGTATATTCTGTCGAAGGTTTGATAGTGACCATGGACTTGGTAACGAAATTACCCCTCTGTAGGGCATTGCAATAGTAAGGCACGTTTTAGCGTGCCCGCAATGTAGGGGTAATTGCGTTACCAAACCATTGACAGGCTATACAATGGAGCTCTATAATTACTCGACCTGGTAGAGAGTCTATCTGAAGTTAAAATAACGCTCTGTTTAATTCAAAACAAACTGACTTCATACCAACCTTACCCACTGGACAAAGGGGACAAAAGTGATTATATCTCTTTGGTCACAAAAAGGGTATAATTGCTGGTAGTGGTATGGTAGAATGATATGGTCAACACTGTACGGGGGGGATCCCATGGCATACTTTGGTATACTTTGGCACTTTCCACGACTTTTTCAGCGATTTTCCATATACCAAAGTACATATACCAAAGTATACCAAAGTATACCAAGGTATACCAAAGTATACCATAAAAATTTTGAAAAAGGTAAAATTTAAGCGATAAGTTAACATAAATGACTAAATTTGTAAAACTACATCCTGATTTCTTTATAAGTTGGTAATATAACGCTTATTAAACCGATTTTTACGTTTTTGTTACATCATCCGGCTAGTGCTTCTAGGCTTGCCACTCGGGTTCGATTCCCGGTGAAGGCAATTTTTGAAAAATTTTTGGAGACTTTACCAAATACTATTTGAACATTTTCTTGACTTTTTAAAAGTTTTTTTATCATACTCAAATGGGTCCCAATTTGTCAAACCCCAGTTTTCTGACTCACCATTTTATAGGTAATATTTTCCCTCGATTCTATGAATTTAGCCTATTTAGCACCATTGTCCAATTTTATGAGTCAAGAAAGTTTATATAAAATGTTTTAAAGCCTTAACTGTTGTAAATTAACACTTTAAAGTACTTTAAAGTTAGCCAGTATGTTCGATGATGTGTTAGGGGAGATGGATAAAGGAAATGTTGTGGCTCTCATATGTTTGGACATGAGCGCTGCGTTTGACACAGTGGATCACGAGAAGTTGTTAGAGGTGTTGCAGAAACGTTTTGGAGTGGATGGTGATCCTCTTCAATGGTTTAAGAGCTACCTGAGTTCCAGATCTTTTAGAGTCTCGGTTGGTGATTGTCTCTCGGATACACTGGCCTTACTCTGTGGAGTGCCCCAAGGGTCCCTCCTGGGTCCTATTTTGTTTCTACTATACATTGAGGCTGTACAGGACATTGTGGAACCATATGGACTCAGGATAAAGTTATATGCGGACGACTCCCAGCTCTATGTGAGTCTGGTTCCTACAGATTCTACTGGCTGGTCGGAGGCAAAGGTGGATATTGAGGAATGTCTGGCGAAGGTGAAGCGGTGGATGGTGGGACAGTGGTTGAAGTGCAACGAGGCTAAGACAGAATTCATCCTTCTTGGAAAGCGCAGTTCCTTAGGCAAGGTCACTTTCGATCCAGTCATTAACTTTGGAGGAACAGAAATCTCCCCTAGTGAATGTAGTGGAACAACCGGGAAAACCCTAGGAATCCTCCTGGATCACAATCTCAATCTTGAACGACAGGTCAACAATGTGAGGAAGCAGTGTGGATTGGCATTACGGAATCTCTGGCAGTTGCACAGGTGTTTTGATATTCCAACAAAGATAATGTTGGTCAAACAATTGATCATATCAAGAATTGATTACAGTAACATACTGTACTGTGGACTTCCGGTTCGAGTTCTCAGTGGGCTCCAGAAACTTCTCAACGCCTGTGTGCGCTTTATATACAACATCCATGGACACCAGGAAAGCTATTTGGAATACTTCAGGCAGTGCCATATCTTGCCCATCTCCTACAGACTGGACTTCAAAGCCTGTCTGATCGCCTACAAGATAGTCTATGGAACAGCTCCCCGTTACCTCCAGGAAATGGTGCCACTTGATGACAGCTGGGGTCTTTCCAGGACAACAAGGATGACTAGTGTTACTGATCCGTACAGATTAAAACACCCAAAGATGACAAGTATCAACGCCAACTCTAAGTTGAGACGTAGGAGACTATCAGTGTTCCTGCCTACTATTTGGAATGAGTTACCTCTTGAGCTCAGGTCAATCCCCAATGTGGATACATTCAAGGCCCGTCTGAAGACACATCTCTTCGTTGGTGCATTTGGAGTGGGTGATGGGGAACCCGCGGCTGAGTTGTAATGTTTGTTGTAGTTGTGGAGCCTGCGGGCAATCGGTGTCATCCTCTCTCTAGCCATGCTATTAAATCACTACCTAGTATCCTTTTTTCCTAGCAGGTGTGAGTATAGTGTGTTTTAAATTTATATCTACAGGTTTATGGGACCAGTTTTTTCCACCAGTTTTATAAGTCCAGTTATATCGGCTTCTATATATTGTCTTTTTCAACCAGAGTGTTTGTGTGTGTCATATATTTACTCGAGGATATACCGCTCTGATGACCAGACGGACCATCGCCAATATTTTGACATGTTTCCGTCGGGTATGGGCGGTATATAAGCGCGGAATATTATTATTATTATTATTAAAAAGATATGGTATACTTTGGTATACTTTGGTACTTTCCACATATTTTTTTGGGATTTTCCATATACCAAAGTATACCAAAGTATACCAAAGTATACCATGGGATCCCCCCCACTGTACATCTATCTATCTCTGTTTGAAAGGAGAGAGACGTCTTGTGAGGCTCACACGGTACGAGGGTTCAGTAGATAAAAAGACGTCCGGCCAGTTCATTGTACCCACTCTCCTAACAGACAAATTACACTCCATTATGGACTATGATAGTCCATACCCCTAACTCCCACTCTTCCCTAACTCCCCACTTTTCCCTCAGATAGAGTGTGTGCTGAGAGCAAATAGAGGTCGGCCTGTGGTGTGTGTCAGTATTGGGGCTGGGTCCTACGGAAATGCTGATCTTCTCCTTACTGATCTCGCATCCGTAACAGGTATAATGTCCTAATATTCAGTCATTTAAGGAGCTCTGAATCCTTCTGTGCTCGATCAATATCGGACGAAGATATCTGTGTCTGCGAAATTTAATATCCAAATGCATGTGATCAAGAATCGGTAAGAGTTAAATTCAGCAGATGAATAGATGCCTGAGTCCTCAGTCCTGAGTTAAAATGGCGAAATTATCCGTGTTACAAATCATAATGATAGACGGCTTTTTTTGTTTGAATTTGTTCTCTATTCGCTCATTACAATCTCGCTATTTCTCTCTCTCTCTCTCTCTCTCTCTCTCTCTCTCTCTCTCTCTCTCTCTCTCTCTCTCTCTCTCTCTCTCTCTCTCTCTCTCTCTCTCTCTCTCTCTCTCTCTCTCTCTCTCTCTCTCTCTCTCTCTCTCTCTCTCTCTCTCTCTCTCTCTCTCTCTCTGCTTTCTCTCCGGCAGGATGCATGCGGTAAGCTTTGCTTGCTAGTCTCCCTTGCATGACTGCACGATTCTAGAGTCCTCACTCCGCGTGTTTCAGACAAGCCACAACAAATCCGAATGTTAGAACTTTCGATCAATACTTCTATTCGATCGTCACGTTTTCTGAGCCCGGGTTTGGTTTCCAAACCCTGCTCAACTTTCCTTGTTGAGATCTTCCCATGTCGGTAGAGCGTGTGCCATGGTAACAATGGTAATTGGGTAAGAGTTGAGGGGTGGAACGCGCGATGGAAGATTTGTAGAGAACATGGCGCGCATCGTGACCGTGGGAAAATTGGGCTTGTTTGTGCGTCTGGAGGATGACCCGCCCGAATTGGGCTCGGGGTCTTGGCATTTCTCAGACCAGAAAGAAGAAATACTAGTATCGTACTTATCGTATTACTGTTACCAGTAGTTGGATATATCTCTTAATCCCCATTTTCAGGTGGTTGTTATCGCCCCGTTACTCTGCCCCTCAAACTGCCGGACCCTGACGAACTAGCCAAGTTACCCAAAGGTGCAGTTGTGTTGCTGCATGGGGGTGTGATTGACAGGAATATTAACACGGAATATCTCCGAGATGAGAGCTCTGATCTCCGATGGTCAGGACAGATCCCAGCCGCTTTCCCAACTGGTAAGGAATTTGTCAGGCCACATATTGTTTTGTTATGTTCTAACCGTACCGCCCGAGACACAGTCTAGCCAGGCCACATATTGTTTTGATCAAACCCGCGAAAGGGGGTCTAGCTAGGCAAACATAATGCTGTGCACATGACACAATAACTACACCTCTCCCTGCAGTTCGAGATGCACCACCTCCCGAGACTGTTGTTAAGTTCCCGATCACAGCAGCCGGTAGATTACTCCTGGGAAAGACGGTTCTAGCACGACACCCTACACGGGGTGACTACAGAGTCGCTACTGTTATTGATCAGGTATGTTTCACAGCTGTGTGGCCACATAATCCTATTGTAAACCCACCAGCTACCTACCCAGATATCTCTCATTGACTATCTAATTGAGTCGCCTGACACTGTCCGCACTTCGTATGAACAATTCAAGTATCCAACTAGTATTCCTTCTCTATATCGTACACATATATTCCAATACTATTCCACTCTGCCCTCCCCATTACCCCCCCCCCCCCCCCCTCTGAACCATTATCTCCGCTAACCCAACCTTCATCCTCCCATACATTATAGCACGGTCCAGACGAGTTCGAGGTTGAGTTCCCAAAGGAGAAGGGACAGAGGGAACGATGCAAGTTGTGTCACCTCCTAGTGGAACAAGATACCAGGATGCACCCTGTCTCCACAGGTGAGAAATATCTCTTATCAGAATCTTTATTTGCATTGCTCGACCCTCTATTAGGAGGGTTAGAACGTACCAAATTCACTCATCGGGTGACAGAGAGAAAAAAGATATTGATTGAGATAGTGAGAGATCTGTGAGTACATCAATGAAGTTAGACATCAAAACCTTGATCTACCGAACCCAGAAGACGTTCTCTCTCTATGACATCATTCTATGATATAAAATGCGGTGAGAGACACACAACAAAAACCTTTCTTTTTGATGAAAGAAGAATCAAATCCAGTTGTATATCGTACTACTGTAGCACACACACACACACACACACACACACACACACACACACACACACACACACACTCCCTGTAGTTGGCTATCTGACAACTCTTCATAGATCTAGAGAGTAGGGGCGTAGCAGTCTGGTTGTCCCTTTTGAAGGGGTCCGGTAAATCTGCATCGATGCCCATGACGGTGATGTTTTTTTTGTTCTTGACGAGTACGACTACCAGATTTTAAACGGGCCACTAACGGCAATGCAATTCAGGACTGTGACAATCTGATCTGCTCTCAATATATCGGGGAAATTCATCCTGACAGATAATATTATCTCTCTCTGTTATTCTCTCACTCTATATCAGGGTCTCACTCTCACTCTGTCTCCCTCTATCTCAAATACTCTCTCTCTCTAAATCTCTCCAACTCTAGAACTCTAAATCTCTCCAACTCTCTCTTCTCTCATCATCTCACTCTAACTCTGCGCTACTCCTCGCGAGACTCACGGACTGACAGTTAATTCATGTTGCCACGCTAACTGGTCGAAGCTGCGCCTATTAGGGACCACTCCAAACCGGACGTAGCGTCTCACCACGATTTAACTGCCAACCGTTCTCTCTCTCTCTCTCTCTCTCTCTCTCTCTCTCTCTCTCTCTCTCTCTCACTCTCTCACTCTCTCTCTATCTATCTCTATCTCTCTCTATCTCTATATCTCACTCTATCTCACTCTGGCTTGTTCTGTGAATGCACGTATGAATATGTGACTTTATGACAAGACTGATAATATGACAATACAGATATAATAAGAAGCAAGCCCTAATGTAAACAGAGTGCACAGGTGCACATACGCCCCCTCATTGGGGTGAGAGTCACCCTCTGCTCCCCTCCGAAGGTTCGTACAACTACATGGTACCGTGACTTAGACCAAAAACATACACTTCTCTGAACGAATAATCATGAAGATTCAATATGTGTGCCGTAAAACCAATCACTAGGCCAAATCTTCATAATCAGAGGCACTCTTTTCTCACTTAGAAAACGGATAAATGACCATTAGTGGCGAATAATTCAATGGATAAATAAATATTAAATAATGAACTAATAATGCTAAAAGAGCTATAACGGTGACTTGTAAATAGTAGACAGAAACTTTGGTGACGCAGTCACCAAACAGAAACTCGGTCGGACACTCTTTCTATATGTTGGAAAACATTTGACTTTACTTGACACTCTCACTTATCACACTGAACTCCTAAACACACTGATCACACTGAACTCACTGAACACACTGATCGCACTGAACTCACTGAACACATATCTCACTGGTACACGTCGCGTTGGCAATATCACTAATATCATAAACATAGACACGACTCGAATAGACTAAAGACAGCACATGACAAATGACAATAAACACAACAAACTCAAAGAACAGGACATAAACAAAACAGTAACAAGCCCTCCTGTAGAGCTGTATAACACATGACTACCAGCACTGATCAGTAATCCGAGTTGACATAGGGACCATGGCTTTGAAATCGCTAGACAAGTCGCAAAACTAACGGTACAAGTAGCATAAATATAGAAACCAGAAAAAGAGAGATGCTGAGTGGTGCCAAAATAATCTTGCGTGGCGAATGGTTTGCGTCAAGACTCAGATACCAATCAGCACAGGTGACGCAATTACCTGTAATCAAAGGTATCCAAATCTTCCAAACGCCAGAAAATCCGGGCCACTCAAGCATACACACACGAACACACAAAAGAAAGAGTAAAGAAAATAGAAAACTAGACAGGCGCCTAAAACATGAAACAGGAGGGCAGGACCCGGGTCGACAGGACAATCCAGTACTGGAAGACAATGGTATACCATGTAGACAATCTGCAGATATAACCTAATAGCCGGCTCTAAAACTCGCAAATCTTCAAAAACTCGTAAAATCCTCAAAAGCTCGCAAAATCCTCAAAAACTCGCAAAATCTTCAAAAACTCGCAAAATCTTCAAAACTCGCAAAATCTTCAAAAACTCGCAAAATCCTCAAAAACTCGCAAAATCTTCAAAACTCGCAAAATCTTCAAAACTCGCAAAATCCTCAAAAACTCGCAAAATCTTCAAAAAGAAACTTACTCACAGACAGAACAAGACAGCCAAAGAAGCACGGAACATGACAGCTAGTCCTCGTATAGCACCTCTTTGACTGCAAAAACATACACAGAAACTTGCCAACTAACACCAACAAAGATATACTATGACGTGTACCAGTTACACGGACAGGTTTTAACTCAACGAAATCTGATCTAGTACTGTATTGATCTACATGAAACGTATCAAAGTTCGATAAAGCTAAAACTGTGTCTTCCATTCACACACACAACCACACACACAGACCTCGGGAGAATATATAACTGAATGAATAAGAATAGTAATAAAATGTGAAACTTACTAGAGGTGACAAAGGACAGGGGAAACAGGACAAACAGTAAACTCACTGACAAAGGAGAGGGGTGTGATCAAGGCAGAACCACAGAACAACTCTCCGCCAGTCAAGACGCCACGCACAAACACGTCTGGTTCAGGTATGAACTCGAAACACAGGTCGAACGTGTTGACTAACGGTTGTTAAGTTCTTTCCGCACTTAATCTCACACACTCTCAAGCCTCACTGCTGCAAAAAGGGTAAAACTAAACGGCACGGGACTGGGATATATCGAAATAGTGAAACATACTAGGGGTGACAAAGACAGGGATGCTACTAATAGTGTGATAAACAGAGGGTGCACATAACACACTCACTGAAGGTCAGGATACCGAGCACAAGCACACCGCGGCCCTCGCCGTAGGTCGTAGTTCCGGGTGGGTAAGGCACTTTGACAGTCAGCAGCAAGGCGAGTTAACGTTCACCACGCCAATTATCACACTACTCTCGTGTCTACTAACTAACAATGACTTACATTTACAAAAAATACTGGACTACTACAAGCATAAACACTGCTAAAAGTATAAGGAAAGTGTAGCGGCCAAATAGTACTGAGCCAAAACTATATGAACTATTCCTCAGACTCCCAACTTATACAAAATCAGACTCACAACTCAGACACAGTCACACAACTCACGCTCACAGTTCTCACAACTCATAAGAAATGGACAAGAACAAATGCTTGTCACAACCTTATGACATACCAAAATTCACACAGCCAAACCCATCTCACGGTTCCACACACGATCACTCACCAGGGCTTTCTCGCACACATAAAACTCACATTCAAAAAGCTATCACTCGCTCACGAATAACAGTCACACATTACTCGCATTTCAGCTAAACGAACCTCACTAATGATGTGACAAAAAAGGTAATGCTCTATAAATTAAATGCTATAGGGACATAGGAATAAGGAACAAGTGCATCCGGATATCGCCTGACTACAAACACACTAATGTGGCAGGAGCAGGGTCATATCAACCGGATAGACCTGTGTCCAGATGACCAAGAGCAAAGATTAACAGAACAAAACTAGTTGCAGGGTTTTATCCAGATATCGCCTTACCACACACACTATGTCTGATGAGGTAGGATCAGGGTCATATCAAACCGGACAAACCCGTGTTCAGGCAAAAAAAAGAAAAGGGATACGTGGGTAATGATGCGGCATGACTGTGAACTAAGCTCAGTACCTCTCTAGAACCTAGTCTCTCATGACTCAAATAATTCGAAATTACTCACACACATCTCGATCAACACTCTAACTGTTCCATTTGCTCAGTTCATCTTACCCACACAAACAGATACCTCACGTCACATACAGGCGCTCAGTTAACAGTCTGTCACGGGATCATCATCGAGGAGGGGTTCCATGGCCAAAGAGAGTTCCATCACCAAAGAAAACAGGTCCACCAGGTCACAGAGAACAGGTCCACTAGAGAAGACATGTCCATCAGAGAAAACCGGGTCCACTAACAAACACAGGTCCACTAACAGGTCCCATCAAGGTCACCATTGTCCCTTTTGAAGGGGTCCGGTAAATCTGCATCGATGCCCATGACGGTGATGTTTTTGTTCTTGACGAGTACGACTACCAGATTTTAAACGGGCCACTAACGGCAATGCAATTCAGGACTCTGACAATCTGATCTGCTCTGAATATCGGGGAATTTCATCCTGACAGATAATATTATCTCTCTCTGTTATTCTCTCACTCTATATCAGGGTCTCACTCTCACTCTGTCTCCCTCTATCTCAAATACTCTCTCTCTAAATCTCTCCAACTCTAGAACTCTATATCTCTCCAACTCTCTCTTCTCTCATCATCTCACTCTAACTCTGCGCTACTCCTCGCGAGACTCACAGACTGACAGTTAATTCATGTTGCCACGCTAACTGGTCGAAGCTGCGCCTATTAGGGACCACTCCAAACCGGACGTAGCGTCTCACCACGACTTAACTGCCAACCGTTCTTTCTCTCTCTCTCTCTCTCTCTCTCTCTCTCTCTCTCTCTCTCTCTCTCTCTCTCTCTCTCTCTCTTTCTCTATCTATCTCTCTATCTCTGTATCAGTATATCTTACTCTATCTCACTCTGGCTTGTTCTGTGAATGCAAGTATGAATATGTGACTTTATGACAAGACTGATGACAATACAGATGTAATAAGAAACAAGCCCTAATATAAACATAGTGCACAGGTGCACATGGTGAGAAATTTAATCAAACTCTGTATCTCTCTCGACTTTACTTGCATCTCTCTCCCTCTCTCTCTATCTTTCTCTTTCTTCCTCTTTCTCTCTTTCTCTCCCTCATCTTTCCCTCTCTCTCCCTCTATCTCTCCATCCCTCTCTCTTTCTTCCAAGTGTCTTCATCTACCACCATGTCTGCTTGTTTTCAACGTTCCCAAGCTTTGGCCGGTGTCGGTTGTTAATAATAGTTCGGGGATATCCAATCAGTATTCCATCAGCATCCTCCGATACCGACGCTTCCTCGTTATTCTGGGTTGGATATAATATTGGTGGATATAATATTGGTGGATATGATATTGGAGTATATTGGTGTTTAGGGTGCGGAAATGGAGGTGGATATGTTGGTTTAGGGTGGGGAAAGAAGGACTTTAGAACATAAAATGCCTTGGCCCTTGCTCTACCGAACACTCAAATAGAAATAAAATGCGGTGTGACCTACACAAATAATGCCGTGCTGAGAAGTCAGTCGGTCGTAACTAGACAGCTAATTAACTCACCGTGTTGTCGTATGCAGAGTTTCCAATAACAACTGCCGTCATCAGGGCCAGCAGAATAGCTAGTTTCAGCTGGACCATGATCCTTTCTCTAGAAAATATCAAAAAAAATCAATCATCTTTATTCCTTTCTCTAGAAAATATCAAATAATTAATAATCTTTATTCGAATTAAAAACTTTCAAAATGCGTACTGAGAGAGAGGCTGTAAAAAATTCTCTCGTCAAACAGCAAAATTATGCAATGGTATTCGATGGGGTTCGTTCCCCTCTCCCTAACTTTTATACTGCCCCCACCCGTTTAATCAATCCGTCATGTTGTAAGCTGCCCCTCAGTCACGTGACTTTGTGGAGCAGTTCTTCCCAATAAATCTGTCTAATATTTTGTAATTTGCGGCTATTCTGGCGCGTTAAATGGTCTAACCCCTCTCCACCGTTTTATTAACCGTATGTATAACCCTGGGAAATCTATATATTTTTGTGGGGAGAAATATTGCACCTATGTGCTCCAAGGATTGCAACATACAGGGCAAGTTTCACCCTGACCAGATTTAATTTTGGCCAAAATCGATCCCTCGCTATTCAGTATTCATATATCCCACACAATATATCACCCGACTCCAAGCTAACCCATTACCGCTCCCGCAGGTGACCACGTTTTAGCTCCACTACGAGCGGGAGGACCTTACGAACCCGGAAACGTGGTTAGAGGTGAAGATACTAAACGGGGAACGAACTACAACGGGGTTGCAGGTACATATTGTAATTAATTTACAATTACTCTCGATATTTCGGTAAAAAACTAAGCAGTCAAACTAAGCAGTCAAACCTGCTATGAGAACATATTATAGAAATCGTGTTCACTCCTAAAACTGCAGGGGATGTGATGGTTGTATTATACAGTGGCCTGACTGTCATGTGTCGTGCTGGTACCGCCCTCTGGATCCCACCCTCTGTCTACAATAGAATGGTCACTGAGCTCCGAGTCGTTCCAAATCCGTAAGTTATTCTTCTTTTTTTTTGGAAAGTTGTTCAAGTTGGATTATTTTAGGATAAAGACGAATTCAGACCCGTTTTTGCAGGAAATCCTCGGTGGAAGCGATCGAGGTGTACAAGATCTCAGAGCCTAGTGTGACCCGACCCAATAGTTTGGGAGAGTATATCACGAGTAGAAACAATGGACCTCGCTCAGCTGATGTCTGTGGAAAAGGTACACACGATATAGGTTCACTTTTGTTATAACCTCCTGGAATGTCTGATGGCGCCAGACCCCGTTTTGTTTTGTGCTCAGATCGGGTCGGCGCCGCCAGACAACTCCTGGATGTCTTCAGATCAACTCGCTTATCTTTATCACTTCAACTCCACATCTTTTCACGGCGTCATACACATTTCTATTTGGAATTTCTATCTGGAATTTCTATTTGGAATTTCTATCTGGAAGAACCGCACGTGCAGATGCGCCGCGCCGTGGCTCATATTCACGTGCGAGATTAAAGAGAGAGAGACGCACATTAAGGGTACGCTAACCAAAATTTTTTTTCGAGTGCAGGGAAATCTCTCACCGTAGGGTTGTAGGCCATGCCAAGGAGACCTCAAATATGCAATTTGAGCTCTCAAGCCGAATTCATATTTTTGCTACAGCTGCTTGAAAAATTAACTGAAAATAAGTTTTTGGCATCTTAAAAATTTTTTTAAAAGATAGAAGCATGAAAATTTGGAGATTTGAAGAGAACATAAAGGGGAATAACCACAAAAAAATTTTTTGCAATCCGAGCTGATTTCCGGTCCTGAAATGGATTTCTTTTTTTCCACTTTAACGCCCTATTTGGCAAAGTTCCGAAAATATGTGAAAGCTGTAAATTGGTGAAAAGTTGCGTCTAACGATTATCTAAGTGGCCATAAATTTTGGGCGTGTCCTTATTTGAAATAAGATGTACAGAGTTTTTTTTGTGAAAGCCGTCATTTCAGAAATAAATAAATTCCCTGTATCTCAAAAACGGCTGATCGTAGAGACCTGAGACTATGCTTAAACGATTCAGAAGGTCCGATTTTGGGGGGGTCTTCTGAGAGACATTTTGCTCCTACTTCAACCGTTTTTGCTGTAATTGCGAAAAACAAAAACCCATCTTCGCCATCGTGGATTTTTTGTGATTTTGTTTTTGATGATTATAGGGACCCATATGGACCAAATAATGAAGGAATTAGCTTGTTACACATTTTTCCATAGTTTCGGTCCTTTCTTAGCCAAAATTCCCTAATTACAGGATATTGGAGTTTAGCTTTTGCCCTTTCCATAGAATTTGTTTTTCGCAATTACAGCAAAAACGGTTGAAGTAGGAGCAAAATGTCTCTCAGAAGACCCCCCCAAAATCGGACCTTCTGAATCGTTTAAGCATAGTCTCAGGTCTCTACGATCAGCCGTTTTTGAGATACAGGGAATTTATTTATTTCTGAAATGACGGCTTTCACAAAAAAAACTCTGTACATCTTATTTCAAATAAGGACACGCCCAAAATTTATGGCCACTTAGATAATCGTTAGACGCAACTTTTCACCAATTTACAGCTTTCACATATTTTCGGAACTTTGCCAAATAGGGCGTTAAAGTGGAAAAAAAGAAATCCATCTCAGGACCGGAAATCAGCTCGGATTGAAAAAAAAGTTTTTGTGGTTATTCCCCTTCATGTCCTCTTCAAATCCCCAAATTTTCATGCTTCTATCTTTAAAAAAAATTTTTTAAGATGCCAAAAACTTGTTTTCAGTTCATTTTTCAAGCAGCTGTAGCAAAAATATGAATTCGCCTTGAGAGCTAAAATTGCATATTTGAGGTCTCCTTGGCATGGCCTACAACCCTACGGTGAGAGATTTCCCTGCACTCGAAAAAAATTTTTGGTTAGCGTACCCTTAACGTTATACGATTGTCTCTCACTCTCTCCGAATTTAATCGTGTTTCCAGTGATTCTTTGTGATCTTTACACACATCTGTCAGAGGGCGTGCGTCTATCGAGACACAAACTCACGGCAGTGCACGGCCCAATAGACCAGTGCAAATTGTTTGAGCAAGCCGCACGTCTATTTGAGCCAGCGAGGTCTATAAATAGAAAGATGTAATCTTTGGATATTGATTGTCTAGTTTCCACCCTTTCTCTTTCCCTCTCCGTTCTCACGGCTCACCCACTATTTCCTTTCTCTCTCATTTCTCAACCTTAAAGTATGATTCTTTCACTTTAATAATTCCAATCTCGTCATCATATATGATGACGAGATTGGAATTATTAAAGTGAAAGAATCATACTTTAAGGTGCCAGGGGAGAAGTAGGGGGAAGTAGGGAAGGGGGGGGTGGTAGACACTGAAAAGCTGTGGGAGAGAATGTTAGGCGAGGAAAGGGGAGAGGTAGACTATAATGGTGGGAGGGAGGGAGACGATCGAGATAGACTAAAGACTAGGTCTGAGAGGTATTACAGAACGACCAATTTGAAAAAAAGAATTTTAAGAGGGATGCAGCAGGTGTGTGAGAAGGAATGGTCTTTTAGCTGTTATAGACAC
Source organism: Hormiphora californensis (assembly GCA_020137815.1). Taxonomy (NCBI): domain Eukaryota; kingdom Metazoa; phylum Ctenophora; class Tentaculata; order Cydippida; family Pleurobrachiidae; genus Hormiphora; species Hormiphora californensis. The sequence goes on along the minus strand of CM035355.1, from coordinate 7,313,708 downwards.
ACGATATCTGAGTTGAATTTTTTGACTGTAATTATAAAGAATTTTGTTTTTGGGGCATCTTGCTTATACACTCAGGGGATATTTAAAAGAGGTTGATAAGCAGGGATCACAACGGACGATATATGGTTATACATATATGACATTTCTGATTAGCAAGAGTGTATAATTTAATGATTATTCAAACACCAGCTGAAAGTTTGTAGCATCAGGGATTAAAGTGCTCTAAACAGATTCTTACCACACTTTTCACTCCAATACTCTCTGAAAGTTACAGTGTGTGTGTTAGCAAAAGTTGTTTTAACGAGAGTCCAAACTAGACTAACATAGGAGGGGGTTAATTATTATATATTATTAATACATTTTCATTTTCTCACTGCACTCACGGTGTTATCTTGCAAACCGCAGTGAGTTCGAATTTAACAGGGCTGCTTGTTACAGAACACTTTCCATCAGAAATAGTCACTTCCCCTTGGGTAGATACAAGGTAGTGGAGATGAGGTAGAGAAGTGACGACACACGGATTTTAGGAAAGTACTTTCGTAGATAAAGTCTACATCATCAGTCCTATAAAAATATGTAATGTTAGAGCACACACTCTCAGGAGATAAAAATATATAAATATAAATCGAGGAAAAAATTGAACGGAGCTATCCAAAACAACAAAGGAGAACCACTAACTAACTAAAAAACTAAGCACGCTCGCGAAATCAGGGATTCTGAATGAGATGTCAATGTATGCAGAGGGCGCCGCGCACAGCTAAACACAGAAACACGGCGCCAAGGGCCACACAGGTGCGACACCGCGCGTTACAACTCGCACACACTGTCACCTCAAACCAGACATCCCTGTGTCTAAACAATAAGAAACACTATCTCACGACTAAAATTCTGTTGAGTCCGAATAATTTTGTCCGATAATTGTCTATTAATTTACTTTCAGCCCTATCCAATCCCACTGCCGATACCTGCTTAACTAAGCCTAATTTAAAAATATTAAGGTCCATAGCGTCTCTGTGTTTCTCCCAACAATGTTGTGCCAATGCACTGCCCTGGTGTTCGAGTTCCGAGAATTTAGCACGGTGACCGTTGATTCTCTTATGAAAAGGTTGCATTGTCTGCCCCACATAGGTATCCTCTTTCCGGTTGCCCTGCGCCCTTGTACAGATTGAGCATTGTGCAACATATATTACATTTTTGCTCTTGCAGTTTAGGTGGGGGTTCAATTTTAGGCGTTTTCCATTCACCGAGAGACATGGAGATGGTGACATTAGAGGGCAAGTTTTGCAGCCTCTTCCCCCACATTTCTGGTTGAATTCCCCCTCCTCCTCCTGAGTTTCCACCTCCATGTTGGACTCACTGAGTTTTCTATTTCTCACTACTGTATTGCCGATTGATTTTAGCTTTCGTAGTGCTAGAACCACCTTCACGTCACCCGCTACCGCCCGAATGTCTTCCTCCAAGTTCCTCAAGAAGGTTCGGAGATCATCCACCCCTTCAAAGTAGTTGGTGGCGAATATCAGTTGGGTAGTGGGATTCTGTTGTGTTGGGGGTAACTCCTGTTCCAACTGTAGTCTCTCCAGGGCCTTCGGCTGTAGGTTATCAAGGTCCCTTTCCAGATGTCCGCTCTTGAGTAAGTCCACCCTGAGTTCTTCTAGATCCTGCACTCGCGTGCTCTCTCTAGAGTTCCTCTTAATTACCCTGAGCATTTGACTGAAGATGACGGATTTAAACACGTGTCTTGGGTGGAACGATTCCGTCCGTAGGTACATCCTTGCGTCTGTCGGTTTCCTATACAACTTGTGTTCCAAGTTCCCTTCTTCTAGAGATACTGTTACATCTAGGAAGTTAACCGAGTCCCCAAACTGTTTGGAGGAGGTTCATCGACGACGTGTTTGGGATTTGGAGGGGAACCGAGAGGCAGCTGACCACCTTTATAGCCAGGTTGAATAGGGCCACTAAAAGTTATGGGATAAATTTTGGGGACCAACAGTTTGGGGACTCGGTTAACTTCCTAGATGTAACAGTATCTCTAGAAGAAGGGAACTTGGAACACAAGTTGTATAGGAAACCGACAGACGCAAGGATGTACCTACGGACGGAATCGTTCCACCCAAGACACGTGTTTAAATCCGTCATCTTCAGTCAAATGCTCAGGGTAATTAAGAGGAACTCTAGAGAGAGCACGCGAGTGCAGGATCTAGAAGAACTCAGGGTGGACTTACTCAAGAGCGGACATCTGGAAAGGGACCTTGATAACCTACAGCCGAAGGCCCTGGAGAGACTACAGTTGGAACAGGAGTTACCCCCAACACAACAGAATCCCACTACCCAACTGATATTCGCCACCAACTACTTTGAAGGGGTGGATGATCTCCGAACCTTCTTGAGGAACTTGGAGGAAGACATTCGGGCGGTAGCGGGTGACGTGAAGGTGGTTCTAGCACTACGAAAGCTAAAATCAATCGGCAATACAGTAGTGAGAAATAGAAAACTCAGTGAGTCCAACATGGAGGTGGAAACTCAGGAGGAGGAGGGGGAATTCAACCAGAAATGTGGGGGAAGAGGCTGCAAAACTTGCCCTCTAATGTCACCATCTCCATGTCTCTCGGTGAATGGAAAACGCCTAAAATTGAACCCCCACCTAAACTGCAAGAGCAAAAATGTAATATATGTTGCACAATGCTCAATCTGTACAAGGGCGCAGGGCAACCGGAAAGAGGATACCTATGTGGGGCAGACAATGCAACCTTTTCATAAGAGAATCAACGGTCACCGTGCTAAATTCTCGGAACTCGAACACCAGGGCAGTGCATTGGCACAACATTGTTGGGAGAAACACAGAGACGCTATGGACCTTAATATTTTTAAATTAGGCTTAGTTAAGCAGGTATCGGCAGTGGGATTGGATAGGGCTGAAAGTAAATTAATAGACAATTATCGGACAAAATTATTCGGACTCAACAGAATTTTAGTCGTGAGATAGTGTTTCTTATTGTTTAGACACAGGGATGTCTGGTTTGAGGTGACAGTGTGTGCGAGTTGTAACGCGCGGTGTCGCACCTGTGTGGCCCTTGGCGCCGTGTTTCTGTGTTTAGCTGTGCGCGGCGCCCTCTGCATACATTGACATCTCATTCAGAATCCCTGATTTCGCGAGCGTGCTTAGTTTTTTAGTTAGTTAGTGGTTCTCCTTTGTTGTTTTGGATAGCTCCGTTCAATTTTTTCCTCGATTTATATTTATATATTTTTATCTCCTGAGAGTGTGTGCTCTAACATTACATATTTTTATAGGACTGATGATGTAGACTTTATCTACGAAAGTACTTTCCTAAAATCCGTGTGTCGTCACTTCTCTACCTCATCTCCACTACCTTGTTTCTACCGAACCCCGGGGTAATGGGCGACCGGATCTAAATTATGATGGCACACCGACTAGGAGGGAAGCCCCTGCACCCAACCCTTGTCCCTTGGGTAGATGGCATATTGGATGCAGGCCATAGGCTGCAAATGAAATTCAAAGGTATTCGTGGTAAAATAACATGTAGAAAGTATATTATGATTATTACTAGCGCACCCATCGGGTGCACCTCAAGTAAGGGTTTTTTGATAACCCATCCGGCTTTGCCGGATGGTTCTTTTCACCCCTTTCAACAACACGGTTGCCATGGCAACTGAATTGATAACTATGGGGACTGGCATATTAAAAGTCATTCGAAAATATTAACAAAGTGCGAGCAACACCTTTACAGCTTTCGTCATATAAAGTGTTTTATGAAGGAGCAGACTGTCGCATAGATACCGCTGAATCAACGGCCACCACGTCGTTCATCTCCAACTTATAATAGAGATTTAGTATCAATTATTATAGTATCAATTATTGACTTACGTCTTAAAATAGCAGCGAAGCATCGTGTACCCTTCTTCACATTCTAGTGTCTTGTCATCTGGGATGAATAAAGAGATCTGAGCAAGAATTAAAATAGGGAAGAAAATCCCTAACTGCTAGGCTATATTATCAACTTGAGTCGAGACACAATGTCCATGAATTCAGTCAGGGTACGTATTACTTACATAGTAGGGTCGGTTGTGGGAAGTTGGGTCTGGAATTTTAAATTTGACTTGCTGATATGATTAGGGACTCTATTGGGCTTTTTCGGTTTCCCGCCAAAACCGAAAAAGCCTAATAACCCAAGAACGGGGTGGGGCCAAGGTCTGGCCCCACTAGGTTTTGATCACCTCATCGAGCCCGATCGAACCCGACTAATGACGACCTCCTACGACGACCTAAACCCGTAATCCCACGTGGTGCCAGCCAACCGCCAGCCAAACGGAAAAACGGTTATAACTCCTCGACCATAACTCCGATCGACCTCAAAATTTGAATGCCCACTAATCTAGTGATACTCTATCAGCTGGTGTCAAAATCTAAGCTCTAAGTGACCAGGAACTGGTATTATTAGTGCTAATTGGCGATATAAACGTCATAAATCACATAATTACGACTAATTAGTGAACCGGGGGTGGTAGAGACCTGTGGGATGGTACTTTGGACTTTTTATAGAGTCCCTAATCATATCAGCAAGTCAAATTTAAAATTCCAGACCCAACTTCCCACAAAGTTACCCTCTGTGAACCCTGTTAAAGGGTAGATGTATTCCGCAGTAGGTCCAGTTTTACAACTGCGAGGTGTGGCACAAGTAGTAGTGACAGTGATGTAGTGGGTACTGCTACCCGACATATAACAAGTGCATCGGTCGGAGGAGATGACTAGACCATCCAGGACGAAACTAATTGCGTAAGGACAGCTACATCTTATAGCCTGAAAATCATAAATATCAGTCAGGAAAATTGGAATTGGCGTCGAAATAAAAAGAGCTAACAAGCATTTTGAAGGGGTTTCCAGCATGGTCCGTCCCAAGTGGTAACGAAGCTTTGTTACCCCTCCCTTGTCGGCACGCGAAGCGACCTTGAGGGGTTATTTCGTAACCAACGATCCCAGTATAACCTACCCGGTCTCCTGAGTTACAGGCTGCCACTGCAGATGCATCGTCTCTTATCTCCGTGGATGTTCCCTTTGTCGTGTAATCTCCATAGACTCCACTTACAATGCACAAGCCGAGAAATGTCAAAATTATATTCATGGAAATCTAGGACAGGAAGAAATATATATATATTATTTCACATTATACAGCAAGACAAGGACACGTTTCAGCAAAGCTAAAAGGCAGATGATCACACTCTCTCGTATCTAAAATAGCTCCGAGCATATAATGATGGCACACGTGCTGCCAACTGATGTTTGAGAGTTGGGCAACAAACTGAAAACTGTTGAGATAACTCATCACTGCACTGGCAAGTGCCCCGGGGCCCATCCACCCCCCCCCCCCCTCCCTTCCACCCCCCTCAAAGAAAGATGCGAGGGAGAACGAGTAAGAAAGAATAATAAAGAATGACGAATGTGTGTGTGCAAAGTAGGGAGCACGAAGCCTCTAAAGTGCACAGTCCCCCTTGACTCCCCGGCCAGTGCAGTACCATACGAACGCGATGAGACCGGATTTTAGGATCAAATTACACAAGCATGCAGTTGAGCTAGAGTTTTGAAACTTGGTATCCAGCCTTCCTTTTACTATCACTGCTGGAATCCAAAGTTACAGACTGATTGGATCTAAGATACCGAAACGGTAGTGGTGTCAAATCCGGGTATAAAAGTGTCGTCTATATATAGATATATATACCACCAAAATCCCGGGAGCTTAGCTCTAGAAAACGATTAAAGCTTCAAAGTTGAAATTTTGTGGAGTGATAGTACTAGATAGGGTGCGTGTAATAGGATATTTTTCGTTTCATACAACCTTAATTAAGACCTAATTATGCCCTAATTAAATATGCATTTCCCACTTATCTCCGAACACGATGGTCGGAGAGACTTCTTTTTTAGCTAATCTGAACCGGAAAGGTCGATTTATGGGGGGTCGTTCCCCGAACAAAATGTCGTATCTCGCACCATTCTGGATTTATTCACATATTTATGATTTTATGCATATTTTGAATATCTCCTGACTGGCTGGTCGGAGAGAGTTCTTTCATAACACATCTAAACCGGAAAGGTCGATTTATGGGGGGTCGTACCCCAAACAAAAAGTCGTATCTCGCACCCTTCTGGATTTATTCACATATTTATGATTCAACATTTAAACTACATCACTGAATTGTTTATTCTAGAAACTTGGTATTGTAGACGTAGAAAGGTCGAGGTATAGGGGGATTTACCAAAAGGGGAGAAACATCATACCAAAAAGAATAGAAACTAGTACCAAAAACCAATCAAATTGGTTTGGATGACCCGGGGCCCAAAGGCGTCAGGATGCAATATGTTGGTGCTAAAAAGGATTAAGACTTGTACAGGAAAGTCTAAAAATGTGCCAAGAAAGACTACTCGATCTGGTAAACCAGCGCCTGCCGCCTTTGGGCCCCGGGTCATCCAAACCAATTTGATTGGTTTTTGGTACTAGTATCATATATCTATCTAGAGTCTATAAGAGAGCAGTTATTGCTATGGAGTAGCACGTGTACTATCATTGTCTATAGGAGAGAGACCGGAGAGGGAGTAGGAAATTAGAAAGTTGGGGAATAAGAACGATGAAGCGTGATATTAAACACACTAGGACACTTGAAGTTTACATGAGGTTTAGCCGCGCTGACGTCGAAAAAAAAAGAAAGTTACATGAGGTGTAAGCGCTCTGTTATATTGGCATTCTGTCAATAGGAGCCAGCCGGGATATTTTCTTTATATGACTTACTGACTTACTTGACTTAGGGCGGATTCCACGTGTGGTATTTCCGAACTCCATGGATAACATTGCTCCACTCTACACGATCAGCCATCAAAGAAGCTATTTCGGAGGTTTCCCTGAGTCCCGTGTCCCGCCGCAGTACATCCACAAAGGTCTGTTTTGGTCGCCCTCGTCTGGAGTGTCCGTGGAGAGGCTCCCAAAGTAACACTTTGTTGAGCGTTAGTTCCGGATGACGTGCAGCATGGCCGGCGAGTCTGAGTCTCCTTTCAGCGATCTTGGTGCTGAGAATAGGGAGTTTCCCGATACCATACAATGTCGCGTTGTTCATCTGGAGGAGGTCCTCCAAAAAAAATACGAGCAAGAAATTCCAGGTGGAAATGTGTATGACGGACTGTAATATCCCCACTCTTGATTCGCCTGTCATTGTGGCCGCCTGTCAGGCCAATGCTTTGGTGATGAAATCCCCTATTATGTTATGAAATCCTTATTATGAAATCCTTATTATGTTATGAAATCCTTATTATGTTACACTCAGCCCGCTTCGTGGGCTTCGTTTTGCCGCGCTTCGCGCGGCCAGTGTAGGGGTGGCCGCGTCACCAAGCCAATGCTCTGACCACAGTTCTTGCGTGCTCCGCCAATGCTCTGATAGGTGGCTGCGCTTCGAGCAATTCAACCCCACTCATGCTTTTTCTTGCTATCTCTAACCATCCCTTATAAATATTGCAGGAGTCCCAAAAGCTATTGTTGCAGAAATCCCAGGAATAACACCTGTAGACCGTCCCCAATTCCAAGACGATGATGACGACAGTGATAGAGAGACAATCCAGACGACTCTAAGTGAGCTGAGATTACGTGACGAAGAGGATAGTGCCCCAACTTCAAAAGGTTTGGGAGATTATTTAGTAGAGAAGAAATATACCATTCTTTCTCGGAATAAATCGAAAATTGCTATGTTCTAACCCTCCCTTTACATTTGTAAATTTGCTATGTGATTCGGGGGCGGGGCGCCAGTCTAGCCAGGCAAATAGTAAAATCGAAAACAGATGTCTCATGAATTACATAACGTCTCGGTTCTAGGAGTCAAATATTCTTTTAAACCCCCATTACTTGCGGGGTACAGCAAGAGAGTTTGGAGCAAGACATTATACAAGGTCCCCTCCCCTCCCCTCCCCCTCCGCCGGTTGCTAAAAATAAACTATGATTTCAGTGATACCGGGGTACATCTCTGGAGTTGGATTAACTGAGGGGAAGTTTGATGACATTCTGGGTGTTCCGGATCACCCCCGTTTCAAGGAGGAAGATGGGGAGGAGGATCAGAATGTGCCAGTATCTGTCAAACCAGGTACTTCAATCTAACATTTTGGGGGGAAATTTCGCTGGAAATTTATCCTCACGGTAAATTAGGGGTTCAATAAATGGGGGGAGGGGGCTCGTAAATAGGGGTCCGACTGTAAAAATTACCCAGTCTTCATCAGTTTCCCAGTCTTCATCAGTTTCCCAATCCCCTTGTTTTATTTGGCCACATTGATACCTCAGTGAGATCGATCTCACATCGCGGAGCGAGAATAGGCTGCAATGGATCCAATTGTTTTATGCCCGTGTGATTTATGTGTAAAAATATTTCTCGCTTTGTTTTCAGCGTATTGGAAGCATGCTGGTAAAGCGACTGCCTCCAAAGTGTCCCCACAATCCCGCCCACTTAGAAGCAAATCTGCTGCTCCAGGTAAGAATGTTTTTACAATATTGGTTTTAGTAACTGTTATCTGATCCCCATCTGTTATCTGATCCCCAACTGACAGGTAACAGTGAGTCTCTACCCTCACACTATCCCCAACTCCCCTCAGGTTTCTCTAAGTATAAAGTCCCCCAGCAACCCTCACACTATCCCCAACTTCCCTCTCAGGTGGACGGTCAGTAGCTCCAGCATCTCGAGTGACAGTGTCCTTCAACGGAGCAATCAGGGACAGTAGCGGGGGTGCTGTTCGACCAGCAACAGTACAGAGCAGTCGTCCCACGGCCCGCCAAATCCAGGAACAAGAGAGGGAGAGAAATAAGGTGGCAGCAAAGGAGAGAAGGAAGAAAATGGACAAGGCAAAGGCACGGGTTGCTCAAAAAATGAGGTAAAGTGACCACTTCTTCGTTTTGAATTGGGCTTGTATTCTCAATCCTCTGACAAATTCAAGCTGATTCTGTCTATTATACCTAAAATCGTAATACACCTTTACCTCCCAGGAATGATGAAGAAGCGAGAGCGGTGAAGGCTATTGAACTGGCGAAGGAGGTTCAGTTTAGAGAGAGCAAGACTGGACAGGCAATGACAAGGGCTGAAGAGAAAAAGAAACAGAAAAACGCCGGATCTCATCAAGAACTTTTGCAGTGATACTTGAAGTATAGTAGTTAGAGTCGTTGTGAGCGTTCTCGTAAGAGCTCGGAAATAGGATATATTTTTTGACGGTTTTATTGTTTAAACATGTAAATAGTTTGTTTAGTTTTTGTTTAGAGTTTATGAGCTTATGTTCGAAGCTAGAAACCTTGATTGTTTATGATATTCACATCAGTTTGTGTGTTACAACTAGCTTGCTCCAGAGTTCAAATCTGGTAACAACGTCGTTACCATTATACTCTGAGTATGTATATCTCTCAGACGTCTTGTCTACCGATAGATCTTAGCAGAATGAGAAAGGGTGTGATATTGATTTAGTAAAGTACTGCATGTTGGTGCGTCTTCATTCTGCAGCTGCTACTGCTAGTGCTAAGTGCTTGTTCACTGTTTGGTTCTCTGTCCGTATTCCTTTATTTATTTACCACCAGACACGAAATTGTCGTTCTAAATTTGTTACATCACCGCCGGTGTTACACCGGCCGTCCCGGCTAGTCACTAATATAACTGACTGAGCTCAGCAGCACTGGTCTGAGTCAACGTTAAACGCCGCGCACATGCTGTATTATTTTGAAATGACAATAGTTGACTTTCTTTAGTAAACACGCTTCGCGCGCGCCATTGGTTCTCAGTGTAACGATCCATGTCATGAAAATAGGCTTTCAGGTTTTCTAAATACCCGGCTACCAAATAACTAGACTACATAGAAGGGTTGTATACCAGCAGATTTTTGCATTTTCTACTGTAAAACTCAACTCTCCGTCGTTGACTTGCCATGCTACGCAGTCTCTCCATTCGGCACTTTAAGCGCCTCTCCTCGGCACTTTAAGCGCCTCGCGTAAGCTCACACCGGGCCTTCGGCCTGGTGTGAGAGCCGACAGACAAGGAACATGTCAATCGTTGACACTAAACAGTGTTTAGTTTAGTAACTAAAGTTTAGTAAACACTGCATTCTGGAGTCCGGAACCGGGAACTTTAACTAAAATTGGAACTAATAGAAACGCTCATAAGTGATTTTAGGGTGACAACTGCACTGTTGTATTTGTATGGGTAGTTTCCCTCCTTGAACAAGCTTGCTCGGGTATTGGGTAATTGTGAAATAAATTTCCATATGATTCTGTAGAATGACAACTGAAATGTGAAAGGGAATTACCAATTAGTGAACTAGGGAAGTACGTAGGGGGGGGGGCATCGTGATGGTCTAGATTGTACAGAATTCTTTACACAATTACCCACCGATGCCCCTTCCTTCCCTATTTCAATAATTGGTAATTCTCTATCCCACTGCTATTTTAGCATTTCTTTTAGGTTTAAATAGCGCATAATAATACATGCCTAATCACTAATCAGGGATAAGAGCAACCCTATATCCCTGTTCCCTAGAATTCCTACATGAGGAACTTAATTCTTGTTTTACTTGTACAAGAAGAACGTAATGAGATAAATCTTGTGTTGGGATCGTATTGTTGTTTGTGTTTTGTGCTAGACGATTTACAGCTGTGCACACATGAACTGGTCCAAACCAAAGACACTTTAATCTTTAAATAAGACACGTGATATGCTAATGACACACGGATTGTGTGCTAAGAGCAGCAGTACAGAGAAGTGTTACGAGAGAGAGAGACGAGCGAGAGAGATGAAAAGAGAGAGAGAGAGAGAGAGAGAGAGAGAGTAGAAAAAAGAGAAGAGAGAGTAGTAGAGAGAGAGGATCAGTAGATAAGAGAGAGATACAGAGAGACACAGAGAGATGATATTGTACCCAAAATTTGGCGAAGTGCACCGTTTAATATCATCACGGAAGCTATCAAATTTGAGTGGTGCAGAACACAAATATCTTATCTCATCATATAACGAGATTGCTATCAAAGATACATGGAGATTGAAATTACAAGAGATGAAATACGCCAAATCTTCAGCTGTCTGTTACCATGATACTAGCTACAGCGGTTTAATTTTATTGGAATCATCAAGGCCGGGATTTTATTCAACAGGGATGTATATGTATAATGTAGGTTCCGGGGAAGAGCAGCATTCCATGGCGACCAACTGACAGAGATAAAATCACTTATCCTTATTAGACGCAAGCTAGCCCAATTTATTATGTAAATGTAGCTTGCAATATGAAATATGGGTGTCACTTGTGTAACTCTGGGCGCCCGCATGATTTACATGTGTCATTCCCAAATGACACAGATGAGAAGTGAGGGCCGTAATGTTGATTACACTCGGCCGTTGTTGGGCCGGGGAAATCATAGTTGACTGCATCGGTGTAAAATCAATGAAGGGTTTCAGGAATCAAGCAGCAAACTGGATATGTTTTTGTTTCATGAAAGTTTCATGAAGTTTGACTATTTCCGTTCCTTTTTCCTCTACTTTTATACTTTATGTTCCCAAGTGGAACCTAATGGCTTGAGGAGAGACCTTGAATAACGTTTGTGTGAGAGAGAGAGAGTCCCCTGGTAGCTACAAAATGCCCAATTGTGAGTGTGGAATATGTTTTTAGCTGGTAGCAGTACTGGTAGGTGTCGACAGCAATTTCTAATGGCTTGTTATGTGATATATCATACAACTACAATTTACAAAGTTTGTATCTATACATCGACCACCAATATATTTACCGAATTCAAGTATGCTGCTACCCCTGCTACTACATCATACTATCCAACTTCCCACCGATGGATAAAATTAAATGTTAAATGAATTTCTAGTGAATTGAGTATGAAGTGCTGGAGCTGAGAATGTAAACATATTTATGAAACTTTGAAGCTCAAGCTTGCCACCTTCTCTCACACCAGTTGGCACACGACTTTTCTCTCTCTCTCTCCCTCTCTCTCTCTCTCTCTCTCTCTCTCTCTCTCTCTCTCTCTCTCTCTCTCTCTCTCTCTCTCTCTCTCACCGGTCTTCTGTCAACACACCGTAGATACTTGTGTCCATCTCCCATCTAAATATTTTTTCTTCTTCAATATAACTATCTTCCCCCAACTTCTCATATGTACTCTCATCTCGCCTTTCCGTGAGATTTTTCATCGCCCTCCCCAGACTTCTTGACGCATGTCTGCCAGGAAGCTAGCCCTGTTCTGACTGGAAAAGTTGACGAGTTCAGATGTGTGTTTCATTTTTTTCACCCTCAGAAAACTTCATGACTAACCATTAACCAATATACTATGAGCATCTGATAATTGCCGCATGATGATAATCTGTAGAATTCGAAATGATAGCTGAAAGATTAAATCACTACGATTTCTTTTGACCACATCGATTATAGCCGGAAGGAGTTTTCATTTCTACAGATCAATATAGTGGTACAATCTTCTGCAGTTTGGTGGAATTATCAGCTGATCATATCTGTGTAACTTTGTAGTTCTAAGATATTGAGAATGCAGATATCATCTCTTTTTTAATTGTGTTAAACACAGTCACAATTGTAATGACAGATGATCATGTCACTTTGTGTCTCATTAAATTCTCCTATAATTGACCACGCATTACACCAAACTGGAGACACCCACCACATCCCGGTTGATAGTGATTTAACCCAATTAAAAAAGGGATAATTCCCAATTCCCATGCCCAATTATATGTTATACACCTACATATAAGTTACAAAGTTATGCCTTGGCAATGACAAGTTCAAACCATGGTAGGTTTTAGACACGGCTTACAGCTCCTTTAGACTTCACACCATAGATATGTATCCCAAATTACACCTAATCAAATGAAAATATGAGAGAGAGAGAGAGAGAGAGGATCCTGGTCTAATTCATGGTCTAACTCTGTTCTAATCCTGGTCTAATTCATGCTTGTCTAGCGAAGTGGACCGATTTAATCTTATCACACATCATACAGAGCTCAGGATCGTGCAGCAGCTGATGTTACACCACACCTAGTGATGACCTACTAAAATACGATGTATCCATATGTTTGATTCAAATTGCGTGAATGCGTACTGAGTATTTTATTGGTAGTTTAATCTAATAAGGAAGGAGACAAACATATTGTGTATAAATTCAGTTGTAATAATCCATGCAACTTGACCGAACTTCCTTGTAACGTGGAAACTGTGGAAAGTTGGCAAAGTAACATGACGGGGTGGAAACTGGGAGAAGAGTAGACGGTGTAGCACAGGTGTTGGTCACATTGATACCTGAGTGAGATCGATCTCACATACAGGTCTCCGGCCTGTTATTGATTTTAGAGCAAACTTTTTCAAAGACCTGGCTGCAAGGAACTACTGAACCGATTTGCATCTCGTTTGTTGCTCCTGGCATATAATTGTCTCTAGTTTTACGGAAAATACCCGCGAGTATCAGCATTTGACGAATAGTGGGTCAAAATTGACCCTAAACATGAGCAATTCTTTAAAGACCTGGCTGCAAGCTCCTACTCGGTCCTGAGACAATCTGCGGGTACTGGGTGAATCGTCATGGCCTTGTGAGTATGGGAAAATACCCGCCGATTCATCACGATGCGAAATGAGGCGATAATTGACGTTTGAGTAGTGCTAGGTCAGCTAAAAAGGTCTCCAAAAACGGTCTGTCACGCGCGATCTGCTGAAAATGTGCTTTATATCGCGCGCACGTGAGTTCTTGCTCTCAACGGACCGGGATCCTATTATTCGCGGAGCGAGAATAGGATGCGATGGATCCAAGCACAGGTGTACCTAATCTGTAAGGGGACCCCAGTTAGGTATATGAATTGTCATGATAGTATATCGTGAGTTCTGCTTCACGGTTCCCATCTCGGATCTCCTCGTCCTGCTGCAGTAATACACATTACACATGTGTAGCATGCCATCATTGCTCGTTCGTGTTGCTGGACACCTTACCACAGATATCGTGCACATTGAAACTAGAGTGATTGGAGTCCAACCCCCTACCGAGACATATGTTGTGTGAGACAATGAACAGCCAGGAAGAGAGTTAGAGTCCGGGGATAGGTCAAGGGGAAGTAGAAACGTAACGCTCTACTGAATTCCGAAATTCTAGGATATGTGAGCCATTTTGAAAAAGCGAGCATTTATGCAAGCATATCATCAAACGAACCGAATGAATAATAACACATCCTGACGGTTCTCAGTTTATAGAAGTAGAAACAAAGACAGTATAGGTTGATCATTTAGAACATACAATAGTTCAGGCAATGATTGAAGGAGGATTCAACTACAATTCAAACTTTTGATAATCAAAATAGTTGTATTTATTTCCCTGATAGTTTAAACTTGGAAATTCAGAGAGTTTTAAGTTGGACCCTAATTTCTACCAGCAGCTGGTAGAAATTAGTTAGAGAGACATTTTATCTTTATAGAGTCCGGGGATAGGTCAAGGGGAAGTAGAAACGTAACCCTCTACTGAATTCCGACATTTTAGGATATGTGAGCCATTTTGAAAAAGCGAGCATTTATGCAAGCATATCATCAAACGAACCGAATGAATAATAACACATCCTGACGGTTCTCAGTTTGTAGAAGTAGAAACAAAGACAGTAGGTTGACCATTTAGAACATAGTTCAGACAATGATTGAAGAAAGATTCAACTTACAATTCAAACTTTTGATAATCAAAATAGTTGTTCATATTTTCCTGATAGTTTAAACTTGGAAATTCAGAGAGTTTTAAGAATTGGACCCTAATTTCTACCAGCAGCTGGTTTACTGGAAAGGAATCCTCAATTTTACACTGCATGATCAGTATGTTGCTGCAAACAGTGTCTACACAGTCATTTTACACAAATATATACTCTTGTTACACTTACATATATTCAGAATGAATGTCGCGGCTTCCTGCTTACACGTGCTCTACGGGCCAATCACCCGCGGATCATTGCAATTGTGAACTGTTCTGTAACTCTGGCAATGCATTGAAATCCAAACTTTTCCTCAGAATTTTCTGTTTATGGAAGTAATGTCGGCGGTGTTGTTTCTGATGGAACTCCACTTTGTTCCTCAATTTTTCCAATCCCGGCGCCACAACAATATCAATGACCTAAGTAGTATTTAATAACATAATGAATTGTATATGAGAACAATGAGATAATGTAGTTTCGAATTTATGAAACAATGAAACACACCTTGGCATCTGCATAGATAAGATATGTTGGGAGGACAATTATTTGGCAGAGTCTTGTCACATCATCGTGCTCTGTAACATTTAACTGAAATGGAACGCTAGTGAGTGGTGGGGTGGGGCGTGAGGTGGCGTGGGCCGGTGTCTGAAATGAGTTTCTTCGTGGTGGTACCTTGTAAAACAAACATTTTTCAACCAAATCATCAGCTAGCCGGTTAACATTCTTTATGGAGCTTTTGTATGGTCCACACCTGATAGGGAAATACAAATATAAAACCCATATACTTATTTAATTTGGGGATAAAAAGGCTTTTCAACTTACCAGTTTGCGTAGAACAAAACAACCATGATCTTTTCCGCCTTGTTACTGTCAATAAGAGCCTCATAGTGGGTCTGCGACTTGATTTCTTCAATCATCTAATCAAGACGGTTAAAAACACGCATTTACAGGGGGCTATGGATGCGGGGGAAATTCGGTTATAAAAGTATCCTTAATAACTTGGCTCCATTGCAACCTATTCTCGCTCCGCGAAGAATAGGCTCCCGCTCCGTTGCTAGCAAAAACTCACGTGCATGCCATGTAAAGCACGTTTTTAGCAAATGAATTGTTAGCAAACGAATTGTTAATGTTAGCAATGAAAAGCACCCAGATTTTAATTTTGCCCAGGAGCGTCTGGGGCGTCGGCAAACGCTGCTGCAGCGCGGGATAAGGCAGCACTTCTCAACGATTTCAAGGGGAAGTGCGATCAGTTTCAAAAAGTTCCCCGTTTGCATTTTTTATTTCGCGCAATTCAATTGATCAAGCGCGCGGCGGTATGCCGCGCAGCAGAGATTTATGCGCGGCGTTATATTTGCGCGTAACAAAACACATTTATGCTAATATGACATTATGCAAAAATGATTAAAAATTGAAGGCTGTTAAATTTTGCTTTGGAGGATTTGGATACAAAACAAAGAAATGAGAATCAAAAGAAGTCAAAGTGAGCTCAAAAGCTGCAGTGCAGCTCAAAGTAAAACGCCCGCCGCGCGAGCAAAATTTTGACGTAAACTTGACAAGTAAAATGACAACTTGTCTAAAAAAATCGCCGAAAAAAATGCTTTTTTAGATAATACAGTCGAACCCCGATTTACCGGGATGCTCGGGAGAAAGGGTTTTGCCTGGTATATCGGGGTCAAATACCGTTAATTTCCTGTATCTGGGGAAGTTTATCCTCCCGGTAAATCGGGGTTCCGGTAAATCGGGGCCCGGTAAATCGGGGTCCGACTGTAATAATAATCCAAGGATACAATAATTGTTGGCGTCAGCCACCGGCCCACCGCCACCAAAACTTATCAAAAGCCCGGCGAGATTCTTTTTGTTCCAACTACACTTGAATTTTGAAAGTACGGCACCATAGTTTTAGGGGAGACCCATTGTTCCACTGTTCCAGCTGTAGGGCCTATAACAGTGTAGGACCAGATCCAGTGGCAGATCCACTTGCCATGCTACGCACTCGCCGAATGGAAAGACTGCGTAAACGTTAAGTACGTTGACATGTCCCTCTGTCAGCTCTGCAAGTCTGCAATTCCTAAATGTGTATAACCCGACTCTGCTAGACTGCTGAGAATACATATGTATTCATACTTTTTAGTAGTGACCTATAATTACCGCTAGCGGTTAGGGAATCACGTGAAATGTGTGATAAAAGTGGAGCCATACCCGAGCTGTTCAATAATTAGGTTATGTAGGCCTCTTTAGAAAGAGGACTACATAACCTAATTATATGCAGTTCTGAGAATATTTTACAGAAATGGCATGCGAATTGCGATTAATTATAATCATTTTACATAGTTCAGACCGGTAGTGTCATGTATGTAGGGCAGATGGCCTGATAAACTTTTATAATTTATGCCGTATTTTTATCTTTGTACAAAGTATATACATGTCAATTCTGTGGTTTCATTGTTATCTAAAGTTGGTTATACGTCGTTGGTTCTTAGCAACATGAGAACTGATAGTCCGATGCCTCGCCCGGCCCTCGCCTGTTGCAATTGTGACGCACTGAATTGTATTTAGTATTGGCTTGTTATGTTGCTAGTCTCTGTATTGGCAGTTCTCTATTTTGTTTGTGGTGAGTTTACCTCATCCCCCAAATAATGAAGCTGCATACTAGATTGATACACGTGCACATGTGTTTTACTGGCAAATAAAAGGTGCAGTTTCGTTTGAATAAACAAGTACACTTTTCAGATATTTCATTAGTTTCTCCAATAACCTTCTGCTCCCCCGGACCAATATCCAACGCTGTCCTGAGTCCTTCGATTACACTGTTCGCGGTGGGAAGTTTAGCCACAGTTACGTGCAACAACGGGTTTGGAATTGAAAAGCTCTCAAAGAGAATGGTGCTATCCTGTAATTACAAAGGAAAGTGGAGTAAACCCTGGCCAGCATGCACTAAACGTAAGAAACTGACAGCTGTTTATACCACCTCTGGAAACTGATTCACGGTGTGTTCTCAACTATATGCTGGGCGACCTGGCGACCTGCGTTAATCATTGTTCCAGTGGTTCGACGTTCGTGGTTGTTATACATATTGTTATACATATTTACTTATTGTCTTATTAGCAGCATGATAATGATAAATTATTACTCTCATGCTGATAGATAA
The DNA here is from genome assembly GCA_020137815.1 of Hormiphora californensis. NCBI lineage: Eukaryota > Metazoa > Ctenophora > Tentaculata > Cydippida > Pleurobrachiidae > Hormiphora > Hormiphora californensis. The sequence goes on along the minus strand of CM035355.1, from coordinate 7,295,827 downwards.
TATCGATAAATAGACAGATGATATTGATATTTAAGATTGATACTCTTGTTTTGGCAGTTTGCCCAGGTCGATGTGAAGATTGGATTCACGATAGTGCTGACAAGAACACAGCGGCCTGGTACAACCAGTCTCCCCTCCAGTGCCAGCTAGGAAGTACATCAGTTCAGGTTGGTTATGCTGTTGTTTTTGTTTGAGGACGCCATTAGTTATGGAATCTTTATAATGGAAAATTGGACAAGACTCGTTTACTGCTTTTTACTTTTGATTGCGCAATGGGCAATGAACATTGCACATCATACCTATATCATGTTCTGTATTTTCAGATGTGTCGCAAAGGATATGAAAAATACTCAGGTGATATGTCTAGATCTTGTCAAGAAGATGGAACTTGGAGTGGAAAACAGCTTGTTTGCAAAAAGAGTAAGCTATTTGTATCATTAATAACATCTTAGTTAGTTATAGTTAAGCTTTTCTCACTTTAATGAGACCAGATTTTTAATGAATATTTGAATTTTTCGAAAAAGATATTAACCGAATCTTTCCAAGAGGTTAAAACATATATGTATACATATTCAGATATTCTGATACACATATTTATCTGCAGGATGTGAACAGATTGCTTTGAAAAATGGCTCTGTGAGATACGATGGGGATAGGTGGGAAGGTAGCAAAGCAGAGCTAACATGTAACCCAACATATCAACTTACATCGCAATCTGGTTTCGTTTTCCTGTAGGGGGAATAAAAGTGAACCCATTCAACCCGGTTTTTGGGATAATCGTGATCATCACATTCCATCTTGTCGGAAAGGTACATACAGTCGGACCCCGATTTACCTTGGTGACGCAGTCACCCTTACAACTCGCATGCGTAGCGCGCCAAAACGAAGCCACCAATGATTTACCGGGATGCTTGGGGAAAGGATTTTGTTCCTATATGGGAGGAAAATTATCCTCCCGGTAAATCGGGGTCCGGTAAATCGGGGTCCGACTGTAATAGTTATTCATGAAATAAGATTCACGTATAAATCGAGTTTATTCCAGGGTGTTCTGTGACGGAGAACCAGACAAACGCAACTTTAACTGAAGTTGGCGGAAAGAAAACCTTTTGGTCTGGAGAGAGTGCCACATTTTCGTGTCCTTCCTCTAAGTATGTTGGTTATGTATCAGTATCTAGATTAATCTATGTAAATATACTCAAGGATGACAAGGATACTCAGTCGTGCATCCATTTTGGCGAAATCTTCTGGCAGGCGAGTGGCAGGGCTTTATTGATTGTTAAATAAGCCAATAATTTATTCAACTGTCAACAGAGCCCCGCACCGCCATACAGTTACAAAATTGAAACCTGGTATCAGTTTTCAGTGAAAACTGGTGTCAGTTTCTCTTTGGAGTGCTGACACGCTACTTTCAATGCAATTCACATCGATCACGTGATCGAAAATGTCGCGTACGGCATGGTTCACTATGAGTGTCCCAGCTGTCCAGAGAAACTGATGTCCGGTTTCAATTTTGTAACTGGAGCGTAATGTTATTTTATGACAAATCTTACGAAAATATAGTTTTGAAATCTATTCAGAACGTTCTTGGTTGGGAATTCTAACGTCCGATGTTCTTTGAATGGAACTTGGGAAAGCGACTTCCCGTTTTGTGACCTTCTCTACGAGGGGGACGCACAAGCAGCAAAGAAAAGTGAGTCGTGATCTGATGATCAAAGAATTTTGAGTCGTGATCAGATGATCGAAGAAAAGTGAGTGGTGATCAGATAGCGTATTTTATTTATTCCCAAATCCCTCATCATCGTATTAATCTTTATGTATTTCCAGGTGTTCTGTTTTCAGCGCTGAAGATTTTGGCTGGTGCAACTGGAGTTTTCCTCTTCTTTATCGCATTCCTGACTTGCCTTCGTCATATCCATAACCGCAAACAAACTAAATCCAGAAAGGAAGCTAGTAATGTATTTTTCAATTCGACTGGGTTAGGTAGTAAAGTTATAGACAACTCGTTAGTTTTGGAAGACTTTTAGATTTTTTAAAATGTAGTTTAGCTTTTTAGGCAATAATATATGCTTTGTAGAACATTTAACCATTTAGGAAATTTAGCAATTTAGGTAATAATAAGTAGCCACGTAGGTATGTAGGATTTTATTGCCTTGCCTGACCCTCTTTCCACCCTCTTTCCACCCGCATTACAAATTTGTAAAGGAGGGTTAGAACATAACAAGGATTTTAATAATCTGTATTAACACAAAACAGCACAAAACATTGAAAACGTAGCAAAACGTGTGTTCTTTTGTTGTTTTATATTAATAAAATTTTTAAAAGCAACAACTTAACATTTATTATTACAAAAACAGCGAACATCCTCTTCACTTTTCTGAATTTTAAAATGGAAAATGCAGGAACAAGTTTATTGAAAATCACCCTCATAATCTTATCTGACTTCTGACATGGAAGGTTTCCTAGAATCCAGGAACCGACCGAATTAGGAAATACTGGTCCCTGATTGGCTGATAACCAGTCACGTGACCTAAATAACGAGTTCTGATTGCCGATTGGTTGTTTACTTGTGTCGGTCCATTCCTGCTAGAATCCTATGTATTATGTTCGTTCGTTTTTCTCCGTGTCATATGTTGCATTTCCAGGGCCGCTCCATTGATGTAATTTCCAGACGAGTTTAGACTTCGTTTGAGCAGGAACATCCGACTTTTAAAAAACAACCGGAAGCTGTTCAAGGAAGCGTAGTAAAGGGCAAAATTGATGCTACCATTTAGGTAACTGAGCATTTTGCAGCCTAAAATCATTCTCGGAGTGAGAAGAGCATCGGTTATGGCAGTTTGAGTTTTAGTGCTCATCACCATCACCATAAACCACTTCCATTCCCCGGTGTTGAGGGCAATGGCGATTGTGATTGGTCCACTACTGATGAGATAACACGCTGCCACAATGATCGCAACCACAGCTCCTTGGGTGTTAACCCTCCTGTTTAACATCTTGACCCGGATCAGGAGGACCAGTGTGGTGAGGAGGACCGCCAGGGGAGATACGATGACCGGAGCTGATATGAAGGATTTGGCATGCAGCCAGACACCCTCGATCCTACCCACGGGTAGGCAGATGTATATCTGTAGATCTAGATAGTACCGGGTTTTCTTGATCATGTTGATGATCAATATGAAGAAGGGTGTAAGGTAGCAGAGCATGCATATCGTGATTCCTTGCTTGTGGGTCCGGAGTCTGATTCGAAGTGGCCGTTCAACTGTCATCAGTTTGCTGACAGTCAGAGCTGTTATCAGCAGTATGGAACTGTAGTAGAAGAACAGCTGAATGTGTCCAAGGATGTAACAGAGAAACCCGGCAGCAACGTTTTCCTCCAGAACCCCGACAATGCCCTTCCTCATGTAGACAAGAGCGGGGATCATGGCTGATAGAGCGACCATCAGATCACAAAGGGCAATGTTTTGGATGATCGTCTCCGAGACAAGGTCAAGTCGGAGACTCTTGTACATGACGCTGGAAAGGAATATGTAGGTATTTCCAAGAAGGTTTGTGACGACCAATAGGATGAGCCACGCCTGGATAAGGGCTATTTCCCAGCGATCTGTTGGAAGTTCGTCACGAGTTGTGCCGTTCTGCATCGTAATCTTTCCGGGGATGTAGTCGAACATGATAGTTTGGCTATTGGAAATGTGTGGTTATTGTTTGTAAGTTTTTAGAAGTCTCTTTACTTTGTCTGTATCTCTCTCTCAATCACTCTCTCTCTCTCTCTCTCTCTCTCTCTCTCTCTCTCTCTCTCTCTCTCTCTCCCTCTCTCTCCCTCTCTGCTCACTTAGTGAGCCTCAGTTTAACGAATACTCTGCTCTAAAGTCTCCCCTTGTTTGTTTGCTTCTCTATGTCTGTATTTTTGTTGAGGCGTCTGTGTATGTATTGTACCGTTTTATCACCCCGAATGATACAAAAGCATCGTCCGAGTGGACCTTTTTAACCATAGTTTCTTCTTTTTAGCTGTGATTAAATATGGGAGAGAAAAAGAAAAAGAAGGACAAATCGAAGCATTCAATTGTAACATTTGCTGACGAGCACCAGGTTAGTTTTGTTTTATCGAACAAGGCAAGTTTTGTTCGTAATCATGCTAGTGTTTTGTAATTAAACACCATTGACAGAGGAACCATTACGACCGAAGCTAATTTTTTGATGAAATAAGTTGGTTTAGAAATACTGTAACTAAAAAAATCTACATGAAAAACTGTCTACATTTGCCTAACTTATCAAATTCAAAGGCGACTAGCGAGTAACAAAAATATCTCAGTGATGGATGGGTCGATTTTAAGCAGCAAAAAGGCAAAATGCTCATAGAACTAATCTCTACAACCTCCATCAAACTTGTCCAATTCTGATTCTGTCCACTCTCACTTTAAATAGGCAGTTCTAAACCTTAAACGAAATGTCTTCTGCCAACGCACAAAGATAAAGTCACCTCTATAGTTTTATAGTCAAATTTTCGTGAACTTGTACTACAAGTTCACGAAAATTTGACATAGTGTCAAGCGAATCAATCTCCCCGTTTATTTCGAGTCGTATCGTACGAGGTGGTGTTGTAGGAAATATCAACACCACCACGCGACGTACGATACGACTCGAAATAAACGGGGAGATTGATTCGCTTGACACTATGTCAAGTATGAACAATTCAACGGGGGTGAAAACTGAAAACTGTGTGTGCATTCAGAGCGACCTGTGTTTAAGTTAATCAATATCACGCAAATGTGTTACCTCAACAGCAAGGGAAACAACGCCTGTTCACTGTTTTAATCAGTACTAACACCTGTAGATGCAATATATCTTTTTTACAAAATACAAATCAACTCTCAAGAGGGAAATAATGGTCATGTGTCGGTACCCATATTAACGCGTTGTTTAAGTTATGCTATAACAGTTTAACAGTAGCCATCCAGATCAACCATGTGCAATGTCCTGGATGACCTGAATTCCTTTCGCATAAAATATACATAAATATACATAAAATATACCTACATAAAAACTGCATTTCATGCGTATAAATTATAAAAGTCATTTTTGTTTGACGCTTCCCAGACGGTTATAAAGTTATATAGATTTATTGTAAGTGGCTTGGTATAAAGTTATAGATTTACTTGGTATTGTAAGTGGCCAAATAGCAGGAATGGCGAGACTACAATATTGGCTTGCTAATCAAAGAGGTGCCAATCAAGGAGGTAGGGGAATTTAGTGAATTGAAAGGCAAGCTACGGGTTGTTGAGTAACTCTCAACTCAACAAGCTGGGGGTAGTTGAGTAGAGCCCATATTATATCGGAGAGAAAGCCTCGACAACATACAAATACCTATAATAGTGGAAGTTAGAATGTAGACATTAGTACATGGAACTTGAATTGTTCATATTTTTTTATTCACGAACGCAGTGTCAGGCGACTCAACATGGAACTAGACCGGTGTTATGGGGAAGAATGAAACGGTTCTCCCCTGTCTGCAGGCCAATGATCTGATCACAGTTCTCACGCTCCGCTATTTGAGGGAAGTAGGAATAGGGTCAGGCCAATGCTCTGACAGGTTCTCCCTTTTATCGGTCAAAGACAAACAATGTCATTTAACGAATTTCTGTAATTACCTAATATGTATATAGCGAGATACATCAAGTGTAACTTACAACGGGGCCACAGGTGAAATGCCTCTGAAGTGTCACACACACACAGTCTAATTTAGAAATTGATATATTGGACGATACTATAAGCACGATCAGAGTCGCGAAGCCGAACTAGCTAATCACGAAATTTGACTGAATAAGACTGAATTAGACTTGGCTGTATCATTTCATAAGCCAAACAATTACATATAACTAAGTAGCATTTTTCAGAGCCACCCAACGTTTAAAAAGGGAATTCCTCCGGCTGATCAACACCCAAAGCGTTCTTCAATCCAGGTAAGCAAATTTTACAACAACTGAGCCCGGTATATATAACGCCCACTGCGCATTTTTTGGAGAAATAACACCCGCGCGGTAGCGGGCTGATATGACTGCATCCAAATTGATAAATCTCATAACGCCCACTCTAAAAGTGCAATTTAGTACACGCAAGAATTAATCCAAAAAGGTGTGAAGACTCTTTCTTTTGTTTGTGTGTACTGTTGTGTACACACTGTTGCAAAGAAAAAGAGAGATTAACACAACAAGGGGCGGCAGAATGGCGACAAGAGAGAGAGACAAGAGAGACATTGGTAATCTTTATCTCTCTCTATTTAATTAGCACCCAATAGTTCGCTTGTGTGTGTGTGAGTGTCTACACGGTGTCCTGGAAGGAGGTTTTACCTCGCCTAGAGTAACCCGAGAAGTTACGGACCCTACCCCACGTATTTTTTGACGTAGAATCCGAAAAACATAAAATTAAAATCCGGTCATGTGCCGTTTTTGCGTAAAACGGCAAAAACTGTTATTTTTAGCAATTTTCGACTTTTTTCGTATTTCAGAGGTTCTAGTAAATCCCCCTTACAAGATACGGTCTTGAGAATTTTCACCAATAAAATATAATCAATTTGCTACAGATTGGTCTTGGGTTTGTGTGATTTGGTCAAAAACTATCGTTGCAGTGGCCCCTTAAAGATGTCTAATCTGCAAATACGTTTTTGGCTCCTGTGGCCTCAGTTGTGGACCAAAATAAGATTTATTATACACCAAAATTTGCGTCTTCTCAAGGCGAGCAACCTGGTTTTTACGGCATTCCATTTCATGCAGGCGTTGAGGAGTGACAGCTGAAAAACTGCTACAGTGGATTTTGGAAATACCCCTACTTTATCAAACTCTAACCCGGAAAAGATTTCGAAAAATATAAATTTTTATACATGAAAATGAAGCTCAGACAAATGCCAACAAGATGCAAAAAACGGGAAGTGTCTAACTTATTTCGTTCAGAAGTTATAGTCAAAATAAAAGTGCTTATATTTGCCTTTAAAAACACCCTTTGAAAGCCCTGAAAATCAGCAAATCTGTCTAAAAATGCAATACGAATAAAATTTCACCTCCAGTGCACCAACTTAGCCCCCTGTGGACAAAATCTGTTTGAAGTTGTCAGAAATTGTCTAAAAGTATGGTTTTAGAGTGTATTTTAAAGGCAAATATAAGCACTTTTATTTTGACTATAACTTCTGAACGAAATAAGTTAGACACTTCCCGTTTTTTGCATCTTGTTGGCATTTGTCTGAGCTTCATTTTCATGTATAAAAATTTATATTTTAGTAGGGCCGGGTTAGAGTTTGATGAAGTAGGGGTATTTCCAAAATCCACTGTAGCAATTTTTCAGCTGTCACTCCTCAACGCCTGCATGAAATGGAATGCCGTAAAAACCAGGTTGCTCGCCTTGAGAAGACGCAAATTTTGGTGTATAATAAATCTTATTTTGGTCCACAACTGAGGCCACAGGAGCCAAAAACGTATTTGCAGATTAGACATCTTTAAGGGGCCACTGCAACGATAGTTTTTGACCAAATCACACAAACCCAAGACCAATCTGTAGCAAATTGATTATATTTTATTGGTGAAAATTCTCAAGACCGTATCTTGTAAGGGGGATTTACTAGAACCTCTGAAATACGAAAAAAGTCGAAAATTGCTAAAAATAACAGTTTTTGCCGTTTTACGCAAAAACGGCACATGACCGGATTTTAATTTTATGTTTTTCGGATTCTACGTCAAAAAATACGTGGGGTAGGGTCCGTAACTTCTCGGGTTACTCTATAGTTAGGGGACAAAGGCTCATGAATGGGAAAAAATTTGCAACAAGCTAATTCCTTCACTAATGTGTTCCTAAGGGTCTCCACTAAGCCCCCAGAAAAGTGTAACGCGGTGCGAGGGGTGCAACATGGTCATTTCCGGTTGGGCGTGGCCGCGCATGGTGAAGATTGACACTTTCGTTCCTTTTGGGTTAAGGGTACACCTGGCTTTTTTCATCATCGAGTGCCCAACCAAATGACTTCACCAGGGTTTAGGCCATACAAAATGGACCTCAAATATGCAATTTTAGCCCTAAAGTCGAATTCATATTTTTGCTACAGCCTATTTTCAAAGTGGCGTTTTTTCAATTTTTGTTGAAATTTTTAACCTCAGGACCACTTTTTTTGAGATAGAAACATTAAATTCTTGGAATTTGAAGAGAATATAAAGGTGAATAAGCCCAAAGAAGGATTTTTGAAATGGAGCTTATTTCTGGCCATGAGAACGGTTTACTTTTTTGCTTCTTTGACACGCTGGCTGAGAATGTTCCCATGCTTCATTAGAGATGAAAATCTGGAAATAGTTGCTCAAAACGATTATCTATGTGGCCCAAAAATTTTGGAACTTTCCCGCCAAAGATGTGGTGTACAGAGCTTTTTTTGTGAAACCTGTCTTTTTGAAAAAGAGGGAAATTCCCTGTATCTCAAAAACGGATGATCGTAGAGACCTGGGACCGAGCTTAATCGATTCAGAAGGTTCGATTTTGGGGGGGTCTTCTGAGAGACATTTTGCTCCTACTCCAACCGATTTTGCTGTAATTGCAAAAAACCAATTCTATGAAAAGGGGAAACAACTCTATTCCAGTAGCCTGCTTCGGGCTGATTTCCCCCTTACTTGCTGATACCTTTTTCGCAATTACAGCAAAAACGGTTGGAGTAGGAGCAAAATGTCTCTCAGAAGACCCCCCCAAAATCGAACCTTCTGAATCGATTAAGCTCGGTCCCAGGTCTCTACGATCATCCGTTTTTGAGATACAGGGAATTTCCCTCTTTTTCAAAAAGACAGGTTTCACAAAAAAAGCTCTGTACACCACATCTTTGGCGGGAAAGTTCCAAAATTTTTGGGCCACATAGATAATCGTTTTGAGCAACTATTTCCAGATTTTCATCTCTAATGAAGCATGGGAACATTCTCAGCCAGCGTGTCAAAGAAGCAAAAAAGTAAACCGTTCTCATGGCCAGAAATAAGCTCCATTTCAAAAATCCTTCTTTGGGCTTATTCACCTTTATATTCTCTTCAAATTCCAAGAATTTAATGTTTCTATCTCAAAAAAAGTGGTCCTGAGGTTAAAAATTTCAACAAAAATTGAAAAAACGCCACTTTGAAAATAGGCTGTAGCAAAAATATGAATTCGACTTTAGGGCTAAAATTGCATATTTGAGGTCCATTTTGTATGGCCTAAACCCTGGTGAAGTCATTTGGTTGGGCACTCGATGATGAAAAAAGCCAGGTGTACCCTTAAATAGTAAAATGAGGACACTAAAATGTGCAGAATCGACGAGTTAGTGGGGGTAGAACATGTCAAAATTAAAATTCCTTGATTATTTTATGAGATAATTGCATAATTAGCATAATTAGTGCTCGCGCAAGCTAAATGTTATGGTTAATGGGGTAAGATGGGTTTGGACCCAGAAAAAGATCTACTCCGATCGAAAACATCGTGTTAGTAGGGGTAGAGCATGTCAGACTTTTAATTGAACCATTTTATAATGAGATAATTGCATAATTAGTAGACTAATTATCGAAAAAGTTTAAAAATTGGAACTTTGGATCCGGAAAAAGATCTACCCCGACCAAAAACAGCGTGTTAGTGGGGGTAGAGCATGTCAAAATTACCCTCAAACCATTTGCTAATGATATGACCCTCCCAGATACCCCTCAGACCCTACCTGATACCCCTCTGATCCTAACAGATACCCCTCAGACCCTACCTGATACCCCTCTGACCATCCCAGATAGCCCTTAGACCGTGCTAGATATCCCGCAGACCCTACTAGATACCTCTCTGACCATTCCAGATACCCCTGAGACCCCACCTGATACCCCTCTGACCGTCCTAGATACCCCTCACGCCGTGCTAGATATCCCGCAGACCCTACTAGACACCTCTCTGACCCTCCCAGATACCCCTCAGACCCTACCTGATACCCCTCTGATCCTCCCAGAGGCCAGATACCCCTCAGACCCTACCTGATACCCCTCTGACCATCCCAGATAGCCCTTAGACCGTGCTAGATATCCCGCATACCCTACTAGACACCTCTCTGACCATCCCAGATACCCCTCAGACCCTACCTGATACCCCTCTGACCGTCCTAGATAGCCCTGAGACCGTGCTAGATACCCCTCAGACTATACCTGATACCCCTCTGACCGTCCCAGATACCCCTCAGGCCGTGCTAGATATCCCGCAGACCCTACTAGATACCTCTCTGACCATCCCAGATACCCGTCAGACCCTTCCTGATACCCCTCTGACCGTCCTAGATACCCCTCAGACCATACCTGATACCCCTCTGACCATCCCAGATACCGCTCAGGCCGTGCTAGATACCCGTCAGACCCTATCTGAAACTCCTCAGACCCTACTAGTTACCCCTAAGACCCTAACTGATACCCCTAAGATCCAACTAGATAGCCCTTTGACTTGATTCCCCCCAGACCGTGCTCAAAGGGGTATCTAGCATGGTCAGAGGGTCTAACACCGTGCTAAATACCTCTCAAAGCATGCTAGAAACCACTCAGATTTTCTGTATAACACTCGCTCAGAAGTCAGAGGTATTTATCACGGTCTAAGGGCTATCTGGGAGGGTCAGAGGGGTACCTAGCAGGGTCTGAGGGGTATCTTGGAGGGCCAGAGAGGTATCTCTTAGGGTCTGAGAGGTACCTAGCACGGTCTAAGGGCTATCTTGTAGGATATGAGGGGTATCTAGGATGGTCAGTGAGGTATCAGGTAGGGTCTGAGGAGTATTTAAGAGGGTTAGAAGGGTATCAGGTAGGCTCTGAGGGATATCTGGGAGGATCAGATGGGTATCAGGTAGGATCTGAGGGTATCTGGGATGGTCAGAGAGGTATCAGTTAGGGTCTGAGGGGTATTTGAGAGGGTCAGAGAGGTATCCAGTAAGGTCTTAGGGATATCTGGAAGGGTCATATCATTAGCAAATGGTTTGAGGGTAATTTTGACATGCTCTACCCCCACTAACACGCTGTTTTTGGTCGGGGTAGATCTTTTTCCGGATCCAAAGTTCCAATTTTTAAACTTTTTCGATAATTAGTCTACTAATTATGCAATTATCTCATTAGAAAATGGTTTAATTAAAAATCTGACATGCTCTACCCCTACTAACACGATGTTTTCGGTCGGAGTAAATCTTTTTCCGGGTCCAAACCCATCCTACCCCATTAACCATCGAATTTACCTTGCGCGAGCACTAATTATGCTAATTATGCAATTATCTCATAAAATAATCGTGGAATTTTAATTTTGCCATGTTCTACCCCCACTAACCCGTCGATTCTGCACATTTTAATGTCCTCATTTTACTATTTAACCCAAAAGGAACGAAAGTGTCAATCTTCACCATGCGCGGCCACGCCCAACCGGAAATGACCATGTTGCACCCCTCGCACCGCGTTACACTTTTCTGGGGGCTTAGTGGAGACCCTTAGGAACACATTAGTGAAGGAATTAGCTTGTTGCAAATTTTTTCCCAGTCAGGGCCTAAATCTGCCTTTAATCCCCTAACTACTAGGCGAGGTAAAACCTCCTTCCAGGACACCGTGTCTAGACATGTCTGGAGTTGAAAAGGGAACATATTTGAAGGACTGACATGAGTTGTGTTGCCTCTCTCTCTGTGTGTAATCATTTGTTGTTGAACTGTGAAACTTTGATGATGTTGAATACCTTATTACCGATATATAACGGAACCTCTAATTAACGAAATCGGTAAAAATTTCGTTAATTTTAGGTATCGTTAATTTAGGGTTCCGCTAAATTAATGTTCCTTTAATAAAAAAAATGCTGTTTTTAGGGTTAAAAAACAAAAACAAGACATCGAATATAATGTTAACATTTCTACTTTTGGTTCTCTTAGTCTTCCTATTCAACATCATCAATAGCTTCAACATTTTCAATTTGAGATATTAGTTCATTATCTGAATCAGAATCATTCGTGGGAAAAAATCTTGAATCATTCTAAGAAGAGATTCAAAATCCTCGACCATGTAACGGGTCTTAAAACAATACTTTTCAGTAATCATAGTTTGTAATGAGGCAAGCCCATGTTTATGTTCTGTCCATTTACAGTAAACAAGGACCTTAATTTCCAACCCTACCTGAACCAATGGTGACTGAAATGCATGAGGGTCTTGAAAAACTGCCTCAAATTCACAACCGTGCTCAATTGCAAAGAAAATTATTCTTGATAATTCAATAGGAACATAATTACCATTTTAACCCAGTATTTGTGCTTTTTGTCAAAATTTGCTCACCCAAACCGATTTTCGTTAATTGAAGGTACGTTAATTAAAGTTACGCTAATAGAAGGTTCCGTTATATATCGGTAATAAGGTAATTTGTCAAATTGAGTTGAAAAACTTGAAAGGGGATTAGTGTTGTTCTCTCCTTGCTTGCAGTGGGCGTTATATGCTATAACACCTTATGTGTATCAATATATCGCCCTCACTGCGTTCGGGGCGATATATTGCATATCGTCCCCTTGCTCCGCAAGGGGCCGATATGCGGGCATATCGCGCCCCGCGCGGGGCGCAATATACAGATACACACCGGTGTTATAGCACATATATATACCGGGCTCAGTTGTTGTAAAATATATATATATATATATATGTATATATATATATACATATATTAGTTAGCCGACCCACAGAATATATATGGGACACCCTGTATTAGTTAACCATGTTCCTCACAGAATTCGCTTCGCTAAATTTCACAGAGACGCTGCGATGGACAGTGTACTCTGTTCAAATTCAGACATACTTAATCCGCAGACTAAGTGTGAAGCTTTTTGTGGGAACGCAAATCGGAGACTGTTTAGAATTTTAACAAGCATTGCTTCACCCGTTGGAATAAGTAAAACATTTAATATGGAAACTGTCTGAGAGTTTTATTAAAACTAAGACCGTCCAAAAATTCTTTAAGAATATGTTACGTAACTGTGTCTGGGAAAAGAAAATTGATTTATATTCTGTGAAATCGAAACACGTTGACCGATAACTTCTTGGAATAACATTTAATGCACTTGCAAGTCCATAGTGCATTAGCGGTGCTGGTATCACTAAGTGATTGGCCCTGTGCGTAGGGTCCCCAATTACAGGAGTTCACGCCCATGGCAACCGCTCTTATCAAATCAAAAGTCCATAGTGCAAGGCCATAGTGCATTACCAAGTACTTGGTAATGCACTATGGCCTATGAAAATTGTTCATCAATTCAAAGGTTTCCTACAAAGGTATTATATTAATATGATTAGATTAAGGGACCGCCAACCGGTATGTTTGGGGTATAGAATGACACATACTGTCTACGGAACGCTAGAGGACACACATTGAGGGTGTGCTATTTTTTCAAATGCCTAATTTAATTCAAAATTTCACTTGGTATCGGGTTAAATGAGCTCCTACGATCATTCTAAAACATTTTATCACAAAGTTTTGGCTCTACCATGGCCCAATTACGTTGGCACGAGCTATGCCCATATATGGGCATATTCATTTCAAAAAGTCTGTTTTAGGGCGTGATTTCGAACAAAACACATATATAAATCGTCTCGTGACAACTTATACAACTGTTACTTTCAGTTTGAGTCTTCAGATATCCACTTTATGAACAAAAATAAAAAATTTTCTCCCTTTTTTCTTGCTAATTTTACCAACTTGCAGAATCGTGGGGACGAATTTTAATTTTTTTAAGTTTTTTCTTGGTGGAAAGCAAATTTCGGTTGTAATCGACTAATTTTGGCCTGCGGAACACGATCCCGTTCATGAAAAAGCTCTCAAAATTTAAGAACATGTCCAAAATGAACATTTTTTGTCAAAAATGAACATTTTTAGCTCAAAAATGAACTTTAGCATCATTTAATGATGCATATCAATTCTTGTCAGTTTCGAGGTGCTGAACACGATCCTGAACATAAAAAGTTGATATCAAGAACATGTCAAAAACTGGTGAAAACCACACATATTTCTCTGTTTTTACCATTTTTCGGTTAAAAACTACACTTTTTAAATCGCGATGCCAACGTAACTGACAAACACTATCTCGATTCTGTTTCGCTGATGTGATAGAGAATTGTCCATAGTTTCACATTAGCTAGATACTGAATGGCCTAGTCGAAAAAAATTTGAAATAGCACACCCTCAATGAGGACACTGCACAATGGGGACACCTTGTGGAGACTTAGGGGACACATTGAGGACACAATGGGAACACATTGACACATTGGGGAGGCATTGGGACACTATGAGGAAACATTACGGACATATTGGGGAGACATTGGGGAGACATTGGAGAGACATTGGAGAGACATTGGAGACACTTTATGGACACATTGGAGACACAAATTTGAGAATTTTCAACTTTTTATACAACCATTACCTCCTCACATTGTGGGCACTTTGAGTATGAGTAAAGTTTGCACACAATTGCACCCGGATTCTGTCCGGCACCGCAACCCCATCTGAGTGCACTGTCGCGAGCTCAGATTGAGAGTCAAATTTGGGTATGGCGCCGCCATACAGCCCGGACTCCGATTTGCCGGAACCCCTATTTACCGGGCCCCGATTTACCGGACAAATTCACCCCTATTTACCAGTCAAAACACTTTGCCCAGATTATCCCGGTAAATCGGGGTCCGACTGCATATAGCAGTACAGTCGGACCCCGATTTAGGGGCCCCCGATTTAGTGGCACCCCGATTTAGGGACATGATTTTTTCCCCCCGATATAGGAAATTAACCTTTTTTGACCCCGATTTAGTGGACACCCCGATTTAGTGGACAAGAGCCTTTCCCCCGAGGGTGTCCCTAAATCGGGGTCCGACTGTACTATTATAATACTATTCACCACGCACAATAATTTTTCACTCCTACAGAGTCCCATGGATGGACATGAAATGCCACATTTGAAGACAGCAACAGATCACAATCCAAATCAGATAAAAATTGGACATTCCCTGCCGCCAATCATCCTTTATGAAAACTGTGCTCCTCCCATACCCGTGAACATCAGGGATCTGTTTGTTAATGCACGTCTTGGTATTCTCTTTGGATTACCAGGCGCATTTACACCTGTCTGTTCCACGGTAAGTTGCCGAGCTGGATTTTAAACATTAATCCAAATTTAGTATTAGACACAGGACGCTACAGCAATTCGATTTCTATAAGTATCAATAATATAACTACTGTCTGGCGGTGCCAAACCTCAATTTGATTCTCAGACATTTAACACGTTTCAGAACCATCTGCCAAGTTTTCTGAAGGACTTTGACAAATTCAAGCACCGTGGGGTTGACGTTATTGCCTGTGTGACGGTGAATGATCCCTATGTGGCGACTGCATGGGGTTATTATCAAAATGCAACAAACAAGGTGCAACAAAGATCATTATTTTATAGACTAAATAGGGAGAACAAGGTGCAACAAAGATCATTATTTTATAGACTAAATAGGGAGAACAAGTATTTTAAGTTGCTAAGTAGTTCTCAGAGCATAAAGCTCGCGTTACAGTACAATGGTTTGCCTCGTTCGAACAAAACAAACAATGGTACTCTTATTTAAATATATTTAACGCGACCACATTGTCCTGATCACATACTGATACTAAAAGTATATTCTATCTTGGCCACATTGATACCTGAGTGAGATCGACGTCGCGCGCGACAGAGATCGATCTCACATACACTGTATGATACAGGCCTCCGCCCTGTTATTGATTTTAGAGCAAACTTTTTCAAAGACCTGGCTGCAAGGAACTACTGAACCGATTTGCATCTCGTTTGTTGCCACTGGCAGATAATTGTCTCTAGTTTTACGGAAAATACCCGCGAGTATCAGCATTTGAGGAATAGTGGGTCAAAATTGACTCTAAACATGGGCAATTCTTTAAAGACCTGGCTGCAAGCTCCTACTCGGTCCTGGGACAATCTGCAGGTACTGGGTGAATCGTCATGGCCTTGTGAGCATGGGAAAATACCCGCCGATTCAGCACGATGCGAAATGAGGCGGTAATTGACGTTTGAGTAGTGCTAGGTCAGCTAAAAAGGTCTCCCAAAACAGTCTGTCGCACGGGATTTGCTGAAAAACGTGCTTTACATCGCGCACATGTGAGTTCTTGCTGTCCACAGGGCGGGAGCCTATTCTTCGCGGAGCGAGAATAGGTTGCAATGGAGCCAATATTCTATCTACCTATCTACCTATCTATCTGTGTTTATCAAGGGACCTATCTACGTCCTATATTCTTCTTTAGAAAAGTGGTCATATATATGCGATTTGCAAATATTAATAATATTAAGTACTTAAGGAACATGTATGTAGGGACAAAATAAATGTTCTTTTTGGGCCGTTCTGTGTCCATGGTTATGATAAACTACACACCTACCTATTATGTACTGTCGGACCCCGATTTACCGGGATGCTGATTGGGGGAGCATTTCAGCGTTAATTTCTTGATTGTATTTTGCTTTATCAACACTAGGACGTTATTGAATAACGTGTGTATGCAGCTGTGCAGTGTAAAGATTATATATAAGAATTTGGTCTTCGTTTAATTTGACTAAGCTGCTTGCAATAGCGAGAACAAATTTCATATCTTAAAATTCATGCATTGCTTCTCGGTTTTGAAGTTCCATAGAATCGAAAATAAATGGTGTACTTAGAACACCACACGACATACCCAAACTGACAAGTCAAGGAAGTAATGATACATATTTATAAGAAGTGATATATTGCCACGCAATAGATAATTCCAACGAAAAAATACATTATATCTTCGATGTTTTGATGACCCGTATATTTAATTCCCTAGGTGAAAGTATTGGCGGATGTGCTTTGTGAATTTACTAAAAGTATTGGACTGGATACAAACATGTATGCTCAACTCGGAGGTGGGTACAGCTAATTATTTAATTAGTCAATTGCTAATTATTTAATTAGCTAATTGCAGTGGGGATCGTGTTTCCTGGAATTATCATGATCCCGATTAATAATCTGGATAGTCAAACACAGCAGCTGATTAGAACTAACATTCTAACAACGTGTAGGACTTGGAGAGGTCATAGCCTGAGTGCCCATGAATGCCCATTGCCCAATTCAAAGCCCACTGCCGACTACAGAGACGTTCCGCTCAAGAAGCGGTCTACTGACATGGAACATTACCTATACATATATCTACCTGGCATAAGCTCAACAACATTGTGTCAAAATTTCAGAACCATTGGAATTAAGCTGCCCGAGAAATCGAAGATTTAAGACCCTCCCTTTTTATTGGCCCACGCGGTATTATACATACATACATTGTTTAGCTAATACAGGATATGAGAGGATTCGGTAGAACTCGCCTTGCCTCACGACGGTACGAATTTTATAAAATAAACGGTTCGAAAAAATGGAGAGCAGAAAACTGTAATAACGGACCTACCTAAGGGAGTCCCTAATTCTCGTGACTCGTTTGTCTCTCCGTTTCCAGACGTTACGTCGTTACAAATGTTGATGGTCTCAAAGACAAATGCAGACCATCAAATAGTTCATGGAGCTTCTTTGGATCAAAGTTTCTTTTTTTCGAAAGTCCCACTTTCAGTAATAGTTATGTCCTTGAATATGTCACCTTATCTTTATCAGTCTCTGACGACGGTGTCAAAGAGTTTTTTAACTGTTAGTGACCGGTTCCTTTCGATCAAGTCGACGATTTGCCACTTTCCCAATAGAACTACTGCAGTCGAACCCCTATTTAACGGATAATCTTCCCCGATATAGGAAATTAACAGTATAGTATTTGACCCCGATTTAGCGGACACCCCGATTTATCCGACAAAACCCTTTTCTCCGAGGGTGCCGTTAATTGTTAAATCGGGGTCCGACTGTACTAACTAGAATACCTTACTCTCGTTTTTTAAGAAACGCTTTAGTAAGAAACTTTTTTATAAGAAACTTTTCAAATGTAAATCACTCAATTCAGAGCCACCACAATAAAATAGAACACCCCTAACTTGTTTAGTTTCTTGATCAAGGAGAAATTCTATTTGTTTTTGGATTGCTTACACCTGTAGTTTCCTAGAAAAAAAGTTTCTTATTTAAAAGTTTCTTGAAATATGCGAGCTTAATTAACGAGAGTAAGGTAAGTTTAATATGAAACACACCTTGCATGACGCCCTGCAGGTATCAGGTCGAAAAGATTCGCGATGATTTTGGAGAATGGGATTGTAAAATATCTGACTGTTGAGGATAATCCACAGAAGACATCCTGTACAATGGCGGGACATGTCCTTGAAGCTTTGGGTGAGTAATTTTTAATTCTGGAGGGCGCGATGTATCATATCCAGTGTAAGTGGGTCAACTGGCATTCGGAATACAACGCGCGCGTGCGGAATTTCCCACGCCATGTGTAGAATGTACAAATTTTGAAAATTGTACTACCAATAACAGTACAATGTACATTTTGTATCATGTACGTGATTCCATTCGTGTACATTTAACATAGCACGATTACTATAATTCCCTGAACTCTCTTCAGATAACCGGTACCACGATTCCGCCAAAGACAACCCCTTCGCCGAGTGGTATTATCACGGGAAAGGTCCAAACTTACCACCATTCAATTAATAATGATTCAGATTAATCACCGCCGGGGTAGATAATCAAGGTTGAAGTAATTGAAACAAGAACAAACATTATTATTATAGCTGTCAGGCCAATGCTCTGACAGAAACAATTAGCGAGAGTGAAAGAAAGGGACTGGTCGTTCTTGTTTAGACACATTGACAAAGACTGTCTTTGCCAAATTGAAAATAATCTGATCGATAATATCAAAAAAACTTGATCACACTGTATAAGCACGCAGCTCTGAAGCAACAATTTAAGTGAGATAAAATAGGTATCTGTCTGGCGCCGCGACCCATCAGAGCGCACTGTCAAATGGGGTATGGCACCGCCATACAGTATCCCTTTGAGGGAAATAAAATATTTATATTTGAGGGACATTATAAGAATTATTGTGACAACTGACACAAAGCGAGTTTCCCAAGGCCGGGAGGGTGGTGGTTTCTCAGGGGTTTGGTTTGGTTTGGTTTGAACCGCTCATCTGGGACTGTAAACAGTCACACAGCCAAGTCTCGCCAAACAGGCGAGACAGCATAGTGCCGGATCATCCTTTCGGAATCACCACCAGATCGTCTTTTGTCTGTCGGGGGTCTGTCATCGGTGAAAGAATATGAAATCATACTTCTAGATCGTAAAACTTAATTCTTCTCAGTAACTTTAGCTAGTTAAGGGTACACCTGGCGTTTTTCATCATCGAGTGCCCAACCAAATGACTTCACCAGGGTTTAGGTCATACAAAATGGACCTCAAATATGCAATTTTAGCCCTAAAATCGAATTCATATTTTTGCTACAGCCTATTTTCAAAGTGGCGTTTTTTCAATTTTTGTTAGAATTTTTAACCTCAGGACCACTTTTTTTGAGATAGAAACATTAAATTCTTGGAATTTGAAGAGAATATAAAGGTGAATAAGCCCAAAGAAGGAAATTTGAAATGGAGCTTATTTCTGGTCATGAGAACGGTTTACTTTTTTGCTTCTTTGACACGCTGGCTGAGAATGTTCCCATGCTTCATTAGAGATGAAAATCTGGAAATAGTTGCTCAAAACAATTATCTATGTGGCCCAAAAATTTTGGAACTTTCCTGCCAAAGATGTGGTGTACAGAGCTTGTTTTGTGAAACCCGTCTTTTTGAAAAAGAGGGAAATTCCCTGTATCTCAAAAACGGATGATTGTAGAAACCTGCGACCAAGCTTAATCGATTCAGAAGGTCCGATTTTGGGGGGGTCTTCTGAGAGACATTTTGCTCCTACTCCAACCGTTTTTGCTGTAATTGCGAAAAAGGTATCAGCAAGTAAGGGGGAAATCAGCCCGAAGCAGGCTACTGGAATAGAGTTGTTCCCCCTTTTCATAGAATTGATTTTTGTAATTACAGCAAAAACGGTTGGAGTAGGAGCAAAATGTCTCTCAGAAGACCCCCCCAAAATCGGACCTTCTGAATCGATTAAGCTTGGTCGCAGGTCTCTACAATCATCCGTTTTTGAGATACAGGGAATTTCCCTCTATTTCAAAAAGACGGGCTTCACAAAACAAACTCTGTACACCACATCTTTGGCGGGAAAGTTCCAAAATTTTTGGGCCACATAGATAATCGTTTTGAGCAACTATTTCCAGATTTTCATCTCTAATGAAGCATGGGAACATTCTCAGCCAGCGTGTCAAAGAAGCAAAAAAGTAAACCGTTCTCATGACCAGAAATAAGCTCCATTTCAAAAATCCTTCTTTGGGCTTATTCACCTTTATATTCTCTTCAAATTCCAAGAATTTAATGTTTCTATCTCAAAAAAAGTGGTCCTGAGGTTAAAAATTCCAACAAAAGTTGAAAAAACGCCACTTTGAAAATAGGCTGTAGCAAAAATATGAATTCGACTTTAGGGCTAAAATTGCATATTTGAGGTCCATTTTGTATGACCTAAACCCTGGTGAAGTCATTTGGTTGGGCACTCGATGATGAAAAACGCCAGGTGTACCCTTAAGGCTCATTCGCAAGCTAGATATAATAATGGTGGTGTAGATGAAAATTCTCGTAAATATAAAAAAATAATTTAAGCAAGAAACAATGGACAAATACCAATTAATTTTCTTGGGGTAACTGTAGCATAAGATCATTTGATCTAATGAAAGTGACCATAAATGCAGCAATTTGATTGGCTGCGCTGACAGAGCTTGTGATTTGAGAGAGGGCAAGTGATAACTCGGGATCGGGAGGTGCTCATGCGTGACAGACCTCCACGCACGTGTTAGAACATAACAAAAAGTGAGTTGTCATGTCTAGCCCAATTTGCTACTGACGGCTCTTAATATTTCGTTGAATTTGATGGATATTCAACTACAAAGCTGTCAAAAGCAAGACTTTTGTTTATAATTTAACAAAATTTTACGGCCTGCTATTAGAGCTAGAGCTCGTAGAATTCATCATTACCTGTATGGCGGCGCCATACCCCAATTTGATTTTCAGATGGGGTCGCGGGGCCAGACAGATCATTACATATTCAATTGTCACCTCACAAGAGCTTGCGTTTATGATAATATTTAACACTAGAAAGCCCATTGAAGTCCTACGATAGCCCCCCCCCCCCCCCCCCACCCGTCCCCATGTTTCTCTCCCCCTCTTACTCTTCGTCTCTCCATGTCGGGGTAAAGAGGTTGGTAGTGGTAGAATGCTGGTGATAAACATCAAGGGAAATCCCGCTGAATAACATGTAGAATTAGGTGATAAAGATCCGTAGAATTGTAGACATGTGTAGAGAATCACCGGGGTGCGTAGGTAGAAAGGCTTTGGCAATCATGGAGGTCCCAGCAGTAGATCCCAAAACACCACAGGAACAACACAGGAACACGCAACAAACAACCAACCAACAACATGCACGTGCAGTATCCCCCTCCAATACCCAGCTTCCAAGCCACCTCCTTGGCAACCCCCCTCTATTTGCACGTGATGATACTACACCATCACCACGCCACGCATTTGCAAATTATAATAAGGATGTTATATAAGCTCCTAACGTGTAATGGTTTGCAGTATTCAGACGTTACCATAGAACTAGATAACTGTAAATAATATACGGGAAAATAATATTACAATATGGGGAAATATGTGCAACTAATATGTATAGGGAAATTATTAGTAGAGTACCCTAGGATTTTAAACTTCTTTAACAGATTTAAACATACGAATATTGTTGTATGTATGTACCGTGTGCGGCAAAAAAAATCCCCCCCTAGACCACCATAGTTGCCGATGTGGTGGAGAGCTGTAACTTGGCAGGGTTGCTCCACTATGTCTATCTTGATCCTGACAGAAAAATCAGAGCTCTAGCTCAAAATTCATTTTCATGAACGGAATGAACATTGTCATTCATTCCAGGAAAAAATATTTTCCGGTCCAAAATTTAACTAATTATGTTTGGCTATCGATTAGCTTTCCAATGTGACCAAGATCAGCTAAATTGGACAACCACAAGAGACACAGTGTCATGTTTCTTAAAGTTAGTCAGGTCATGTGATCTTCACTGAATCGTTGATCGTGTTCAGTATTACGAATTGGTCTAAGTGGTAGAGAATCACGTATCACATCTGCTAATGAGGGATGACGATGCTGATTGGTCATCAGATCTGTAGCTCTTTGATAAATGTCCTCTTTCCTCGAATCACATCACCCTGTATTGGTACACATACCCAATTAGCGGCCATGATACGAGATTCCTTTGCCCATTGGCCCGATTAGCAATCCCGGAAACTCAACGATTCGGTGAAGATCACATGACCTGACTAACTTAAAGCAACATGACACTGTGTCTCTTGTGGTTGTCCAATTTAGCTGATCTTGGTCACATTGGAAAGCAAATCGATAGCCAAACATAATTAGTTAAATTTTGGACCGGAAAATATTTTTTCCTGGAATGAATGACAATGTTCATTCCGTTCATGAAAATGAATTTTGAGCTAGAGCTCTGATTTTTCTGTCAGGATCAAGATAGACATAGTGGAGCAACCCTGCCAAGTTACAGCTCTCCACCACATCGGCAACTATGGTGGTCTAGGGGGGGATTTTTTTTGCCGCACACGGTACTATACTTCTTATAAGCCCAAATATGAGAGGTAAATGAGTAACAATCAAACTACCTATATCTGACAATTAAATCTCACTCTAATGTTTCCCCAAACATTTCTCAAGCCAAACATATAAAATGAGTGTGTCCAGACACATCAAACTAATTGTTCATTGTTCATCTAAGTTTAAAGAAAGGCTGGATGTGTCCCTTTGCTCGGTGGAAGGTGAAGGCTCCGACAACACCAAGGGTGGCATAGGTCGACAGGATTGAGTAGATTGGGGAGATCTTGTACTCGTTCATTACAGTCATACTTGATGCGAACTGGCGGAGAGAGAGGGGTTGGTTAATAACCAATAACCATATTATATAACCCTCTGATATCTTAACATGATAACCAGGTCAATACGGAGAGATATAAATAGAAGGAGATTAAAGTGGTAGAAAGATTGATAACTAACCACTGGTTAGTTAGTTATCAAATTGGATACAATCAAGGTCGAGATTAAATTAAATTCTTGAGGCGAAGTGGCCTCGTTCTAAGTAGTTGACGCGGCGGGGTATTTACAGAAAGGTTCTTGAAAGCAATTGTTACCAAAAGTCAATTGTCTCGACTTTTCATTAAAAACACCCATTCCATTTTCAAAATCAAGTATAATATTGCTACATATTATTGATACTAAATACCGGGCAAACACAAACAAACCAATATACCCACCAAATGAGAGAGAATAACAATCAGCCCCAATCGCCAGTTCCGTGTTTCAACTGCCTCCGAGCTGAGAACTCCCCAACACACATGGAGGCCTGTCATAGCGCTGGCAAGCAGGGCCCCGGTTAGGAATATTGGAAGGGACGGTTTCCCATCCGCTGAAAGGGGATGCAGTGGGTTAGTGGTGGGAGAATTCGGAAATCTTGCAGTCGAGTTTGGGGTCAGTAGGGGGGGGGGACATGTTAATTTTGTTAACTTTGTTAATATTAACATCGAGAAAACAGGTGATTTATTAACAAATTAACAAAAAGTTAACAAACGTTAACAAATGCCATTTATGTCATCTAAATCCCCTTTAGCACGTATTTTTAGTATTTAACACTTGTTCTGCGAGCAAAGTTGTTCATTCTGTACGATTTACATACCCCTACTACCTCTATTACGGCTTTTCTACAGCGATTTATTCCATTTTGTAAATGTTAATAAATACTAGCCAAACTAAACCGCAATTGAAGTCAAATGACACTAATCCACATTTTCGCACCTTAAAAACTAAATAAGACTCATGAATTTACCTTAAAACGAAAAATATCCCAAAAATCAATTTTTCTAAAAAAAACACAAGGATTTGTAGCGAAGCAAATTTTCAATCCTTGACCAAAAAATTGATTTTGGGAAAATTTTATTTCTTTTTTCAACAGAAACATTGTACATCATCTTTTTACGTCCAAAGAATCGATTACCAATTTAAAAATTACGTTAAAGTGAGATTTTATACGCTAAATTGAAATATTTGTAACTTTTGGAATTTTATCGATTTTGAGCCAAAAAACCTGTATGTCGGACTTTGGTTATCGGAAAAGGCCTTGTTTGGGTATATATGTGTTAGATAATTCATTAATCTATAAAATTAAACCAGTTAAAGTCGTATTATTAACCAATAAGAACAGTCTTTTAGCATTTGTTAATTTTGTTAATTTTGTTAATTAACGTTAATTAACAAAATCGAAAAAAAGAGGTGATTTATTAACAATTAACATGTCCCCCCCCCCCCCCCCGGTCAGTATTAGAAATACGGATCCCCATCTTGCTCGCCCGGTGGGTGCTGACGGATTTTATGAAATAATTTGATAATGGCCACCTTTGCGCTAAGCGCTTGTCAGCGCAGTGATCTAGTTCTATTCTCCTAAAGTGCGTTTCAAACGACTTGACCTGAGATTCCTGGAAATTCAGGATTTCCCCTTTGTAAATACACGCGCAATGCGCCAAATTCCAAGAATTACAGGTCAAGTCGCTTGAAACGGACTTTAAGTTACACTTACAGTAGATTGTACCTGGTCCACTGGCCTCTGAGAGAACGTTGACATACATGAACATAGCACTCATAGCTCCGTAACCAAGTCCTGCAGAGAAATATTATATTTTACTCGATAACTACATGTGTCATGTAAATAGTTTATGAATGAAAAATGAACGGAGCTCATTACGAATTTCTGATTGCTGCCATGCATCCCTCTGAACACGTGCTCTCTTGAGCTGTTCGAGGCTGACAAATTGGGTGATAGTGTGGATGGTGTAATGGCACTTTCCCCTTTGACCGCCTTGTGGGGTCAGTGGTCAGTGGTCAGTGGTGACAAAAGGGCCCCATTTGGTGTGGTGACAAAAGGGCCCCATTTGGTGTGGTGACAAAAGGGCCCCATTTGGTGTGGTGACAAAAGGATAACAAGGTATCAGCGGTAACATGTAAGGAATGAGCTAACCTAATATCAGTAAGCCTGGCTAGACTGTGAGGGTTAGAACATAACAAATATCAGTAGTGTACCTGCAATAAGAGAGTACCGGGGTCCATGGAAAAGGTCAGCAGTGTCCCGGGATATCCTGCTGAGAGCTGTGTTCGCCACTCGTACCATCATAATAAATAATACACGGAATCCTTCCTGCGCAAAGTTATTGTCATGGTCAGGACTCAGGAATGTGTTTTTTTCCCAAAAAGAGGTGCTTTGACGAGTTACATAAATCCAGTGCAGAAAGTCTATAAATTGTTCTATTAGAGCTATTTATAGACTTTATGGATTATGTTACTTGTGAAAACCGCATGTATTTAGCATATATTTTAATTTCTAAAGGATTTTCAACGCAATTGCATGATTCATCCAGTCATTACAAATACAAATCCAGTCATTACTCGACACATGATTGGCTAGTTTTACGAACCTGAAAGAAGACGGAGAAAAAGAGAGTAAACACGACATAATCCTTGAGAGGAACCACAGCGAGCCAGAGGAGTGATGTGAGGAGGAGGGAGAGGAGCCAAAAGAAGGCCGAGGTGATCCAAAGGATAACGGCCTGGGCTTCTGATGCAGCCACCAGGGAAAATAGGGTAACCGAGGGTCCAAAGGAGATGGAGAGGTAACCAAGAAAGGGTAACCAGTTAACTGCCATGTTGCTATGGGAACAATGGTGATTAGATTATGGTGATCATTTTAGTATATAAAAGTGGTAAAATTATGTGTAGAATGGGGGGGGGGGGTGTCTGGACTACGTCGGGGGAGAGGGGCAGGAAATTGCCAACACATTTCTTTCAAAAGAAGTTTGTAGATCATAAGTTAGAATTTTAGAATCTAAATGAACATAATTAATTTTTATCTGGTGCACCTCGAACCACCAACATGCCGCATTTGTAAGCAGTTGAAAGCAGCAGGCGCCCCATTACTTTCAAAAAACATAAAGACAAAAAACTTGATTTTTAAAGTTTCTCTCGTATTTTCTTCGGTACAGACAAAAACGATTATTTGCCGGTGACATTTTGTAGAATCTAGGTACAGAAAAACAAAAAGTACTTTTCTTTTCACGCAAGACACATAAACATAAACACAAAGGAATTCGCCCCTTTCCGCTCCTGTAACAACCTGAACCTGTCAGAGCATTGGCCTGACCCTATTCTCGGAGCGCACGAGAACTGTGGTCAGAGCATTGGCCTGACAAATCTGAACAGGTTCTTGTGAGAGTGAGAAGGGGCGAATCAATGGTTTCTTAGGAAAACTGAGCACCCAGTTCGAAATCTCAAACGTGCAGACCGCGGAAATAACTAATTTCACAACTGGCCAAACTTTAATCTACTGATCTAAAGTACTGATAAAAATAACCATGCCTACCTTTCTCTCTATCACATGCTCAAGGGAAAGCGAACTGTCTATCTTTGGGGGGGGGGGGGGACCCATCATCCCACAACTTTCTTAATTCTTTATAAAATCAAGTTTATATATCTGTCATGAAGTCTGTTGTAAGATCTGTCTCTTTCCATCAAACTGTTCACCATTCTTTCTCTCTCTTTCTCTCTCTTTCTCTCTCTCTGCAAGGTACGCCCTACGAAATTCACCTAGGATTCAACAGTAACTCTCTCTCTCTGGATGAACCAATAGCCAAGAACGAACATACAGCCAATATATATTTGTCCGAAAGGGAAAGGGTTAAAAACCTGAAATTGTCCACCGACCTGTCCCCACCTGAGAGCCTTAGCAGCAGGAGAGAATGCTTCAGTGACTGCGATATTGTTTTTAACGTTTATCAAAATGTACCGGGAAAGCGGACTTTCTCTGACTGCTAAAAGCTCCAAGATACGGAAAGGTCCCAGCTTGATATACATTGTCTCTGACTTGTTTTACCCCGTATGTTGTTAGGCTAGTTCGGAGATGAGCCGGCCGCACATTTCAAAGAATTCCAGAATCTCGTGGTTCTCCTGGTCGTTGTTTGAGTCCTCCGAGGATGCGGAGTGGTAGCGACTTCTGGACGTCTGAGAAGGAGGGCAATATTTATTGACAACTAAAAAGCCGTTACCGCCCCTAACCGCCACTTAAGTGACACTCCATCTAGCACTTTCTCCGACATGCTCATCGGAGAGAAAGAGAGAATTTTAATGCTCGGTGGAGTCATTTTACTAACTCCGTGGACCGTGTCAGCTATAATACATCCCTAGCTATAACTGTTACTCGAACTTACCTCAAGCTCAATCTTGTTTCCAAGTTCGCTGTCCTTGACAGAGGATACATTTTGGAAATCCAGGAGGCAGTTCCTGTCATCCACCCGGTACAATCGGAGACACAGTTTCACGGGTTTACTGGTCGGGAGGAGTGGCTGGAGGAGTCTCTGTCGGGCTATAACCAGATAAGGACTGCAAACCTTCCATTCCTGAAAAGATGTGGTGTTGGAGATAGGAGATGGGGTGCAGCTGGGGAAAGAGATGTGGTGTTCGGGAAGATTTGGGGTGCAGCTGGGGAAAAGAGATTGGGTGTAGTCGGGGAATAGAGATGGGGTACAGTTGGGGAAAGAGATGGGGTGGAGCTGGAGAAAAGAGATGGGGTGCAGCTGGGGAAAAGAGATGGGTCGCAAATAAATAGAGAGGGGTGCTGGCTCTGTTAGAATAGAAAGCGTACGCGTTCCATGGATTGTTGAGTACGCAGTGGCATAATCAGGGTGTGAACTGCATGTCGTGTTTGCTAGTCGCGAGCGCGCTTGCGAGACAAGCAAACACGTCAAGGTTCATTAACAAGCATGCTGCTCAGTCATTTTAGATTTAATACACAATGTAAGGATACCATGTAATAGGTGAGACTCTTGCCGTCACCCTCGTTCAAGTCCCGTGAAAAACGGAGCAGTACACGCAAACTGATGCCCATTTTCCTCGCGTGACCCCGATTCAGCAGTTTGAGACACCAACTCTTTAGGGGGCCATATCTCAGGAACCAGACAAGATAGGAAAAATCGCCGTCTAACGAGGCGTACAGTTTTTAATCTAGTTTACCACTGTACCGGCCGTTTCACTCTCCGACCTAAAACAAAAATCGCAACCCCACAAAACTTCAAAATAATGAAATTCGCATCTCGCATGTCGTGTTGCATGTCGTGTCATGTTATTGACGCGCTCGCATTCAACTCTCACACAGCAGCTGCAGAACATGGCGGGAAACATCGAGGAGTAGAGAGAGGGTCGGTGCCGAATCAAATATTTCTTGATCTTGATCTACTCCATCTCTCAGCTATCCTACCCCTCATCAACTCGATCTCTCAGCTACCCTACCCCTCATCTACTCCATCTTTCAGCTACCCTACCCCTCATCTACTCCATCTTTCAGCTACCCTACCCCTTATCTAGTCCATCTCTCAGCTACCCTACTCCTCATCTACTCCATCTCTCAGCTTCCCTATTAGGGAAGCATAAAGATGGAAACGATTAGGGGTAAGGAATCCCTATCCATAATCGTTTCCATCTCTATGCTTCCCTAGCCCTCATCAACTCCATCTTTCAGCTACCCTACCCCTAATCTAGTCCATCTCTCCGCTACCCTACTCCTCATCTACTCCATCTCTCAGCTACCCTACCTCCCATTAACTCCATCTCTCAGCTACCCTACCTCCCATTTACTCCATCTCTCAGCTTCCCTACCTCCCATTTACTCCATCTCTCAGCTTCCCTACCTCCCATTTAATCCATCGCTTACCTTCCCTACCTCCCATTTACTCCATCTCTCAGCTTCCCTACCTCCCATTTACTCCATCTCTCAGCTTACCTACCTCCCATTTACTCCATCTCTCAGCTACCCTACCTCCCATTTACTCCATCTCTCAGCTTCCCTACCTCCCATTTAATCCATCGCTTACCTTCCCTACCTCCCATTTACTCCATCTCTCAGCTTCCCTACCTCCCATTTACTCCATCTCTCAGCTTACCTACCTCCCATTTACTCCATATCTCAGCTTCCCTACCTGCCATTTACTCCATCTCTCAGATACCCTACCTCCCATTTACTCCATCTCTCAGCTTACCTACCTCCCATTTACTCCATCTCTCAGCTTCCCTACCTCCCATTCACTCCATCTCTCAGCTTCCCTACCTCCCATTTACTCCATCTCTCAGCTACCCTACCTCCCATTCACTCCATCTCTCAGCTACCCTACCTCCCATCTACTCCATCTCTCAGCTTCCCTACCTCCCATTTACTCCATCCCTCAGCTTCCCTACCTCCCATTTACTCCATCCCTGCCTCCCATTTACTCCATCTCTCAGCTACCCTACCTCCCATTTACTCCATCTCTCAGCTTCCCTACCTCCCATTTACTCCATCTCTCAGCTACCTTACCTCCCATTTACTCCATATCTCAGCTTCCCTACCTCCCATTTACTCCATCTCTCAGATACCCTACCTCCCATTTACTCCATCTCTCAGCTTACCTACCTCCCATTTACTCCATCTCTCAGCTTCCCTACCTCCCATTCACTCCATCTCTCAGATTCCCTACCTCCCATTTACTCCATCTCTCAGCTACCCTACCTCCCATTCACTCCATCTCTCAGCTACCCTACCTCCCATTTACTCCATCTCTCAGCTTCCCTACCTCCCATTTACTCCATCCCTCAGCTTCCCTACCTCCCATTTACTCCATCCCTACCTCCCATTTACTCCATCTCTCAGCTACCCTACCTCCCATTCACTCCATCTCTCAGCTACCCTACCTCCCATTTACTCCATCTCTCAGCTTCCCTACCTCCCATTTACTCCATCTCTCAGCTACCCTACCTCCCATTTACTTCATCTCTCAGCTTCCCTACCTCCCATTTACTCCATCTCTCAGCTTCCCTACCTCCCATTTACTCCATCGCTTACCTTCCCTACCTCCCATTTACTCCATCTCTCAGCTTCCCTACCTCCCATTTACTCCATCTCTCAGCTACCCTACCTCCCATTTACTTCATCTCTCAGCTTCCCTACCTCCCATTTACTCCATCTCTTCCCTACCTCCCATTTACTCCATCTCTCAGCTTCCGTACCCCTCATTTACTCCATCTCTCAGCTTCCCTACCTCCCATTTACTCCAACTCTCAGCTGCCCTACCTCCCATTTACTCCATCTCTCAGCTTCCCTACCTCCCATTTACTCCATCTCTCATTTATCCTAACATTCCTACCCCTGAGAGATGGAGTAAATGGGAGGTAGGGAAGCTGAGAGATGGAGTAAATGGGAGGTAGGGAAGATGAGAGATGGAGTAAATGGGAGGTAAGGTAGCTGAGAGATGGAGTAAATGGGAGGTAGGGTAGCTGAGAGATGGAGTAAATGGAAGGTAAGGTAGCTGAGAGATGGAGTAAATGGGAGGTAGGGAAGCTGAGAGATGGAGTAAATGGGAGGTAGGGTAGCTGAGAGATGGAGTAAATGGGAGGTAGGGAAGCTGAGAGATGGAGTAAATGGGAGGTAGGGTAGCTGAGAGATGGAGTAAATGAGAGGTAGAGAAGCTGAGAAATGGAGTAAATGGGAGGTAAGGTAGCTGAGAGATGGAGTAAATGGGAGGTAGGGTATCTGAGAAGTGAGAGATGGAGTAAATGGCAGGTAGGGAAGCTGAGATATGGAGTAAATGGGAGGTAGGTAAGCTGAGAGATGGAGTAAATGGGAGGTAGGGAAGCTGAGATATGTAGTAAATGGGAGGTAGGGTAGCTGAGAGATGGAGTTAATGGGAGGTAGGGTAGCTGAGAGATGGAGTAGATGAGGAGTAGGGTAGCGGAGAGATGGACTAGATTAGGGGTAGGGTAGCTGAAAGATGGAGTTGATGAGGGCTAGGGAAGCATAGAGATGGAAACGATTATGGATAAGGATTCCCTAACCCTAATTGTTTCCATCTCTATGCTTCCCTAATAGGGAAGCTGAGAGATGGAGTAGATGAGGAGTAGGGTAGCTGAGAGATGGACTAGATAAGGGGTAGGGTAGCTGAAAGATGGAGTAGATGAGGGGTAGGGTAGCTGAGAGATCGAGTTGATGAGGGGTAGGATAGCTGAGAGATGGAGTAGATCAAGATCAAGAAATATTTGATTCGGCACCGACCCTCTCTCTACTCCTCGATGTTTCCCGCCATGTTCTGCAGCTGCTGTGTGAGAGTTGAACGCGAGCGCGTCAATAACATGACACGACATGCAACACGACATGCAACACGACATGCGAGATGCGAATTTCATTATTTTGAAGTTTTGTGGGGTTGCGATTTTTGTTTTAGGTCGGAGAGTGAAACGGCCGGTACAGTGGTAAACTAGATTAAAAACTGTACGCCTCGTTAGACGGCGATTTTTCCTATCTTGTCTGGTTCCTGAGATATGGCCCCCTAAAGAGTTGGTGTCTCAAACTGCTGAATCGGGGTCACGCGAGGAAAATAGGCATCAGTTTGCGTGTACTGCTCCGTTTTTCACGGGACTTGAACGAGGGTGACGGCAAGAGTCTCACCTATTACATGGTATCCTTACATTGTGTATTAAATCTAAAATGACTGAGCAGCATGCTTGTTAATGAACCTTGACGTGTTTGCTTGTCTCGCAAGCGCGCTCGCGACTAGCAAACACGACATGCAGTTCACACCCTGATAATGCCCTTGGTTCAAAAAATCTATGCTGCTTGACCACCTTAGCAGTAGAGCAGATAAGAGCACTACTGCAGAACTAGTTATAACACTGGAGCTGGTATTAAAATTAGACAAGAAAACACTTACAAATCTGCATCGTTGCATGGCCTTGAAAACAGCATTCATGATATGTCCAGGTGCACTGTGAGACCTCAATCCCAGATGCCACTTCTTCTTCCGGCCCCCATCTTCTTGGGTGTTGGAATCTCCGCCTAGTTTGTGGAGTACCGGGGGCGTCTGGATCACACTGCCTGAGGAGGGAAAGGAGGGTGTTAGTAACATATGAGAGGGAAGGAGGGTGTTAGGAACATATGAGAGGGAAGGGTGTGTGGATCACATTGCCTAGTTGGTGATGAAATCCCCTTCGCGGGCTTCGTTTAGCCGTGCTGTGCACCGCTACAGTGCAGTAGGGGTGACTGCGTCACCAAACTGCCTAGATAGTTTCTAAACAGCAGGTGTAAAGCTACCTATAATATTACGTGGGAGGATTGTGGTTATGTGTATAACACTGTATATAATTATATATTACTAGAAAGCCCATTGAAGTCCTACGATAGCCCCCCCCCCCCCCCACCCGTCCCCATGTTTCTCTCCCCCTCTTACTCTTCGTCTCTCCATGTCGGGGTAAAGAGGTTGGTAGTGGTAGAATGCTGGTGATAAACATCAAGGGAAATCCCGCTGAATAACATGTAGAATTAGGTGATAAAGATCCGTAGAATTGTAGACATGTGTAGAGAATCACCGGGGTGCGTAGGTAGAAAGGCTTTGGCAATCATGGAGGTCCCAGCAGTAGATCCCAAAACACCACAGGAACAACACAGGAACACGCAACAAACAACCAACCAACAACATGCACGTGCAGTATCCCCCTCCAATACCCAGCTTCCAAGCCACCTCCTTGGCAACCCCCCTCTATTTGCACGTGATGATACTACACCATCACCACGCCACGCATTTGCAAATTATAATAAGGACTAGAAAGCCCATTGAAGTCCTGCAACTGAAGCAACCCCCCCCCCCCCACCCGTCTCTATGCCTCTATCCCCCTCTCTTACTATTCGTCTCTCCATGTCGGGGTAAAGAATACGGAGGTTGGTAAAGTGGTAGAGCGCTGGTAATAAACATCAAGGGAAATCTCACTGAATAACATATATAGAATCAGGTGATAAAGATCCGTAGAATTGTAGCTGTGTAGAGAGTCAACGGGGTACGTAGGTAGAAAGGCTTTGGCAATCATGGCGGCCCCAGTAGTAGATCCCAAAACACCACGAAAGACCACACAGGAACACACAACAAACAACCAACAACATGCACGTGCAGTATCCCCCCTCCAATACCCCTTCCAAGCCACCTCCTTGGCAACCCCCCACCATTTGCACGTGTTGATACTACATCATCCTCCTCACGACGTTCATTTGTACTTTATAATAAGGACTAGAAAGCCCATTGTTAAGTCCTACAACAGCCCCCCCCCCCCCCCCCACCCGTCTCTATGCCCCCCCCCCCTCTCACTCTTCGTCTCTCCATGTCGGGGTAAAGAATACGGAGGTTGGTAGTGGTAGAGCGCTGGTGATAAACATCAAGGAAAATCCCGCTGAATAACATGTAGAATCAGGTGATAAAGATCCGTAGAATTG
This sequence comes from Hormiphora californensis, assembly GCA_020137815.1. Lineage (NCBI taxonomy): Eukaryota > Metazoa > Ctenophora > Tentaculata > Cydippida > Pleurobrachiidae > Hormiphora > Hormiphora californensis. Next base: position 7,262,359 of record CM035355.1, on the reverse strand, counting down.
TAGCTGTGTAGAAAGTCAACAGGGTACGTAGGTAGAACAGCTTTGGCAATCATGGCGGCCTCAGCAGTAGATCCCAAAACACCACGAAACACCACAGGAACACATAACAAACAACCAACAACATGCACGTGCAGTATCCCCTCCAATACCCCTCCCAAGCCACCTCCCAGGGCAACCCCCTCTATTTGCACGTGAGGATAGGTCATACTCCTCCTCATCACGACGTTCATTTGCTTATTATAATAAGGACTAGAAAGCCCGTTGTATGGACCCCGTTGATCTTTATCTCTCTCGCTCTCTCTCTCGCTCTCTCTCTCTCTCTCTCGCTCTCTCTCTCTCTCTCTCTCTCTCTCTCTCTCTCTATCTCTCTCTCTCTCTCTCTCTCCCTCTATCTCTCTGTCTCTCTCTCTCTCTCTCTCTCTCCCTCTATCTCTCTGTCTCTCTCTGTCTCTCTCTGTCTCTCTCTGTCTCTCTCTCTCTCTCTCTCTCTCTCCCTCTATCTCTCTTTCTCTCTCTCTCTCTCTCTCTCTCTCTCTCTCTCTCTCTCCCTCTCTTTCTCTCTGTATCTCTCTCTCTTTCTCTCTCTCTCTCTCTCTCTCTCTCTCTCTCTCTCTCTCTCTCTCTCTCTCTCTCTCTCTCTCTCTCTCTCTCTCTCTATTTGTCTCTATCTCTATCTCTCTCTCATGTCACTCTCTCACTCCATCATGTCCGTGTCGGGCTAAAGAATACGAAGGTTGGTAGAGTGGCAGGGATGGTGATGAACATCAAGGCCGGTGATCAGAAGAGGGCGGCTTGAAACGTGTCGAATTAGGTGATAAACATCCGTAGAATTGTAGCTGTGTAGAGTAGTTAACGGGGGTACGTAGGTAGAAAATCTTTGGCATTCATCGGGGCCGCAGCAGTAGATGGCAAAACACCACAAAACACCGCAGGAACACGAAACACAACATCCAACAACATGCACGTGCAGTATTCAGACCCTTGCCCACACACCATAACAACCCCTTGATTCGCACGGGCAAATGGGCAAATTGTTGCACGCTAGTGTTGCAAGCTAGGATACTCCATCATCATCATCATCACGCCACTCATTTGTACTTTATAATTAAGATGGGAGACGTGTCATAGCTACTAACTTCCTCGTACACACATAACACATAGCATAGCGAAGTCAAACATCTTCTTCCAAGCCGTGGTATAAACATGAACAGAGTAAATAGTGGTGTTTACAGGGTGTGATACATGTTAGCACAGAGAGGACACGCCTCCCCCTAGGGCTCGATGGAGCCTCCCTCCAAACAAGTAATGTCGCTGTGTCATCATCGCCCCTGACGTCATCGCATGTAATATTACCTGGGGAGGGGCTGCCGATAGCTTGTTTGCTACCAAGGGAAGGTAGATTGTAGTTGGCCGGACAAGTTGACAGCATGATACTTCCATCACCAGCTGCCCCACCAGTACTCTGAGGGGGGAGAATGATAATAGGGATCAGAGAATCAAGGAAGAAGTGTCTGGAAAGAGATGTCACTTCGTGTAAGACCTAATATTACATATGGATGAAATCCTGATCAAATCCCGAGCACTTTCACCGAGTATTATACGCATGTAGTCGGACCCCGACATACCAGGCAAAATCCTTGCACCCGAGCATCCCGGTAAATCGGGGCCCGACTGTATGTAACTAGACATCGTTATCTAACTCCATAAATTAGGGCATACCCTCTATATCACTCACAACATCGCAACCACATGGCTCAATCCCGCAGTCCAAGTAAAAATACATCATTGTACAGTACTAAAGTGAATAAAAGGATAATAAAGCGAGGGGCGGGACAGGGAAGAGCAGAGCGCAAGAGAATACATATACACATCAAGTTTGGAGCTAGCGCCATAGAAAGCGAGCACACACACACACACACACACACACACACACACACTCTCTCTCTCTCTCTCTCTCTCTCTCTCTCTCTCTCTCTCTCTCTCTCTCTCTCGCTCTCTCTCCCCTGTGTCTTCCTCTCTTACTAACTTATTCTAGAACATTCGGGGGAGGGAAGGAGAGAGAGATTGGGAGACTTCAGCTAATTGCCTATCTCTTTCGACTGTCCCTCTCCCACTCCTCTCCTCTCTCACACCTAGTACGCACTATTCATTAAAATTTAGCATATATTCTAAATTCTAAGCACATGCTTTAAAAAACGGTTTTTAAAAACCCCAAAATAAAACCCTCTAAAAGTGAAACTCACATGAACACAAATAGGTCCAATACAGCAGAGCCGTCTATTATTCTACACGATATTTACAGTTATTAAGTCAGTTACCCATAATGTGTAGGCTCGATGTGGTGAATATAATCATGCACGATTATAAGCACCACATGATAATCATGATAAAGACTAAAGACTGTAAATGTGTTTACTGTAAATATCCTTTTTATTTTCTAAACCTCGCGTAAAAGGGGTCGAGGCGAGCTAGGCAAAAATTTAACTGTCAGGACAATGCTCTGACAGAATATGGTCAGGCCAATGCTCTGACAGAAACATACCATTTGGTTAAGGTTAGAGAAATCTCTCCAGGCTGATGACGGCGGAGTGGAGCCAGCAACGAAGTCATCAAGGCTGTTTGGAGGTCCTGAAAATATGAGAGAGATGATATAACAAGCCCGCATGAAAAACGGCAAATATACATGGCCTTGCTATACACCTAACTATGAGTATTTGCATTGTTCATAGAGTTAATTTAAACTCCAAAGGGGCCTCTGGTTTCGTCTCTGAGGTTTGTCCCAAAATACTGCCCTCTCCGAACTGGGCCGGGCAGTGTCTACGATGTTACAGTCATGTATAATAATGCCATGCTATACTGTTATCTGAGACGAGACAAGAGACTCCTTTGAGGTACCTATCTGAGTTATGGTACCACTTCCAGTGCAACTGCGGTACCACTTCCAACTGCTGCAGTGGGAAGTGGTACCGGCAAGTTCCGCGCCGCGCGCGCCGTACTGGATCCTCGCGCACACCACCACAAGAAGTTCATCATGGCGCGTTACTGTTATGCCAGCGCATACCCCTAATAAATTGTGACTGTGTGTATCGACTATATCGCGGCGGTCACATACTGCGTAATGACACTCTACCGCTCACACACTCACACACTGACAGACTCACACACACTGGCAGACTCACACGCTGACTAATTTTGTAAAGGGAATCCGAGAACACTTCAAGAAGATGAAACAGTAGTCAATTCGGGAAAGAAAATCTAAGATTTCTACCTCTAATACCTGAATTTGTTTAACACACACGAAGAGTCACGAACCTATGTGTTTGTTTACGCCGTTGTCCAGAATTAGGTTGTAAGCCACTCGATACTGATTGGACGGGTCCTGAACTTCTAGTGCAGCAATAACATCCTGCTCTGTACAGTTCATTTTCTAAAGAGAGAGAAGGTAAAATTAGCATATTTTATTATGGCTTCGTGCCATCATTTAATATCGTCATTAATAGTTAAAAGTTTTTCTACTGGCTTCAAGATCAGGCGATGGCAATTGTTAAACACTATCACACACTCACCTTGCAGACCTCAGTGACCACATTAACATCGACAACTGTAACCTCAAGGGAGCCAGACCGGGGAAACAGGTACTCTGGGAGATCACTCATGAACCAGGTCTGTTCCCTGGAGAATGGGGTAATTAGAAGGGTAATTATGGGCAGGGTAATTATAAAGATAATTAATAAGGTATGTGGTAAATTCTCTTCGGTGGAATTTGGAAGAGTCTTCTGTCTTGTGGCGCCAGGGAAAGATGCATACTGGACACACATAATCCTTGCCTTGTTCGACCCCCCTTTATAAATATAAAATAAAAAGAGTTTGAACAAAACAACATAATCCCCCCTCCTATATCTTACTTGATGTGAGCGATTGTAGCCCGTTCCACAACATCAACATTCAGCATGCTCTTAATCAGTACCGCACAGTCACGCGACATGAAGGTAGGTACGGTGAACTTCCCCTCTTTGATCTTCCGGAACAGAGTAGGGACGTGGGGGTCGTCAAATGGTAACTGAGGGGGAGGGAAGGGTTGTCAAAGCGGGGAAAAGAGGGGGTCGTCAAAGGGTAACTGAGGGGGGAAGTGTGAGGAGAAAGGAAAGATGAGTGCTAAACTAAAATGTGTAATAATCCCAGTGCTGAGGCGGTTTATTTAGGATAGATTCAAGATATTTAATTACCGTTCCACAAACTAGTGCATAAAGGATAACTCCACAACTCCAAATATCAACTTCTGGTCCTGCGTACAGCCTGAAGTAATGAGGGCATCTTGTAATGTGTGTCATATGTTATTACCTTTACACTTGGGCGATTTGCAAGCACGAAAAATAATGGTGTTGTTATTATTGTCCTTTGAGATGAGAAGATTAATTTATGTGAATTGAATGCCGTACAATGTACACAAAATTGCCAAATGAAAGTGCTATTCATTGCATTTTGCATCGCCCCTATTCTTTCTGGGTTATACAGCCGCTCATAAACTAACACTCTAAACGAGAGAGGGCTTGTCTCTTAGCGAATTATCCCTGGAAAAGAGAGAGAGAGAGAGAGAGAGAGAGAGAGAGAGAGAGAGAGAGAGAGAGAGAGAGATAGAGAGAAAAGAGAACGATCGAGAAGGATACCAGATCCTGTCGACCTAACCGGAAGGTTACGGGTTACCATGGTAACTCCTGACACAGAATCCTGGTTGGAGTCGCCTCTCGCTTGGTTGCTACGGCAACCTAACCAGGCTAATCGAGGTTACTCTTTGTTTCTATTTGTTATAGGGACCCACAATCATATGATGATATTATTACACTGAAAAAATAAGATGACGTTTTTCAGCAAAGTGAAAATTTCCCATTCTAGCTACTAAAGGGTTATCAAATGATGCACAATAATATCAAAAATGGTATAACCAGTGGTTATTAACCACCATAATACGTCAAATATAAAACCAAAGTACATAACACATACTTTCCCGAGATCACTTCTGGAGCAGCATAATTTGGCGATCCACAACTTGTGTCCAAGAAATCCCCATCTTTCAGCATATTCGATAGACCTAGGAGAGTGATAATGTGTGTGTAAGGGCAATTGAATATAGGATTTATTATATGGGTATTTGTTTACCTTTCCCAACCTATATCCTCCTCACACTTGAATTTGTACCGGGGAAACGAAGAGTAATCTCAGCTGACCCCGCGGATCAATTGCCCCCCCCCCCTCCATTAATCCTTCCATGCCAGGCCACTAAAATATATATTAGAGTGATCCATAATGATTTTCAATCGCCCCTTCTGAGTCCACATTGATACTGGGGACCAAAAATTTTTACAGGAGCGATCAGTTTAGACAATTTTGGAACTCATTGACCATGTTTGAAGTTCATAATGGTTTTACGTAACCGGTGACGGACAATTTCTGAAGTTCAGCTTTTTTGCGGTCTACGTGCCCAAAAACCAGGTCTCAATGTTAGCCTTGTAGGAGCCGTAAACAGATACAGATCGACTCAGGGCTCCTTGCAGGGCTAGAATAACCTCTTTTGGGGATATTTGAGGAAAATCAAGTTCATCCAATTTTCACCCTTGATTTTGTGGGCTATTTTTAGAATTCAGTCAAAAAGCCCTTTTTTCACTTTGAATTGCTGTGGCTCGGGACATAGTCGGTCTTTTGTCAAGATTTAGCGCTCAAAATATGAATTAAACCATGCTCTACATGATCCTAAAGTTTATTGATGGTTTTGAGTGTCTTAGAAAGTCTAAAATTGAAGTTGAAAAAAGTCGCCCAAAAACGGGCAAATTTTTCTGGCTTTTGGGGCCATATTTTGAGCAATTATTAGCCCCCTACTCCAATCCCGCAACTTTTTCGGCCCAAATTTGGTTGTTTGCCATAACAACTGATAGAATGAACTACTTCATGTGCAAAATAGGTCATTTCCCAAAATTTTTGCTCCCATTTTGACGATTTTTTGGAAAGTGAGACGGTATTTTGGTCAACCACTTGGAAATGGGGTGTAGCCTTGAGAAAAAAGTTTACCAGGTCTTTACTAAGGATGTTAGGAGACCGAAATTGTGTCAGAAACAAGATCCTATAAAAATTTTATGGCCCCGATAAACATGAAGCAAAAATATCGCAATTGAAAATCATTATGGATCATTCTAATATATCCTCTAAGTATTATTATTATATGGAGAATTTGGAAGTGGGCCACAATATTTGGAAGAGTGCCAGTATATTAAAATTCCGGACCGGGTGGAAAACCGGAAGAATATATGTTATAAATAAACAGTTGTACACACATATTGTTCAAGCGTGGGTGCCAGGTTACAAATAATCTAGGAATGCATGTGTAGAGCTAATTCCAAGTATAATAAGTTATCCTTCTCGACTTAATCGGATTTGATAAAAATAGGCCTCAAGACCCTATCTCTTTCCACAAAAATAGGACTCTCTTTTTGATAAAAATAAGGCGAATATCGAGTTTCATAATTCAACAATGTATTTTCTTGGGCCTGCAAGACATTGCACACTGCACACTGCACATTGCACAGGCCATCTAGGGTATGTATGTACACAATGTGTTACAAAAACAAGCCCTGTTATACTAGCCCGTACTACACGAGAAAGGGGGGCATTGTACCCAAGGTATATAGTTGTACAAAACATTATCAAGTCTTACCGAAGTCTGCGATTTTAACATTTCTGTGATGATCCAACAGCAGATTCTCGGGTTTCAAATCCCTGAAATTGACTCATGTGTTCAGCTGTTCCTTGACTTTTGCGATAGAGAAAAGGGGTGAGTACTCAATTTATATATATTTTGTTGTTTTAATTCATAAAGGAAATTTATATCCCGGAAGAAGTCATATGATCGATCTTGCCTAGCTCGACCCCTTCTCGCGAACTCCGTAAAGGGAGGGTTAGAACATAACAAGGATCGATCATTGATTACATTATTAGGGCACTTTATGCTGTCTTCGTTACGCTATTATATATTTTCAGATAATATGGAGAAATTTTATTATGCAGGCTAGGAGAGTGAGGGAGATAGAGTGGAAAAAGGGAGAAAAGAGAGAGGGAGGAAAAGAGAACGGGAGAGAGAAAGAGTTTGAGTGAGTGAGAGAGAAAAGGTAGAGTGAGAGAGTTTATGACATAGTGATGGGAACTTGAGACAAAACAAATATTTAGATGAATTATTCTTGGATGTGGGGGGAAGAGGGCTTGAAGAAAGACAATTTATTATATTTCGAGAGAAGAAAATATAGAATTTGATGTAAAAAGAGAGATAGAAAGAGAGATAAAAAAGAGAAAAAAGATAGAGAGAAAGTATATATGAATATTATGTAGGAAGAGAGAGAGAGAGAGAGAGAGACAATATCTAAAAAAATTACCTGTGAACAACACGGTTTGTATGGCAATAATCAACTCCTGAGATAATCTGCTGGAAGAATTTCCTCGCTTCCGGTTCTTCTAACTGAAAATATTGAAACATGATATAGCACAAATTAAATATTATTTTCTAGAATATTTTGTTTTGTTCTGCAGGGGTTCTACTCTATTCTACTCGATTCCACATTTTCCAAGTCTCCGGCTACCAGCACTAGCCCCCTCCACTAGCCCCCACCACGTGAGAGTTATTAAAACTTATTGATGACGTCAGTATTGTAAAGTTATTGTACACGTGAGTTGTGAGAACTGCTAGTACGTGAGGTCGTGCTGCCTGTGTGTTCTGTTAGTAAGCAGTGTGCCGACTCCACATCATGAAGCAAGTACACATACACAGAAAAAAAAGAAAAAGACGAGAGAGAGAGAGAGAGAGAGAGAGAGAGAGAGAGAGAGAGAGAGAGAGAGAGATGAGAGAGAGAGAGAGAGAGCAGAGAGAGAGAGAGAGATATACAGAGAGCGCATAGAGAGCGAGCGCGATATATAGAGAGAGAGTATAGAGAGAGTAGAGAGAGAGCGAGCGAGATCGAGCGATCGCTCTCTCTCTCTCTCTCTCTCTCTCTCTCTCTCTCTCTCTCTCTCTCTCTCTCTCTCTCTCTCTTTTCCTCGGTCTCTCTCTCTCCCCTCTCTCCCTCTCTCTTCCTATCAAACTTTCTAGATACACATGAACACATGTAATGATTTTACAGTCGACTGTGTTAAAAACAAGAGCCGAGAACCAGGATCAGAACCTCTTAAATATGTGGTATGTCCTAATAATCTCGTGATGTATCGGTGTGTAATAGAGAACACGTGGTAATGCAGAGTCTATCTAGCTGATGACAGGAGGGCTCTCCGCTCTACAGATAGGGAAGCCTAATTGGTTCATACCGGAAATCATAGTACGGGAACATATTATTCAAATTTGAGAGATACAAACAATTGAAGCGGATTGAAACGCAAATTAATTCCTTTCTAGTTTCCACAAAGGTTAATCAGAGCTATTGCATAACTACCCTGTACCCTATTATACCCTGTAGTATGCAACTTACCCGTCCTTTCTTGACAATGTAATCGAAAAGTTCGCCTCCAGAGACATACTCCATAACCATAAAGATGTTGGTAGGATTTGTAATAACCTCGTACCTGGCAGGTGGTTAACAAATCGTAAGTAATAACCTAGGGGTTACAAAATTGTAATTTAAAACAAAACGATGAAATCACATGGGGAGGTATGGATCAAGACTGAGCGATATATAATGAACAAAAAGGCGCCATAAAACAGTAAACACCTTTTTTATCAACAAAACATCTTATTGTATATATATGTAAGTAGTTTTGTGTAAGTTACTTACATCTTGATAATGTGGGGGTGCCTGAATAGTTTCAAGTTTTTAATTTCTCGTTTTATCTTGCTCGCAACTTCCACATTGTCAATCTTGCTCTTGCTCAGGAATTTGATAGCAACGTGGATTCCGGTGGGTTGGTGGATGGCTTCTAATGGGTAAAGGGATATAGGTTAATTTTATTTTATAGGTTACAACTTACAACTTTGCTCAAATAATTTTTAACTTCGCCCACAAATCTGTTATTATTTTACCGAAAGTGCCAAGAGATATTTTGTCATGCTTGTATGTTTAACTTACTTTTCACTTTACCAAAAGTGCCGCATCCGAGGGTTTCGCCGATAAGGTAGGCTCCAATCTGATATTTCATCAGGTTGTTGCCGGTGGGTGGGGGGTATAAGGGGCTGGCCATTTTATGTCGACACATTACAGAATCTCAACTACTCCCCCGCCATGGTGCTATGGCAATTAGTAGTGGTTAGTGTTACTGAGAGTGGTTAGGGGTACAGTTATAAGTGGTTAGTGTATTGCTAAGACAGGTTAGGAGATGTAGTTAAAAGTGGTTAGTGTATTGCTAAGAGAGGTTTGGAGTGGCTAGGGTTCAACTACAGTCGGACCCCGATTTACCGGGCCTCGATTTAACGGGCACCCCGATTTACCGGGCAAAACACTTTCCCCCGAGCATCCCGGTAAATCGGGATCCGACTGTATTTGCAAAATACAAATAAGGAGTGATATATGTGGCAAGTTACCAGGAAGGGTTAGGAAACGTTATCAAAAAAGGAGGGTGGTTATAGAGTTATTCCATGTTACTGGATATTAAGGGTACGCTAACCAAAATTTTTTTTCGAGTGCAGGGAAATCTCTCACCGTAGGGTTGTAGGCCATACCAAGGAGACCTCAAATATGCAATTTTAGCCCTTAAGTCGAATTCATATTTTTGCTACAGCTGTTTAAAAAATGTCCTGAAAATACGTTTTTGGCATCTCAAATTTTTTTTTTCAAAGATAGGAGCATGAAAATTTGGGGATTTGAAGAGGACATGAAGGTGAATAACCACAAAACTTTTTTTTTGCAATCCGAGCTGATTTCCGGTCCTGAGATGGATTTCTTTTTTTCCACTTTAACGCCCTATTTGGCAAAGTTCCGAAAACATGTGAAAGCTGTAAATTGGTGAAAAGTTGCGTCTAACGATTATCTAAGTGGCCATAAATTTTGGGCGTGTCCTTATTTGAGATAAGCTGTACGGAGTTTTTTTTGTGAAAGCCGTCATTTCAGAAATAAATAAATTCCCTGTATCTCAAAAACGGCTGATCGTAGAGACCTGAGACTATGCTTAAACGATTCAGAAGGTCCGATTTTGGGGGGGTCTTCTGAGAGACATTTTGCTCCTACTTCAACCGTTTTTGCTGTAATTGCGAAAAACAATAACCCATCTTCGCCATCGTGGATTTTTTGTGATTTTGTTTTTGATGATTATAGGGACCCATATGGACCAAATAGTGAAGGAATTAGCTTGTTAAACATTTTTCCATAGTTTCGGTCCTTTCTTAGCTAAAATTCCCTAATTACAGGATATTGGAGTTTAGCTTTTGCCCTTTTCATAGAATTTGTTTTTCGCAATTACAGCAAAAACGGTTGAAGTAGGAGCAAAATGTCTCTCAGAAGACCCCCCCAAAATCGGACCTTCTGGATCGTTTAAGCATAGTCTCAGGTCTCTACGATCAGCCGTTTTTGAGATACAGGGAATTTATTTATTTCTGAAATGACGGCTTTCACAAAAAAAACTCCGTACAGCTTATCTCAAATAAGGACACGCCCAAAATTTATGGCCACTTAGATAATCGTTAGACGCAACTTTTCACCAATTTACAGCTTTCACATGTTTTCGGAACTTTGCCAAATAGGGCGTTAAAGTGGAAAAAAAGAAATCCATCTCAGGACCGGAAATCAGCTCGGATTGCAAAAAAAATTTTTGTGGTTATTCACCTTCATGTCCTCTTCAAATCCCCAAATTTTCATGCTCCTATCTTTGAAAAAAATTTTTTGAGATGCCAAAAACTTATTTTCAGTTCATTTTTCAAGCAGCTGTAGCAAAAATATGAATTCGACTTGAGAGCTCAAATTGCATATTTGAGGTCTCCTTGGCATGGCCTACAACCCTACGGTGAGAGATTTCCCTGCACTCGAAAAAAAATTTTGGTTAGCGTACCCTTAATATACGGGGTGGTTAGGACTAAAAGATAGCAATCTTTGATTTAAAGTGAGAGTGGACCGAATCAGAATCGGACAAGTTTGTTGTAGGTAGTACTAGTAGAGATTAGCTTTCTGAGCATTTTGCGTTTTTGCCGCTCAAAATCGACCCACCCATCACTGAGATATTTTTGTTGTGTTGGGAGAATTCCTGCGGGATCAATATTTAACAAACAGGATAGAAACAATCCTTGTGTTTTACTAACACATTCTTTAAATCATTAATATGATGGCTTGCATTGCCCTACTTCTGTGCATGGACATGTCAACCTCACTGCTTATATTCAGAATGTGTTAGTAAAACACCACGATTGTTTCTATTCTGTTTTATACATACTGATTAAATAGGAGTTCTCCCAACATAACAAAAATATCTCAGTGATGGGTGGGTCGATTTTGAGCGGCAAAAACGCAAAATGCTCAGAAAGCTAATCTCTACTACCTACAACAAACTTGTCCAATTCTGATTCGGTCCACTCTCACTTTAAATTTTAAAGATTGCAATCCGTGATTGATATCTTTTAAAGATTCCTCTCACGGTAGCTGTTATGGGACGTCATGCCTGTCGAGGAACTAAAGGGGTTAATCAAATTGGGGAAGGGAGATCGAGAGTCGAGACAGAGAGAGAGAGAGATGGGAAGACAGAGAGAGAGGGGGGAGTAAGATTAAAAATATAGCGCAGCGTCTCGTGATATAAACATGTCAAATAAATAACTTTAAAAGAATAATAAGTTAAATAAAATTATCCCACGGTGTAAAAACAAGGAAAACTAAAAATTGATATCTTCGTTCTTCCTAAGGGGCATCATTGTGAGTGGAAGGGGACTTCTCTTAATTAGCAAACAGCTGGAACATCTAGCAACCCTGTGGAAACATCTCATCATCCGTATCTCCATCACCGTTAACAGTAATATCACCAGATAATGGCTCTCCTCTCAGCTGCTGGTCCATACCAGGTCTTGATTCCATCCCCACCCTGGCTTTGGAGTATAGTGGCTTCATGGCTCGCTGGAGACTGTTTGCTAGCCGTGGAAATAGCAACTCCTGTAATAGTGATAGTAACCTACAATCGAGTAATTGATGTCCATCTTATAATCGATTTCAGATCTTACCACTGATAACCAATCAATCACAACCAATGAGATATAATACCAAGCCCAGCTCTGATAGATGGGTAACCCCTTTGGCAAATACAGGTCTCTTCAATTTGACAGAGGGCCCCTTTGCCAAATTGAAGAAACCCGTATTTGTGTTGCTTGATCTATCGAACTCTCACAAAGCGCTGTCATTTAATGAAAAAATGCGGTGCGAGCCACAAAAAATATAGCGTGTGACTGAATACCTGTTGAGCAAGAAGCTGTTTAACCCGGTGCCTCTCTTTTGGTTCCTCAAAACACGCCGGACAGTTCTCTGCAATAACGGGTAATGCCCGACTCTCGGCAAAGCTTCTTAGGTCTCGTTCCCTCACGTAGATGAGGGGTCGAATTACTCTGAGGTCTTCTTCGGTGACTGTGTAATGGGCTTTCATTGTTCTGAACAGAGAGAGAGAGAGAGTTGTTACTTTCATTGTTTTACAGAGGGCGAGAAATTTTTACTTGAAACAGATATGATCTGTTAAAATTGACTCATATTATAGCCTAGGAAGATTCAAAGTGTAAAATATAGCTCATCGTGTAGAAATAGGATTTAGACGTTGACGTGTTTAGCACTACATACTATGTACATCAGCATAAACAGATCTGAGATCAGGCTCTAAATCTGATCACGCGGTGGGAGGTCCTAGGTAGGTAACGACAATGACCACGCCACATAGTTACCTCAAAAGTCCGTTATGGAAGACGGACATGAAGAAACTCTCAGATAAATCGTCCAGATGTTGCCCCATCGCTACGACATTATATCCCTTTCTCCGGGCTGCTGAGTATATCCTTCCCCGCTTCATCCGGCTACAGTAACTGTAGGAAGTGAGAGAGAGGGGCTACGGTAACTGTAGGAAGTGAGAGAGAGGGCCAGGGGCTACAGTAACTGTAGGAAGAGAGAGGGGCTACAGTAACTGTAGGAAAGTAGACTTCAAGGGGTGTTTGTTAGATCTAGAATAACTGCCAGATAAGAGGGGTGTTCGCTAGAATAACCGGAGGGTAAGAGGGGTGTAATTGCTGGATCTAGAATAACTGGCGTTTGCTAGAATTATAACTGGAGGCCCTCAAGTTATTCTAGCAGTTATTCCAGTGTGGAAAGAAGGAGGTGTGAGATCGTTCGGTAAATATTATGTTGACAAAAAACCTTGGATGAGAGCCAAGACACTGATTATTATGAAATGAGTGTGTTCCTTACCTACAAATACTTGATATTTGTTCGGCTGTTTCCTCCGCCTTTGCCAGAATACCCTGTCGTTCGAAGAGATATTCCACTCCCAACTCCTCCATGTAAGGAATAAGTGGTGCAGGGTTGTAAGTGGGAGTCATTGGATCGACTGTCACCGCTCCTAGGGTGAAATTCACTCCTGAAATTGAATTTGAATTGAGGTACTGCTGAATAGGATGTGTGGTGACCTGTTTAGATAAAAGAGGTATAGACGTTTCGTAACTATAGTTTTTAGATAGATCTTAGATCTAAATTTGAAGTTCAAAATACTATAAAGCGCATGACATTTAATGCATGCTAAATGAAGAGCAGTAGTACCGATCATACGATAACATGAATATAGTGTTGGATCGTACAGAGCAGATTATATATATCTGATTTAAATGTTACAGAGATACGTACAGAAAACCTTTACTAGATCTAGTTTTATGATGCATGAATATATATCTACATTATAGGTTGTCATGTACGTGATTATATCATCGCACACATGGCTGTATATTGAGCTACGTTGCAGCTCAAGATTCAGTCATACCCCAAACATATTTAGCACAGGCAAATCTAAACATTCAGCAAGTTTCACAGTTTGTAGGGACTGCACTGTAAAAACTAAAGACTAGGATGAGGGACGAGTGGGTGGGCAATAGGACTTGGCTAAGACACATACAGTGAGCTTCTGAGACTCAGTACGTTGAGGTAAGACAGTCTCTTGTGAGAGGGCAGGGGGGGGATCCCATGGCATACTTTGGTATACTTTGGTATACTTTGGTATATGGAAAATCCCAAAAAAATATGTGGAAAGTACCAAAGTATACCAAAGTATACCATATCTTTTTAATAACTTTAAAGTACTTTAAAGTGTTAATTTACAACAGTTAAGGCTTTAAAACATTTTATATAAACTTTCTTAACTCATAAAATTGGACAATGGTGCTAAATAGGCTAAATTCATAGAATCGAGGGAAAATATTACCTATAAAATGGTGAGTCAGAAAACTGGGGTTTGACAAATTGGGACCCATTTGAGTATGATAAAAAAACTTTTAAAAAGTCAAGAAAATGTTCAAATAGTATTTGGTAAAGTCTCCAAAAATTTTTCAACAATTGCCTTCACCGGGAATCGAACCCTGAGCGGCAAGCCTTGAGCACTAGCCGGATGATGTAACAAAAACGTAAAAATCGGTTTAATAAGCGTTATATTACCAACTTATAAATAAATAAGGATGTAGTTTTACAAATTTAGTCATTTATGTTAACTTATCGCTTAAATTTTACCTTTTTCAAAATTTTTATGGTATACTTTGGTATACCTTGGTATACTTTGGTATACTTTGGTATACTTTGGTATATGGAAAATCGCTGAAAAAGTTGTGGAAAGTGCCAAAGTATACCAAAGTATGCCATGGGATCCCCCCCCGAGGGCAGTCTTTGTGAGATAAATTATATATATATATGCGCTTTACTTGTCATTTTCTAACATATCAAATATGGCATAATGAAGCGGAATGAAGTTCTATATAACAACTCACTGAAGAGGGTAGAGGGTGGTTAACGATTATAATACATGTCAACCGAAGCTTAGACCAAAACTAAAAAAACGTACCTTTTTTGCGGGCAATAAACTGGTACTGTCGTAGGGAGTGGAGCATGGAGAGAGAGTCTTTGCCGCCAGACAAACACACTAATACCCTATCTCCATCCTGGATCATCTGAAACTCCTCAATAGCCCGTACCATGGGCTTCAGTATGGACTTAGTTGGGGCATGCCAGCGAGCTTTTCCTGGAAGGGATAGAGATAGCTAATGGAGTTTGTAAAGAATTTTTCAAAATGGTGAACTTTAGGAGAACTTTAGAGTATTACAGTGTGATGCAGTATTACAGTGATGCAGTGATTACACCCTTACCTGGAGCAGCTTTTGGCGGTTTTCTGATCTTGCAAACTTTCGCTTCCTCTCTATTTTCCTTCACTGCTGTAGCACCCTTCTCTACACCATTGTTTTTCTTCACCCCTTCCTCATCACGTACGTGATCAGTTTTAGCTGGCGTTGTGTAACTAGTGATCGCTGGAGGTTTGCCAACATCACCAACCCACCAAGACCATGAGGCAGAGAGAAGTTTCACAATGTACCGTACCAATGAAAACACACCAGCGGCTCCCCTGGTGTATGTGATATCAGTGCTAGTAACTTGAGATTTAGGTGGTTGTCTACAGAATCTCAGTATTGTAGCTAGATCCTCCTGTCGCTTTGCC
Organism: Hormiphora californensis; assembly: GCA_020137815.1. Taxonomy (NCBI): domain Eukaryota; kingdom Metazoa; phylum Ctenophora; class Tentaculata; order Cydippida; family Pleurobrachiidae; genus Hormiphora; species Hormiphora californensis. Next base: position 7,246,696 of record CM035355.1, on the reverse strand, counting down.
ACAACCAATGGACAGGTGGTTAGTGATCCTGGTTGGAAAGGTGATGAAGTGACAGGTGGTTGGGAGTGGTTTACTTCCGTAACCACGTCGCTAGGCAACAAAAACCACCTCAAATCATCACACTCCGCAAACAATCCCTCCTGAGAGGATCCAGGGTAAGATTTAACTCCCTCCAGCACTTTATGTGCTTGCACTAAACAGCTATCAAAATCGGGCGAGGTTTCCTTCTGAAATGTCTTCCACTTAACCCCACCCTCAGATATCTTCACATGGGATAACCACCTTCGATCATTAAACTGGAGGTTGTTGAGATGCTGCCACTCCCCTGTCTCACTGTTACACCTGTAGAATGGTAACAACCTCCACCCATCCCTCGCCACCATCTCAACAGCCCGGATCACATAATCTACCTCTTCTGCAGGTGTGGTGTAACACAATGACACCCGAACCACACCCGGCCGAAACACCTCATACGAACTGTACTCCCGGGTCCGCCTCAGATGGTGCCGATCCAATTTGGAGTCCTCGGAGAGTAGCGCCAGGAGACGGTTATTGAGGGGTGTGTCAATTCCAAGGTGGCGCTGAACGTACGGACCCTGCACATAGACACCCGCCCCTGGATTGGATTCCAAACAAATCATTCAACAGGACCACTACGAAATTGTGATGGAGAAAGAGATGGTGATGTCGGATCAGGAAGGAGAAAACAGGAACACGCTCACGTCCTTCATCACTAATAAGAATAATGTTAGAGTTATCCGCTGCCATAGCTTTAAATTTCTCAACACTCCGTGCACACCGATCCCTGCTAACAGGTCCAACTGCTCTCAACTTCACGTAGCAAGCCAGCCCAGCCCTGATAGCTCCCAAAATGTTTGGAGTTCCACCTTCCTCCCTCAGTTCTGGTGCCTTGAAATAAGTTGTCTCATCCTCCTTGACATAGAACACGGTCCCACCACCACTAACCATGGGTTTACTAGCCCTAAACAGGGCCTTCTTCACCACTAAAACCCCGGGACTCTCAACTCCACCAAGGAATTTGTGAGCTGAGAATACAATCGCATCTTTATAACTCACCCCATCCGTTGGGTTCATATTGATGTCAAGATAGGGGGCTCCACTCGCATAATCCACCACAATCAACGCCTCGTGTTTGTGGAGTATCCGTGCTAGGGAATCCACATCAAATACAGCTCCAGTCACATTACTGACCGCTCCGAAACATCCAAACACAGGTACAGTTGGGTTAGCTGCCCTGATATCACAGAGGACACCCTCCAGTATTTCCTCCCTATCCGGCGAGTCAGGTATCATTAGCACGTTATCACTGTGGTCCTTCCAGGGTGTGTAGAGGGAATGGTGGGCCTCCTCCCCAACTAGAAATACGGCCGAGGGGACATCAATGATGTGCCGCAGTAGAGAGGTGACCCCAGTTGTGCCATTACCGTGGAATATAACACTGTCTTTGTCTGAGTTAGCGTTCACTGTGTGCCTGCAGGAGAGAGAAATGATATTTAGAGCTCAGGAGAGAGAGAGGTAATGTGATCCCTCTCCTGAACCCCTTATACAGGTGTGATTTGGAGGTGGGGGGGGGGGGCAATTAAAACAACAACAAGGGAACTACACACCTCACAATTATATTCAGTGAAATGTGAATATTTAGATAGCGAGGTATTGTAGAACACGGAAAACACAAAGCTGTACAATTGTCTAAACAACACACACTCACACACACACACACTGCTGAAACAGGATACCTCACAATTTGTCGTGCCTCCTCTCGCAGCATTGATATTTGAGTAGCGGTGACATTAGCCATGGAGTGGGTGTTCCCATACCAGGGTAGCACTTCACTGGTTATGTAGTCGTTAATGAACCGCAGTGAACGGCCTGATGCGGCCCAGTCGCTATACACTGAAAATAGTGTGTGGGTACACAAATAGGACGCACAGTGTATTAACTATTAATAATGCAGTACTAATATATATTGGCCGGTGGTGGCTGTATGTATGCGGCGTGTGCGTTCCTGTTAAAAGACAACGGAAAGATAAAGGGAGTGAGCTGAGAGAGAAAGAGTGTGTGTGTATGTGAGAGAGAGAGAGACAAATGTGTCTTCATGTTGCATGCTTACCTATCTTGCGAACGCCGAAAGGACCTTTGAAGGTCGCATCGTTGCCTATGATGTCTCTATGAAGAAAATCCAAGATATTCTCAGAGCCTAAGGGTGGGGCATCCGAGAGTGATGTTTTCTGTTCGTCCCTGATTTCCGAGGGAATGGCATACTCGAGATTTGTTGTGTTTCTGAGCATTGACACTAAGGTATGTTGGGCTGTGTTAAAAAATTATCTGAGAAACACAAGACCGGAGACCTCAAAACCTAACCGAGTATTTTAAACATGAAATATATTTGCACGTTAGCTCAAGTCGGTTGACTTTGGGTTATAACACGTGACGGCCGTATTACTCTTTAAAATGTGACTAATCTAGCACATGGCAATTATAGTGCAGTGTAGTTTAATGGGAAGTGTCCTCAATCCTAAAGGGGTCAGCTGCTGTGTCTTAGGATCCATTTATTCTGTTTAGTCTTTCGACGGAGCAAAGACGACTAAGTAATGTTTACACTCGCCCAGATAAGAAACAGGCGACATTTTTCTGACGTTCACACAATTTTTCATAGAAATTTGTGTTTTATCTCACTTTTTGTTTAGTTTCCCGTCTTAACATGACAGTGTTAAATTATTGTAAACAGATTTAATAATAATAATGATCCCGTCTTAACTCTTTCACCCGAAAATTGGTTTCTGGACCGAGCCCTGCTTGGAAAAATTTGGCATTTGCTGCAGCAGCCCCTGGGTAAGCGTACGAGGGGACGTAAGGCGTAAGCACGCTTGGCATACGTTGCAGGCCCCTTATAATATAATATAAGGGGCCTGGAGGGAATACCGCGCTAGGGGGGAATACATAATCAATCATATCTCCGGTTCCAGATAAGGTACAGAAATCGTTTTGGTAGCGTTGGAAAGAGGAAGATAACAGCTTTCAAATGCAACCGGTTTCAGGTCTCTATCTTATCAGGAACAGGAGATATGAACCAAACTCCGCAAAATCGAGTGCGGTAAAATCAAAATTTGAATGAAATTTTAAAAAAAGGTGTCCCTGCAAGAATCTGTGACGTCACTTTTTGAAAACAACCCATCTTTCAACGGCTATTGCTCATCCTCCTTAAGTCCAATTAACTTCTCTCAAAAACAGCAAGGTAGATAATCGTCAGATCTAACAACTGGTGAAAGAATCAAGTCAAACGGACTTCAGGAGCCAAAGTTATAAGCACCGCCGTTTTTTCGACCGCAAAGTTATCTTCGACCCAGCCGGGATCAGGCCAAACGCGCGCGCGGCATTCCCTCCAGTCCCCTCGTTGCGGGGGTGCGCGCATGAGGGGGCTGCAGCGCATTCCAATAAGCACGCGTGACATGACAGGTTGGCAACGAAAATCGGGATAAGGAAGCGCTTGGCCTATGCTACAGGCAGGTCTGCAGCGCATGCCAAAGGAATTGGCCTATGCTACAGGCCCTAAAGCCGTGGAAAACGCGCGCACTTGGGGTCTGCAGCGCATGCCAACCAAAGGAAGCGCTTTCCAACTGAAAAAAAAACTGGAGGAGTTTTTTAATCTCTCGTGTTTAAAAAACACGACGCGCGGCTGCTTCCGATTTGAATCACGCGCTGACATTTTATTGCGTTGCATTTTGATATTGACCGCGCATTCCATTGACCATTTGACCAGTACCGACACGAATCGTGCCACTGCCACACACGGCCGACTGCGATTGATTACTAGCTGGATTCTGAAATCTGAGATCACTGTCACCTCATGCATGCAGTGCCACTGGTACTGTTTTGATCCTCAAAACAGTCAGCACCCGGACCCCCAGACACGGTAAGCCGAAGCGGTAAATACTCACTCGGTTCTTCACATTTTTTGGACGTTTTTATTTTGGCCATAACTCAGCCATTTCTTGACCAATTTGCAAAATCTTGGGCTCATTGGATAGAGGACATTAAGATTTTTAAAATGAGTCCTAGAAAATGAAAATCGGCGCAAAATGCGCGGCGTTATGGCGTAAAATGCGCGTTTTCGCCATAGCGCCGCGCATTTTGCGCCGATTTTCATTTTCTAGGGCTCATTGGAAAGCTCTTAATGTCTTCTTTCCAATGAGCCCAATATTTTGCAAATTGGTCAAGAAATGGCTGAGTTATGGCCAAAAACGTCCAAAAAATGTGAAGAACCGAGTGAGTATTTACCGCTTACCCCCAGACACTGTCTGAGACAGGGCAATAAAAACAAATAAAACTATATTTTCTTAAGTGGAAAGTCAAAGACATGTAAACGCCAGCACATAAATATTTCAAAATACCTAAAGATGCAACAATAGCTCTGGTATAGTTCTAATGACATGAAACGCCACCTTTTCTTTTCTATATTAAGTCAGATATGCAATATAAATTGTGTAAGTGCTCAAGGAACGTTGTTCGATTTGTTCGTATTTTCGAGAAAGCGTTAGTCTACACACAACAAGCATCTTATGCCCAATGCAAAGAAGATAATGATAAAATGTTCTCATATTATACGCCTCAATTGATGATAAATATAGATCACTCTTGTCAACTGCTATTTCATTGTAGTTCTCCAAACAGGTTTTCAAAACCACTTTGCTAATATAACTTTGGTATGTTCTAAGTTCTAACCCCTCCGTTACAGAGGGTCGCGACCGGTCGAGCGAGGCAACCACAAGGAACAAAATATTATGATAACACTATTTTACAGTCTAAAAATGAATCCAATTGGAGGAGCCCCTAAATGTCCGAACCGGATTTACCCCAAAAAGCAGCAGCATGAGTTTTCTGACTAGTGTGAAGCCCATACGGGTTCGGTAACGAATTGTCCTTTTCGTCTGGGATCTGAACCATTCTTTTGTCCTTTTTCTTCTTCTTCTTTCGAGTCACCCGCGGAGCACAGCAAAATCCAGATGAATTGAAGTTGTCACTCTGAGGGGAATGGATAATAAATGTACAACGATCCCTATTTTCAAAACCATTACATGTATACTTAACATGCACAAACGTTTTATTTCAAGAAGAATTAGCGTTACTCGACAATAAGTAGCTTTGTACTGTTCTAGAGAACTTACGTCGCTAGAGATCATATGATTTTTGTTATCTGAGCTGTTGGACAAAACAGATATCTGGTGTCGAAGTTGGGTGTTTTCTTCCTGTAGCTGCAGCACGGTTCCGCCCAACATTTTCTCTTGAGAGAAGTGGGTCTTTGTAAGGGAGTCATTGGCTCCTGTTGGGGGAGGAAGTTGTGTGTTACAAAACAGAACGTGTGAGCTGGGTATTATTTAACTGGGTGGGGCAGGAAATGGGACGGTGTGTGGGAACTTGGCGCGCGGAGGACTGGAGGTTTGACGTCGCGCGCTACGTTTATAACTTTTCAGAGACCACCCGGCACTGCAGCAACAACACCCGCCGCTTGAAGCAAGAGACAAGCTTGATTTCGTGCTTTTAGTTTTCTCTCTCTCTTCCTCTCTCTTCCACATGCTCTTTGATTATGTTTTTCAATCCTCTCTCTATTCTCTTTCAATTTCGTCGCCTCCCGGAGAGCAATTCGCCCTCTGACCTCTTCTCTCTCTTTCTCTGTCTCTCTCTTTTTCTCTCTCATAATACAAGTCTCACTTCTTTTCTCTCGGTGGCAGTTCAATATGAAGTTGCTTGCCAATAGCAGTGTGTGAATCACACTGTCACGATGGTGGAAACAATGTGTGCACACGCCGCTTGGAGAGGGAGGTGAGAGAGAGAGAGAGAGAGAGAGAGAGAGAGAGAGAGAGAGAGAGAGAGAGAGAGAGAGAGAGAGAGAGAGAGAGAGAGAGAGAGAGAGAGAGAGAGAGAGAGAGAGGACTTCCTCCCCCGTGACCGCCTGCGTGTCCCCTCACTGTCTCTTTCTCTCTCTCTCTCCCCCTCTCTCTCTCTCTCTCTCTCTCTCTCTCTCTCTCTCTCTCTCTCTCTCTCTCTCTCTCTCTCTCTCTCTCTCTCTCTCTCTCTCTCCTCTCTCTCTCTCTCTCTCTCTCTCTCTCTCTCTCTCTCTCCCTCCTCTCTCTCTCTCTCTCTCTCTCTCCTCTCTCTCTCTCTCTCTATCTCTCTCTCTATCTCTCTCTCTCTCTCTCTCTCTCTCTCTCTCTAGATATCATCCAAGATATCATTGCACTAGTCACACCTAGTTCATTCTGCAGTTATCCTGCCTATCAATGCACTAGTCACACCCAGATCATTCTGCAGTTATCCTGCCTATCAATGTACAAGTCTGAAGTCACACCTAGTTCATTCTGCAGTTATCCTTTGGTAACGCAGTTCCCCCTACATTGCGGGCACGCTAAAACGTGCCTTACTATCGCAATGCCCTATGTAGGGGTAACAGAATCGGTTTCATATTTTTCAAAAATTAATACCGCCTCAACCATAAAACAGATTTGGCTAAATCCTTTTTCTACAGCCATGAAATTGTCTCAAGAATTGTGTAGTATGTTAATTTTGATGTTATTTCATCATTAACACTGTTTTTGAAGTTGAATTTCGATGAAGATAGCGTTTTTGAAACTTCATATTCGGTGAGATGGTGCTGTGGACTATACCTAGGACAATTGTGATAAAATCAATTCAAATTAAGTTATAGTTTGGCCGTGAAAATTCGACAAAGTTGGTAAAAAACAGCAGATTCGGAGGCTAAAATCTTGGACTAGTGACATATCATGTCCTGGCGTGCCATCGCGCCCTACGTAAAGTATAGTAATTGTGGGGTGGGGTGCCATGCCTGGACGTGTCAGCGATACTTTTTAAGGAATTTACTTAAAAACGGGTAGGCGGTTCTGTTACCCCTCGACAGAGGGGTAACTTCGTTACCAAAGTTATCCTGCCTATCAATGCACTAGTCACACCCAGATCACTCTGCAGTTATCCTGCCTATCATTGCACTAGTCACACCTAGTTTATTCTGCAGTTATCCTGCCTATCATAGCACTAATAACCCCTAGTTCATTCTGCAGTTATCCTGCCTATTGGTAACGAAGTTACCCCTCTGTCGAGGGGTAACAGAACCGCCCACCCGTTTTTAAGTAAATTCCTTAAAAAGTATCGCTGACACGTCCAGGCATGGCACCCCACCCCACAATTACTATACTTTACGTAGGGCGCGATGGCACGCCAGGACATGATATGTCACTAGACCAAGATTTTAGCCTCCGAATCTGCTGTTTTTTACCAACTTTGTCGAATTTTCACGGCCAAACTATAACTTAATTTGAATTGATTTTATCACAATTGTCCTAGGTATAGTCCACAGCACCATCTCACCGAATATGAAGTTTCAAAAACGCGATCTTCATCGAAATTCAACTTCAAAAACAGTGTTAATGATGAAATAACATCAAAATTAACATTGATTTGATTTGATTTGATAGGAGCGGTTGCCATGGGCGTGAACCCCTGTTGGGGACCCTACGCACAGGGCCAATCACTTAGTGATACCAGCACCGCTAATGATGGCCGTGAGGTATGGGGGGAGGGGGCGGGAGTTCCCATTTGTGGGGCCGACTAGAAATGGGAAGGATTATGGGGGGCATAACCCTGGTGGGGAAAGTCGACTGCTGCGGGGGAGGTGAGGGGGGTTGCAGCAGTCGTCTTTGGGATGCGTTGCATTGCGTGGTTCTATGTCGTTTTGCACATTTTAGTCCTTCCTTTTGATTTTTGTTGTACTGGTTTCTAGGTATGTGTTTCTTGTGTGTTCTGGTTGTGTTGGTAGTTTGGATCTCTAGTCTTCTGTGTCGTTTATGGTTAATTTCTTTCGTTTCAGGAACAACAGCATTATGTCGATTGCTTCTTTTAGTGGGTTGTTTCTCAGTGTTGAATATATATCACTGTGATACGCTCTTCCTGAAAGCTCTTCCCTTTTTTGTGCTATCGCTGGACACTTGCAAATAATATGTTCTACCGTTTCTTCTTCGTGTTGGCATAATGTGCATAAGCCATGTTGTGTTTTTCCTATTTTGCCTAGATGGTGGTTGTTTTCTCCATGCTGGGTTATTATGTGAATGGCTGTTCTGATGCTTTGTCGTGTTTTCATTAGGTCCTTCGTTTGCTTTGTTATTTTGTTGTATGTTTGTGTGTCTGTTATCATATGCTGTTCCGTCCTTGTTTCATATGAATTTTGGGTGTCTGCGAGTAACCGCTTGGTGTGTTTCCCGCCACTGTTCTCGAATTCTTTGGTAGTTTCTTTTTTTACCAACTTTGTCGAATTTTCACGGCCAAACTATAACTTAATTTGAATTGATTTTATCACAATTGTCCTAGGTATAGTCCACAGCACCATCTCACCGAATATGAAGTTTCAAAAACGCGATCTTCATCGAAATTCAACTTCAAAAACAGTGTTAATGATGAAATAACATCAAAATTAACATACTACACAATTCTTGAGACAATTTCATGGCTGTAGAAAAAGGATTTAGCAAAATCTGTTTTATGGTTGAGGCGGTATTATTTTTTGAAAAATATGAAACCGATTCTGTTACCCCTACATAGGGCATTGCGATAGTAAGGCACGTTTTAGCGTGCCCGCAATGTAGGGGGAACTGCGTTACCAATCCTGCCTATCACTGCACTAGTAACACCTAGTTCATTCTGCAGTTATCCTGCCTATCATTGCACTAGTCACACCTAGTTCATTCTGCAATTATCCCCTCCCTCTCCCCCGCCCTCTCCCTATCCTCCCCTCTCGCTCACCCCCACCCTTTCCCGCTCCCCAATCCTCCCCCTCTCCCGAATCCCCCGCCCTCAACCTATCTCACCCCATCAAATCCTAAAGACAATCTCGCCATGAGCTTGAGAGTAAGATGGCTGGACCGCCCAGAGTCGCCCATACTCTAATAGAATGAGCACTCTCTGGCGGACCTGTTCATGACGACAGACATATGACAAAGCGTTGGGCCCCCCTATGCACAAGACTACCTCGTTTCCCTAATTGGACACTTTCGAGACTAGTTGTAAGGGGGATCCGGGTTATGCCGTCGCTACCCGGGTGGTAGAGGACTTGGTACACCCTAGCTTAGTGCCCCAAAAAAAAAAAAAAAAAAAAGAGAGAGAGAGAGAGAGAGAGAGAAAGGAGAGAGAGAGAGAGAGAGAGAGAGAGAGAGAGAGAGAGAGAGAGAGAGAGAGAGAGAGAGAGAAAATGACCCCGAACTAAAGTAAAACAGGATATACGTACGTGCATGCTGAAGGCGAAGCTCAGTAAGGCGTTGTTCGTATGACTTCTCGATCATGGTCTGCTGTTTTCGCATTTCACCAATCTGATCTTGCAACTGGAATAATGACTGTCAGACGGTTAGAAACTACATAAAACAACTTCTTGTGGATACAGAGTTTGGAACTATTGCGCTGACAATATCGATATAAAACTTGCGAAGCCGACTAAAGTTATACTTTATAGCCGTCTAAAACGATCATCATGTCTCTGAATAGACCCAGTGTGTCATCACACAGTGGCCACTGCATGTGAAACTTTGCACGTTATTCGGGGACTCTGTCCGAGATACAACAAAGAAAGAAACTAACGCGAACACGGCATTCATCATCATCAATGTAAATAATTACTCCCATTTTAACATTACCGACTACTTACCATGTGGCATGTATTATGAAAAACTATATGAGTGTAGTATACCTTTTTAACTTGTGAAACCATTTCTGACTTAGGATTATGGGTATCATCCCCTCGGAGAATATTAGCTGCAGGTGGATCCCAGGTTTGGGTATACCGGTGGGCGGATCTCTTAGAGGATCGGATAACCTGGGTTCCTGTAGAGGTAGTCTTGGGTCGGGGTACCGTTTGGGTTTCCTCTGTCGTTAGGATTACATCTTGGGTGGAACACAGCGCTTCCTGAAGGAGAGGAGAGGGGGAGTTAAAAATAATATCAACCGAATCCTCACAGAATTGAGAATGTGCTCGCTCTGTGATGAAAATGCAGTGTGGGCCACACAAAATATCTTGTGAGGTTATAGTCGATAAATTTCAAATCTTTGAACAAGAATAGTGATGCTGGAATTTTCTACGTGGTAGTAGATGGGTGGTTAACTAATTTGGATTGTGGGTAACTAGATCTTGCTACCTCAATTTAGTCTTGTATCCATGGTGCCCACATACAGAGAAACAAGGTGATGGTTAGCGGCAAGCCCACAAGGGACTATAATCGCAAAGCGATATCGACTATCGTAAAGCGATATCGATTGTCTCATATATGGGACTGATAATCACTGTTATACAATGTACCAGTGAGTCACTCAGAGTCTAGATCACTGACAGTGATCTATTGGTGGCGCAGTCACCTCACTCGTTGCGTCACCAAAGAGATCCAGGGGCACCCTAACTCCCTCCCACACATTTAGGGCCCTGTAAAGTGCTCCCCACACCTGCTCTTTTTATTCTATTTCTTTCTACAACATACACCTCATTTTCTCTGTAACTCTGAGTAATCCAATCACCTTCTAACTCTCCAAATCATAACCTTCCCCCTCTCTCTCTCTCTCTCTTTATCCTCTTATTTTCTCTCTTTAGTCTCTCATTCTCATCTCATTCTCTCCCTCCACACATGCACAAATAAAACAAGAGGGGCACACGATTCTCCATGGTAACGCCCCTCCTCCAGAAATTTTAAGACAATCTTGAGGAGTCGAAATTACATTGCAAATAGAGAGAGAACATGGCACATTAAATATATAATTCTCACACTTCTACAAGCCCACCAGGGTCTGAACAACAGAACAAGAATATCATAATTTATAGCAATACAAGTCAAGCGAACCCCCTTCTTACCATATGAAAACAAACTATAGATAAAATTAATTGACATCATTTGTTGACCACCAAGGAACGAGTTTAATTGTCCACTTTTGATCCACCCTACCCTTGTTACACTTCCACATTTCCAACCACCCAAACTGCTCATCCTTTACCAGCGTCAAACACCGATTCGTATCCGCATTCCTGATCCATTGCACCTGTTCGTTATACTCAAACTGCTGGGATCCGGTTATCACACCATGTTCAGGATCAGTATTGTGACAGGAGTAGATGCCCGGTGACTGTCCCTCCTCCCTGTGATATGTATCAAGGCAGTTATCACCAACAGCCATGAGAGCTCCACTTTTGGAGAATCCAAACATGTGGTTATTCTGGACTGTCAAGGGTTTGACCCGGCATGGATAGGCAACAATACTGATCAGATCAGGTGAATCCAGACAAATGTTATCACTTCCCACAGATTGTATCTCCCCAGCAAACCTAAACTGATCACTGTCCCAGGTGATGTAATGTTCGTGGATGTGTTTAAACCACCAGGTGTAGTTGGAGTGACATTGCATGGTCGTGGGATCGAATTGTGTCTCTCGAATCTCGTCCGAGGTCTTCAGAATTAGATCAAGTACTTCCGGATCGTTTGACACCATCTTCAGCACTTTGGAATGTTTAATGGGGTCCTTACAAAAGTTCAACAGTTCTGCAACCGATTCTGCAATTAATTTTCGAACGTAATCAGGGTCTGAATGCAAGTATCGGTATAGATTCGGATCACTACCTCCCGCATGTAACACCGTACTACAGTCATTCATCCAGACACCTTGCCCGCACATCCATGCCCTGAATGACAACCTGTTGTTCTCAACACCCCATTTACAACTCTCAAAAACTGGCCGAGGGTAATACTTTAGGAGGGTATCTTTTAGAGCCACAATCCCTCCCCCGAGAAGCCCAGATGAAGGGTACTGTTGCCATGGTAACTCAGGTCTTTTATCGCCCACTTCATTGACGACAATCATACCAAATCCATGAGATATACTCGTTACAAATCGACCCCGCACTGCAATATTATCGTGGAAGTCATACTGTTTTTCATCTGCCATCATGATATGAGGAATTGCCACCGACAAGGGTTTAGTTGAAATGATGTCCAGCAGGGGTTCGAGCCACAAATCAGCAACTTCCATGTGACTATCAAGCAGTGCAATCGTATCTCCTAACGCCATTTCGATACCCTTCATTCGTGATCTTGCAATGCCAATATTGTAGTCATTCTTGAGCCATTTAACTGGGATTCGCTGGGTTGTTGAATACTCCATAACCTCCTCTGAAATATCAACCTCACTCCCATCGTCTATCACAATAATCTCGGTGAGATATCGGGGAAGGGTTCTATGAACAATGGTCGTCAGAGTCCGCATTAGAAGAGGTGAAACCTCATTATTGAAAACAATAATAATCGAGAGACTTGCGTTGTAAGGCTGATCCAAGTAACTAAGACATCGCTTGTGGTGGAGTTTAGCGGACGGAGGTAGCAGCTTTCTTTTTGAGTATTGAACTTCTAAATCACGATGATAGAATTCATTCAGTTCTTGAAGCTTCTCCTCTGTCAAAGATTTCAATTTGTCCTTGTACTCATACTCTTTTAAAGCCCTACTTTTCAGAGAATCGACGTTGTCCGAGTAGAACTGCTCCTCGCCAAACGGCGTGGTAAAACTGAGGGTTGCAAGAGTGTTTTTGGAGAAGATGAAACTTCGGAAAAATGATGTCAGCGAGATGATACCAAGAAAGCATACCAAATAAACTTTGTATCCTCTTCGACGCATTACACTGCAAAAAATGTAAGTAAAGAAGATAAATGCTTCAATAATAATAAATAAATACAGCCTCATAAACACGGGACTCGACTCTCATCATGGGAATTGGAAATTGGCTGAGATAGAGAGCGATGCCTGGAGAGAAAGAAGGAGAGAAAGAAGGAGAGAGAGAAAATGTGTGTGGCAAAATATGAAACAACGTAGATAACAAGTGCGGGTTGCAGTCGTTCTAATGACCAACCCCATAAAAGTTATCAGTGCATTTGCATTACCCGTCACCCTATGAGGAAAAGGATATAAACAACGATATATAATGGTACTGAATCAATAAACTGACAGAAGCTTTCGGGAACGCTGTGTTTCTCGTCTTCAGCTACAAAACGAGACTTGCTGAGTCAGTTACAGCCTTTATTCAACACATATGGAAATTAAAGCAAGGAATAAAATAGGTGATGAGTACATTGTACACCTCCCCTCATGTGAAAATGAAGAAGATGTGTTACACCACACTGTGTTGCACCAACACCGTAATTCCATGTGGTCACCATCCTCTCTTTCCCTCTCTCCACACCAGGGAGGTTTGTTGAGATTATTCTCCCTTTATGTGTCCTTGTACATCTCATGCGGTGTCGTTATTAGTAAGTTTTGCATCGCCCTTTCTCTTCATAACGGAAGAGATAACAAACCGCAACAATGAGGGGTAAACTATTTCGGCTGTTTCTAATCGGTGGATTTGTTTGTTTGTGCCTCATTTCCATTCTCCAGATATTCTCCCAGCGCACTCTAACAGCAACACTCAGCCTTGCGATACCCTTTGAGGAAGAGGAATTCTATGCAGATAATGTGGCCTCATACAAGAGTCGGATTGTGAAGGAGTATGAGTTTAAAACATTCGTCAGAAACCTGTCACCTGAAAAACGGGAGCACCTTAGTGACACTTTTCATAGAAATTTAACGATTCATTACGCTGAGAGATCTCTACTTCCGCCGTCACTTCCACTGTTCCACGAGCAATGTCTGGGATATCTTGAAAAGCCATTTAATCAGACCGTCTCAATTGTTCTCGTGTTTTTTAACGAAGCCCCGCCACTTCTAATGCGAACTCTGACGACCATCGTTCATAGAACCCTTCCCCGATATCTCACTGAGATTATCGTGATAGACGATGGAAGTGAGGTTGATATTTCAGAAGAGGTTATGGAGTACTCAACAACCCAACGAATCCCAGTTAAATGGCTCAAGAATGACTACAATATTGGCATTGCAAGATCAAGAATGAAGGGTATCGAGATGGCGTTAGGAGATACGATTGCACTGCTTGATAGTCACATGGAAGTTGCTGATTTGTGGCTCGAACCTCTGCTGGACATTATTTCATCTAAACAAGATGCCATAGCAATTCCCAATATCATAATGATGGATGAGGCGAAATTAAACGAGCCAATCACTCCCGCCACCTATATCATCCAAGCTACTAACGGGTTCGAAGTTATCCAATTTGCCTCACCCGAAAAACCTATAATCCACCCTTGGGAATCCAGACCATCTTCTGCTTTACTTGGAGGTGGAATTGTAGCTTACAAAACAACCCTCCAAAGATTTTATCCCATACCTTTGATGTCCACGAAGAAGTGGGGAGTTGAGAATAACAGACTATCTTACAGAGCGTGGATGTGTGGAGGTGGAGTGTTCATGTCAGATTGCAGTCAGGTAATGTGCTTTCCTTGTTGTTGATCATTTTGTTAGTCGATTCAACCCCCCCCCCCCCCGACCCCCTCTTCAAAGTTCAAGTATCCAAATAAAAATAATATCTTGTTTTTTCAGGTTGTCCATCCACAAGGAAGTGATCCCGGCCTGAAACGCTACTCCCAGGATTCAGGGACATTCTGGACAAGTCTTGTGGCGGAAGCCATCGCCGAACTCCTCAACTTTATCCCAAAAGAGCGAGACAGGAGAGCGATACTTTCTAAATACACTGACGTTGAAGAACTCCGCCAAACCACGGTCAACATGTCCAAAGAAGTGGCAGCAGATTTTGATTATAGCGCCTGTCCCCGCGATTATGACTACTACCGATACGAAGTGTTTGAGAATTACAACTCTTTCGAGAGTGATCAATACAAGCTGATGGGTGAAGTCAGCTCCCTGAGTTACCCTGAGAAGTGTCTAGATGTTGTTGAAAATGATAGAGTCATCCTTTATCAATGTAGAGGCAGACCCCTCTACACTACTGACAGGCATTTAATTGGGTTCTCCAAAAATGGAGCTGCTATGTCGGGTTTGAAGTGTTTTGATTCTGCCCAAAATTATAATCCAGGAGCACCGGTCAAGGTGTTTGGTTGCCATACCAACCATCCGGTACGAGGAACCCCCGGGACAACTCAGCGGTTTGATTTTAATGAAACTGAACAGTGGATTGTGAATGCTGATCCTAACCTACCACGGTGTGTCACTGCCATGAGTGAGTCAGAGGTCGGACTTTTCCCCTGTGATACTGGGATTGTGAATCAGAAATGGACGATTAAATTGGCACCTTGGTTTCATATTAATTAATGAACTAATTAACTAACAAGTTAACTGTAAACCTACTATGTGATACTATATTTGTGTTTTTGTTCAAAGTAGCAAACTTCCGTATTTTCTTTTTTGCTGGGCTTGCTACCACAAACGTCTCCCTCAAGTTGAGGTTGACAGTTGAGGTTGACAACTTCTATCTCTACCAGATCGAGTTCTGGTATTCCGCACATAAATGGCAGGAACCGACCGAATCAGAAAATACTGGTCCCTGATTGGCTGATAACCAGTCACGTGACCTAAATAACGAGTTCTGATTGGTTGTTTACTTGTTTCGGTCGGTTCCTGGTAAAGTATAATGTACCTCGAGTCGTAACGCCATGTTCTTCCGATCCTCCTCTATCATCTGACGTTGTGAAATCTCATGTTCGAGTGCAGAGTTCCTAAAAAGGACATTTTGTAATCGAGGGATAAACATGAGAGAGAGAGAGAGAGAGAGAGAGAGAGAGGAGAGAGAGAGAGAGAGAGAGAGTAGAGAAGGAGATAGAGAGCGAGAGCATGCTATGAGAGAGAGCAGAGCTAGAGCAGAGAGAGAGAAGAGAAATAGAGCGAGAGAGAGAGAGAGAGAGAGAGAGAGAGAGAGAGAGAGAGAGAGAAAAAGAGGAAGAGAGTTAGAGGGGATTATGGGATCAGCACATTACAACCCCCATGGAATATTGTACATTTCCTCCACAGTTCAGATTTAGAGAGTAAACTGAGTGTAAGCGGCTATTTCATCAGTCATCACCTTCTAGACAGTGTAGGTGTAGAGGTGCAGACTATTTCCCACACTCAGGACTCTCCTCTCCTAGCACTCTTCCCTACCAACTCATTTTCCTTTCTCTCTCTCCCTCTCTCTTTCTCCGATTCACTCGTATCAGCAATCTTTGTTCTTCCTCCATTCCCTTATTTAGCTCTTTTTTACTCATATTTCTCATTTTCAATTCTCTTGTTCAGACTCTCCCTATTCCTGAACAATACAAATTCCCATCTATTACCTGAAAGCGAGCTGCTCCCTCAAATCCACAATAATCTTGTTTTTATCCCGAAGTGCATCGTACAATTCTTGTTTCACCTTCTCTTCATCTCTACTGGCTGATTTCTGATGGGGGGGGGGGGGGTAGATGTTAGATTTATACACATCAAAAGGCTGTATTTGGAAATGACAGTAAATCTTTAGTTTGAGTGACTTATTAGCTGTAATGTAAATGTGTGTTTACCGTGTTCTCGGATATTCGTGAGTTTGAGTGTGAGATTGAAGTTGGAGGTGGTGTTTGTTTTTGGTGATAAAGATGTAGAGGGATCGAGTGAGAAATGAGATGAGTCTCCACACAGTCCTAAAACAAATGTAACTGAGCAACTCTCTCTCTCTCTCTCTCTTTCTCTGTCTCAACAAATTTACAAAATACTAGTTGTCATGGCAACACACTCAATCCTCACCTCTACTTCAGTGATCCGATACTCGATATCACGATCCGAGTGACGTATCATGACTCTGTAGCTCTTACATCCTAGTAAACTGCATGCACACTGGGTTACTGGAGGTTATTAGACAGACAGGGATGTATCAGAGAGAGAGAGAGAGAGAATGAAGACGACAGACAGGGATGTATCAGGGGGGAAAGGAAAGAGAGATAATAGAGAGATGTATGATAGCAGAGTGGTGATACGGCCGAAAAGTCCAAACACAACAAAACGATTTCTGCACAATTTGATAAACGAAAAATACAAATCACATAAATTCACGTAAAGAATCAGATTAAATTCATTAAAAACATTTCAAACCCAGTTCAGCCACTTTAAAAACTCTGGGAAAGACACCACTCCATTTCCATCACCATCAAGAGCCTTCACGGCCGATTCTGCAGTATCTGGATCATATCCCAGATCTCCTAAAACGGAACTAAACTCCCCAACATCCAAAGACCCCCTTCCATCCTTGTCATATGATTTGAACATTTCGACCGCTGCATGAACCTTATAGTACACAGTCTCATCTGTCACACTAGTAAACTTGTCACCTTCACGTGCCCAGCTGATAAATTCCTCCAAACTAAGTGTTCCACTCCCATCGTTATCGTGTAGCAACAGACATGCCTCTGCCTCCTCCTCTTGAAACCCCAAGTCAGAGCAAAGGAACGTTCTTGCTTCAGATGAGGATAGAGAGCCACTTCCATCTGGGTCATATTTAGTGAATAGACTCCTTAGGACCACCTCAGGGGTGTCCGAATCGAGATAAGAGACAGCCATTCCTTAAAAGATACAAGTCAGATACATTGCATAAGAAATCAACAACAATCCATTTCAAAAATCAAGTTTTTGATCAGAAGAACTGTTTATTTCAATGATAAGCTAGCAGACATGCAGCATACAACAGTAATCAAGATAACTCTTGCAGTCCATTGAATTATATGCACAAACATTATCCCCCTTCATCTCATTACATGAAGAGATAGGTAAATTATCTAACAAGCAACATCAACAAGAGAGACTTACCTGGAACACACAGCGGTGGATTTTCATGTTTACAAAAGAATCTTGAAGAAAAGCTGAAGGATGTGTTGGGAAGATATGTGAATATTAATGCGACAGCGTTTCTAGGAAAATCTTATTATTGTAACGGGCGGCCAATATTACGGGGAACCACTGTATATGATATTATGTTCATATCGAAAAACTCTTTTAGCTGTTTAAAAAGGTGTGGTGTGTGCTTCTACAGTTACGAGAGCTGAGCTGAATTGAGTTTGAGGTTTAGCTAAACCGGAAACCCGCTGGAACTTTCTGAGGTTTCAGAGCAAATTTAAGTGGTAACGACCCAACTCCGAAGGGGCGTGATTATAATCTGGGTGCCTTGCGGCCTGTTTACAGGTGCGCGCTACCAAAAGAGTACACTTAGACCGACTTTTTTCAAACGGCTATAGCCATGCAACCACATGGCCAATTTGAATAAACTAAACGGTAACTGATAGAGAATCGATAGCCCTAACCGATAACCCCAAACCAAACCCTAACCAGACCCTAACGGATAGCCCTAACTCGTCGCGTGCGCTAAAACTACGAATTGTTAGCAATGAAAGGCACCCAGATTTTAACGTTTTCCACTCCGAAGCTGCTTCTACTTTTTAGTCCTTAAAGTGCCACGCCTTTAGAGCTGAGTAGGGCGTCAAACAGCTTTGGTCAACGGGTCAACCAGGCCGAAGTCCGAACTGTTGGGCTTTGACATCAGCCGCAGTCCCCCTGTACCCTTTAGAGGTAAACACTTGGTCTTCACTTCAGTCTGAGGGCATGATCTGGACTATGATAGAGCTCTATAGAGGGACTTTTGTCAGGAGCTCTCCCTCTGAGGGAGAGTTATCGACAAAATCAGAAATCTTTTTAGTGTTTTTGTTGGGCGCCGTTACGATCTGGGTGTTTGGAGGCCTGTTTACAGGTGCGCGCTGCCAAAAAAGTTGATTCACTAAAATGGCTCTAAACCGCCAAAGTTTGGCGGCCAAACCACTCAACCGTTTTGGCTGATTCAAAGTTTATCTGGTAGGGAATGTCAAGGCCTAACCCCAACCCAAACCCCAACCCTAACCCTAACCCTACTTTAGCCCTAACCCTAAAAAACCGTTTGTCAGCACTCACGAAACACGGGCGCCGTTACGATCTGGGTGTTTGGTGGCCTGTTTACAGGTGCGCGCTGCCAAAAAAGTTGATTCACTAAAATGGCTCTAACCGCCAAACCACTCAACCGTTTTGGCTAATTCAAAGTTTATCTGGTAGGAAATGTCAAGGCATAACCCCAACCCAAACCCCAGCCCTAACCCTAACCCTACTTTAGCCCTAACCCTAAAAAACCGTTTGTCAGCACTCACCAAACACCCAGATTTTAACGCTGGCCACGAAACACCCAGATTTTAACGCTGGCCGTTTTTGTTCTTGTGACAAAATTTTGCCATGCCACCAAATTTCAAGTTTCAGTTTAGGAACGACACGGTACGTAACGCGCTCATTTTATTTGAATGTACGCTACCGCGACGCGCGATAGAATTTTATAAAGCTAAAAAAGTAAAGTTTTTTGCAAGAGAAGAGGACCCTCGATCTCCTGGCCGAAAAGGGTGCATCCTCCTGGCTAACTTGTCTCCCACTAGAATCTCTTAAAGTCCATTTTTATTCAACTGTTCACCCCTCAACTCGTGCGCGTGCGATATTTTAATTTACGCTGCGCGCGCTACACGTTAACATGTGATAAACGCGCAAAACAATTCCGCGCACGACTTTGGGGGGTGAACAGTTGAAAAAAATGGACTTTAACTTCACTCTAAACCGACAGGAATGGTTCGACGCTATCTCGGCTAGGTACAATCTCCCCCTTGTTGGCGAACCTCTACCAGATCAGTAAACTGTAAAGGTGCGTTTAGTGTCGCTGCTCCGGAAATATGGAATAGCTTACCTTCTTCTCTTCGGGAAAGCTCAACCATCACATCATTCAAATCCAACCTGAAAACCCACTTCTTCCGGAAGGCATACGAGTGTTAAAAAACACAATGTGTGAAGACAATTTATACTACGAGAATTGTGGTAGAGAGATGAGAGCGAGTTGATGATCCCGAATTAGAGTGTGACACCGTGAAGTTAGAACGACCAGTACTCTTTTCACTCACGCTTTCTAAACTGGTCTTTCTTACTAATTTATATTTAATACTTATTCTTTTTATGTGACGGATCCCCAGAACTCGGTAAAAAAAGAGCCTGGGTTAACAAATAAAAAAAAAACAAAAAAAAAGTAAAGCAGAAAAGATCCAAAAAAAAAAAAAAAAAACAACAACAACAAAAAAAGGGATAAAAAAAGGGGGAAATATAAATTATAAATGGACACCAAAATTGAGGTATGGGGGTGGAAGGGTTGCAGTGAGGTGTTGTGCAGTGGAGTGTGTTGGGCTTTACTTATAGAAGTGCAGCCAGTATGGTGTAGCGCAGTGGAGTGTGTTGGGCTCTACTTATAGAAGTACAGCCAGTATAGTGTGGTGCAGTGGAGTGTGTTGGGCTTTACTTATAGAAGTACAGCCAGTATGGTGTAGTGCAGTGGAGTGTGTTGGGCTTTACTTATAGAAGTACAGCCAGTATGGTGTAGTGCAGTGGAGTGTGTTGGGCTTTACTTATAGAAGTACAGCCAGTATAGTGTGGTGCAGTGGAGTGTGTTGGGCTTTACTTATAGAAGTACAGCCAGTATGGTGTAGTGCAGTGGAGTGTGTTGGGCTTTACTTATAGAAGTACAGTCGGTATGGTGTGGAGTAGTGGAGTGTGTTGGGCTTTATTTATAGAAGTACAGCCAGTGTGGTGAGATGCAGGCCACAGCGAGTATGACTTCTCTTCTGCTCCTTGGTTCTCCTACAGGTGAAGTAGTCGGATCCTCAGTCCTCACCCAGGTTGTATAAGGACAGTATCGATTGTTTAAGGGCTAAAGCCCTGGTGCTAAAGTATTTATTTCTGGATCCCTAGATCCAAGAGCATATTTTATCAATCTGCAGTAAGCAGAGACAGTATAGTTCGTCATCCGATTTAAATGTCGTTTAACTAACAAGACCTACCTTCAGAAAAATATCATCTTGCAATAATAATTGGAAATCCTTGGTATAGAACTAACCGCTTTTGAAACGAGGGGGGGGGGTTCAACCTAAAAATTTCCATTTCCATTTGCCAAAATCCGGGTATCGATGGAAATTTTTAGAATTTTTTAGAAATTTTTAGAAGTTTTTAGTACTAAAAATTTCCAAAAATTTCTAAAAATTTCCAAAAATTTCCATTAATTTCCAAAAATTTCTAAAAATTTCCAAAAATTTCCAAAAATTTCCATTGACCAAGAAAAGAAAAACTAACAAAAACATGAAAATATACAAACACAGTTGTCGCAGAACTGGTTACTTTTCCTTACCTCTTGTGAGCACTGAGCATCAATAAATCATTTAATAATAGGTCAAAAACATCGAGATCATATATTTTTTGGCAATCCGTACAATTTCTTCAGAAATCATAGATTCATTGGCCAACTAAGGCCAACTAAGGGCGTCTCGAAAACTTATTGAAAAGTAAGTTACCAAATAGCACAAGATACCTTACATTCCTTCGGACGGAATGCCTAATACCGTAGTAGATCGGGTTTCTTAGCATACAAAATAGAAACTTTAAACTCTTTTTTAAGCTAGATCACTGTAGATCATGGATGTAGCTTGTATAACTATCTTACTGTCGAAAACATGCAAAGATTACCTGTCATTAGCTTACAATTGGGTTACCGAAAAACTTCTAAAAACTTCTAAAAACTTCTAAAAACTTCTAAAAATTTCTAAAAATTTCTAAAAATTTCTAAAAATTTCCATTTACTAAAAACTTCCAAAAATTTCCATCGTCCATAAATTTCTAAAAATTTCTAAAAATTTCTAAAAATTTCCAAAAAATTCTAAAAATTTCCAAAAATTTCCAAAAATTTCTAAAAATTTCTAAAAATTTCCAATATAAAATTTCCATTTGCCAAAAAAGTGGGTATCAATGGAAATTTTTAGGGTTGAACCCCCCCCCCCCCCCAACGAGAGTTAGTGAGACGAAGTCCGCACCAAGTGATGCAAGTAGTCAAGACCTAACAGAACTCGTGTTGTTCTTAAAATATGGACAATGAAAAGCGGACAATAAATGTATATTTGTATTTGTATTTGTATTTGTACATGCGGAGAAGCTAACAGTATCGATCATGCTATCTCCTGCAAGCTTGGAGGATTTGTTAACTACAGGCACGACAACGTGAGAGACTTTATTGCGAAAGAGCTTAGCACTGTCGGCCTCGATACCAAGGTCGAACCTCACCTTCTCAACGTTCGGGGGACGTCCCTTCCAGCTGGGACCATCACAGCAGACGGGGCTCGCCTTGACATCAGAACCCGTGGACTCTGGTCAAGCTTAGACTGTACCTATTTTGACGTAAGGATTTTTAATCCAAGGGTAAAGTCTAATGCCAACCAGAGTATACAGAAGATCTATGAGAAGCATGAAACTGAGAAGAAGAAAGCTTATCTGCAACGAGTTCTCCAGGTTGAGAAGGCGGTGTTCACTCCGCTTGTCATGTCAACATCAGGCGGACTTGGTAGAGAATTTCAGAACACACTGAAACAGTTGGCCCACCGAAAATGTTCCAAAACTGGATATGAGCGCCAGGACTGTATTCGGTATCTTAGACTGTGCTTATCATTTGCGATGGTTCGCTCAATAACTGTATCGATTAGGGGATATCGGGGCAGGGGCAAGGCGGCTGCAAGTGACGCTGATGAATATTTATATCGTATGGACTAATTCCACAATAATTTATTGATTCCATTGATTTCTACTGTATAATTTATTATATATTTTATTTTAAGGCCGATATTGCCCCCCCCCCCCCCAGTTTTTAAAAATATTTGCAAAAATCAATCAAAAAATATCATAGCCTTGAGAGGAAATCGGAGGAAGATCGCCATCGCCAACCTAGCTTGCACTGAGCTTGTTACGTGAAGTGAATAAGAAGAGGATAAGAAGAATTATCAAGACCATGAATTAATTTATTATATGTTTCTTCGATTTTTTGCAAAAATCGCAACGGCAACCCTGCCTGTCATGAAGACTGAAGTCATGTGCTACTGAATGCAGGCTCATCATAAAGAGAAATACACTAACTAACTATCACGCGCCTAACCATTTGCAACATTGTGTTATAAAAACTCTTTTTAGCTCCTTCCAAGATGGCAAAATCTGGACTGGAAAAGTTTATGGTTTTCTTGAGCTTTTTCCTCATCGTTGCCACTTTCTTTGTACAGCTATTTTTCGTTCAGTATGAGATAGGTACGTCAGATGAAGCTACCAAAGTATTACAACATGATAATTACAAAATGATAATTTTGTCATGGCACCAAACATGAAACAAGATACCGCTATTTGCAGGTTTTCTTTGGTTATTTATCGGACCCACCCTACTTTTCAACTCGGCTCTGGTTACCAACTACTGGAAGTGCATTTTGGTAGATAGTTCTGCTAAGAGTCTGAAGAATGTCCCCCACATTCAGACAGATGGGTGGCGGTATTGTCCTTACGATGGGTGCTCTGGTAAGTGAAACCAACCTTTAAATACATTAATTTCATAACTATGGTACCAATCTAGGTGGTATTTTTGTTCTGAAAGGTTGTGTTAATGTGTTGACATTATCGGTTGAAAACGTTTACCCCTCTTGTAGGTTCGGTACCAGTTAACTCGAGGCACTGTCATACGTGTGACGTGTGCATTGTTCAGAGAGATCACCACTGCCACTTTACTGGAAGTTGTATAGGAAAATATAACCTTCCTTTCTTTATGGTAAATGTAACGGTTTGGAGATTGGAATATCGTGGAAAATCGGAACATCTTGAGTGTTTTTGCGTTCTGGAATATCCGATAATTTAACATTTTCTCAACCTGACCGTTTTAGGTAACAGTATTTTCATTATTGGGGATATCAGCAACCTACTTGTGTTCGAATCTGATCTTTATCGTTACACATGAGACTCCCGGTACTGTGATTCTGACTGTCCTGGCACCCATGCAGGTAAAACAACTTGCATTTTATATTTCCCCTGTACTGCCTGGGTGAATACTGGATAAAAATTAGTAAAACTTCTTTTTTTTGGGAGAAGTCTGGGTGTATTGAGGATCGTACTATCGAGATTTAATATGTATCTCTATCCCCAACACAAACACTATTTATTCAGCTGTTTTGGTTTTTGACGGGTTCGGTGACATTTTCCCATTGTCTCGTTTCCTGTAACATCGTTGTGAGCACTATGGCCCTTGCTGGAGCTATCATACTTTGCTACCACGAATACATGGTGGGTAAAACCGAACGACGATTTGGATTTTTATTCAACTATTGTCCCGTTTTTTAAAATTTTTATACCACCTCCTTGCCTTGCTCGATGATCTCTTTCACCGTGCGGAAAGAAGGTTTAGATCTAATTAATAACTCCTTCCCTTGTTTTCAGTTGCTGTTCCACAACAAACCATTCTGTGCCGATCTATGCCGATCGCTAGTAGTGGTGTTGTTAAAATGAGCAGAATGGAACGGATAAGAGAGGTATGTTAAGATTGTAATTAGTGATCTGTAATTTGTAGTGATCTGTAATTAATGTCTCGTGTGTAACTGCCCTGTCCCCGCCGTGTAGTATGTAAACTGTGTTCGTCACTGCCCAAGAGACAATCTTTCTTTAAATATCCTGAACCATTGAGCAAAGATTGAATTTTAGTATACTGCCAAATCGTTGTTTTCTCTGGTTTTCTTTCCAAAGGGGGTAAACTAACATCCCCTACACTTTTCAGGTGTTTGGTAAGCAAGTGGTACATGTTTATGGTTGATCCGACCCACGAGACATCACAGCAGCAACAGGCTGGCGTTACTAAAGTCATGTAACATGTTTGTATGATAGTGAAAGGGAGATACTGAGAGTGGGAGAAGAGTGTGAGGAGAAGAACGAGAGGTCAGAGGGGGACTGAGGGAACGTTAGAGGTCTCAGATATGTATGAAGAAATTATGTGGCCTGTTGGTGTTTACGGAATAAAGCGGCGTGTGTGACAGAAGATGTGAATTATACGAGAGAAGCAGTTAGCAGAGAGAAAGAGAAAGAAAGATGGGACGGTGTGCCCAAGGTGTTTATTACGAATATTTTTGATTCTATACCTGTAGCTTATTAGCAAGTTTTGTATATTCTCTTTTCTGGACGTGTTATTTGTAAGTTGTAGCTGTAGTTTATTTACAAAGTATTATTATTTTCGCGTTTTTCTAGAATCTAAACACCCCATGTACAAAACTCCAGTAAATTGCTGCCAAGATCAAGCAATATGGGCCTGGGACACATCATTCCTCGTATTACTCCCTCTCTTTTCTATCTATGCTCCTACGATATTACTACGGTTACTCCCTCTCTCTCTCTCTTCTATCTAGGCTCCCATATAACCATGGTTACCCCCTTCTTTCTTCTATCTAGGCTCCCACCATGGCAGGGGCAGGTTGGGACCGAGGAACTATAAACCACAGCAGTGAACTATCTGCCCAACTGGGGTCCCTCCTGGAGGACCCGGACATAGAGAGTGATGTCATGATTACGTGTCAGGGACAGGAGTTCCCGTGTCATAAGGCCATCCTTGCTGCACGATCAAAGTATTTCCGTGCACTACTGTATGGTGAGTGATTTCTATTATTAATATGACGTACACAAATGAGAAGTGCAAATTTGCTTGATTTAGGTAGAATAGAATTCCGTATTTTAGATTCGATAATTGAATGGTACTAAACTATACTATCATGTTCTCAACTCTCAGTCCCATGTGTAAATTGAAACAAGACAACATTTATCCCCAGGTGGTATGAGGGAAAGTAGGCCAGGTGCAGAGATCCAGATGCACGATGTGGAACCTGGCACATTCACTGTTATCAGGGAGTACCTGTACACCTGCAGAATGGACCTGAACAAGGTCTCCACCTCCGAGGTAACAGCTGTAATGAGTTGTCTTTCCAATAGATGTCATTTTTTGTCTCACCAACGTCTAAAATAATCAGTGACAAAAGTCCCACGATCACAGCAATATCTGTATGATAATGATTGAATTGAACAGACTGGAGACCACAGCATGGTTGTTTTAAAAAGTCGTCGCTTTTAAAGTGTTGGAATGTTTGCAAGCTGTGTGTGCATGTGTGCATTGCCATTTGCGTCTGCGTTTATTGCATTTTGGAAGAGCCTGCCAGATGCTATGAATAGTGCAAACGCATTGTTTCTTACAACTTGTCTATATCGAGAGAGGGCACAGCGAACTAAATATTTCTGTCGCTCAACCCTCCCCCACCCCAAACATCTAGACAATGCAACAGGGGGGGGTCTAACCTGCACCCATACAAGTTACAACACGACCGTCTCAGTTCACCCCATTTCCCAGGTCCTACTACTACTGGAACTAGCTCACAGATACGAGTTGACTCTCCTAGAAATGGATATCTGCTCCTTTCTCCGAACCCAAATAGACACATCCAATGCTGCGGAGATCTGCCAACTAGCAACGTTCTACAACCTTGCTAATTTACAGGAGCACTGCCTTCAGCTAATTGATGCTCATCCCAGGTAGGAAACACACAGTGGCAAAATATATGCACTTTAACAGTGCATAAATTGTGCAGGGTTGTCCGTGTTTTTTACAGCACACCCATTTTTTGCTATCCGGCAAAAAATATATGGTTCCTAATTCGAAAAACAAGCGGTGGTTATTATTAGTTGTTATTAATCCGCACACATTTTCAGTGAGTGTTTATCAAGTATTGATGATCTCTCCCACCACACCCTCTCTGCAATATTCCGCCGGGACAGTTACCCCCTTGTTGAACTGGACATCTTCCACCACATTAACTCGTGGATATCCGCCAAAAAACGAACCCAACCCGAACAAGACACCCTGCTCTCCTACCTGCGTCTGTGTCTCATCCCACCCAAGGAAGTCTTCCTGCACATTGCTCCAACGGAACTGTTTACTAGTGAAACTATTCTAGACTCACTCAGAGAGCAAACACTTTCCGACCATGTGGATTTACCACACAGGGGTATCAGGAGAGAGGGGATGGAGTTGGTGGAGAGCGGTGTTTTGAGTGTGGCAACGGGGGAGAACGGATACGCTCTGTTTACCAGGAGTTACGATCATAGTGGGGTTGCAGGCTCAACGGATAAGGTGTTTTGTAAACATGCTATTGGGGATGAACGGGGGATCACGCTCCGGTTTACCAGGCCTCACATCGTTAATGAGATAGGATTTGCGTTGCCTAGCAACAGTAAGGAGAGTGGTGAGGGTTACAGTAGTTACAGAGTGTCTATATCAATGGATGGGGAGAGTTGGAAGTGTGTTGCTAACTATGAACAATACCATTGCCATGGTTACCAGAGGATTCAGTTGGCACAACCCCGGGCTGTGGGTATGATTAGGATTGTGGGTACATGGTGTTCTACCAGTAAGGTGTTCTCCATTGAAGAGGCTAGTGTGAGGTAAGTGAGGGGTGGTATCTTTGTGTTCTGTTTCGACATATAATCGCACCTATTTCAATCGTAATTGTTGTGGTCTTTGTAGTGTACTGCAACTCCTACATGTCCGGAGTTCTGAGTACAGCAGTAGTGCAGTGTAATGTGTGTCTATTGTTGGTGTACAAATACTTCCTAATAACGTGTCTGCACTACTACTAATAAATGTAGTGTATTGTCTAATTATCGTATCCGTGTGCAATGATAATATAACTAGCATAACTGGCCGCTAGGTAGTACCTATTAGGTGGGGGGCGCTAGTAGGTACACTGTCCTTCCCCCACTGACCCCCTCACTTGACTCCCCT
Source organism: Hormiphora californensis (assembly GCA_020137815.1). Taxonomy (NCBI): domain Eukaryota; kingdom Metazoa; phylum Ctenophora; class Tentaculata; order Cydippida; family Pleurobrachiidae; genus Hormiphora; species Hormiphora californensis. Next base: position 7,219,032 of record CM035355.1, on the reverse strand, counting down.
TCTCCACCCTCAGTTCACCCTTCGGCTCTCACCCCAACCCATCACTGCACCCCCTCTCAACTCTATATAACAACTCACACTTTCACCCCAGGTACACCTCGACTGTGGATGTGGTCAGTGTGGATGAGGAGGGGGTGATAGAGCCCAGGGACAATGTGGCCACCATAGAACGGGGATCCATAGTAGTGGAGGGTGTCAGCAAGTATAGGAGTACCCTGCTAAATGGGAATACAACACAATACGATTGGGAGGATGGGTACACTTGCCACCAGGTGAGGGGAATCAAATTGTTTTTGAGTACTGGTAAATATTTTGTTTGGGGTAAATCAGTTAGCTGTGAACCTGATTTTAATCATTAGAATCGAAGACACCGATTTTAGACCCAAAGTATAAAAATTGTCTTTTCGATCAACAACACAACACTTTTTAAGTCTCTGAGTGTCTTGCAGCAACCAATCACCTCCTCTGTCAGGTTGGATCGGGTGCGATTATAGTGCTCCTCCCCCAGCCCTACCTCATCTCAACCCTCTCCCTGCTCCTTTGGGATTGTGATAACCGATGCTACAGCTACATCGTCTCCATCAGCAAGGTACTGCAGGGATGGGGATAGTATAGAGGTTTATTTTTTAGTTAAACTGGGGATGGGGAAGCTACAGAGGGCATGTTGGTTTTGTTGTTACTTTTATAACATTACCTTGCATGTATTCGTTGTTTTCTGTTCCTATAATTTTTCACCATTGGCGCCGTACTCAGGAGTCAGGACGCTATAGATAATCTTGATAACAGGTAGGGTTAGGGTTATATGGTTAGGGCCGTCGGATCAAAATGATCAAAGTTAAAAAATATTATTTCGTACAAAAGTTCTCAGCCCTGTAACTTTTGTACGAATAAAAACCATAAACCCCCACGGCCCACAATAACTTAAAAAATTGATAATAATTACCGTAGATACTATAATAGCTATAGGTACCACCGTGAAATGACCCTGTGGTCATGATATCACTCCAACTGAGAACTATGTCACCCGGAGGGTAACTTTCGGAATCACGATGGACAAGGGTGTCCTTGTAGAGGGTAGAAACTTGGTCCGGCGTTAGGACCTTTCTCAACCAGAATAAACCCGTCAATTCACCGGAAAAGGCATTCTTTACTTGAAAACCGCCTCCGTAGCTGTCTTGGTCCTGAAAAGAGGAAACGGTTTCAATTCAATCAACAGCATACTTTTGTTGCTACCTTTATCATGGCTATTTATCCAGACAAAAAACCTAGATCAACCTGTCCAATGATCAAAACTCCTTCGTTTCCAATTTGCAAGCCCTTCTTGATGTTGGTGGCTTCCTTGATCAGCTCTCCGTTAAGGTAGGCCTTAGTTGCCCCCGTTGCACTTGTCCATGTGGCCGCGTAGTGAATCCACTTACCTAAGAGGGGAATGCCACCGCCGTTAGTCAGTATTGAGTTCAGCTAACTAATACTTGTAAAAACACTAGCAAGGATAGATATACATAGCAATACACTACAAACATAAAGGAATTGTGAGGCATGATTTTAACATACCGACTGTAATACCGTAATCGCTACACGAAGAAGATCTCTGCCGACTACTGAAAACCCAAAATTTTATACAGAAAGTGTTGCTACCACCAAGTAGTAGCAAATTGTGATCGCTATCTGTTGACGACATGTAGCTGAAGAAATAGCCTTCGGCGCTATCCGACTCATAAGGTGTGGCTTGTTTAGCCCAGGCTGCGATGGTGACTTCTGTTATGGGAGAGCCACCGTTGGAGATATCAACTCGGATGTAGTCGTCCACGGAGTTCGGTGGTGGAAAATAAGCAATCTGTTGTGCTGCTACAGCTGCCACCAGTAGATTCAGCACAATAAACAACATTTTGAAACACTAAAATGAATAATAATATGATGGATGCAGGTAATTAGGTACAGTCGGACCCCGATTTAGTGGCATCCTCGGGGGAAAAAATTCTGCCACTAAATCGGGGTGCCACTAAATCGGGTTCAAATAATGTTAATTTTCGTATATCGGGGGAAAAAAAATCCTCCCACTAAATCGGGGTGCCACTAAATCGGGGGCCACTAAATCGGGGTCCGACTGCAGCAGTAGTACTATAATGAGGTGGGTTAAAAATACAAGTGCATAACATTTAAATAGATGAGTTAAATATTTCCAGCTGAAGAAATCACCATAAGGTGGCCTGCTTGGTGAATGAAATGAAAGTATAACAGCAAAGCAAGGCTTACTACGATAGTAAGAAACTGGGAAAGCAAAGACTAAGGGATTGCTTGTAACGCATTTATGCTCTCTCCCTCGCTCTCGTTTTATTTTTAGAAACCACAATCACAATGTTGAATAAGCCACCTAGGTGCTGTGTAAGAAGAGCTCTCCCTCTTCCCCTCTCTCCCTCTCTCTCTTTCTCTCTCTTCTCTCTCTCTCTCTCTCTCTCTCTCTCTCTCTCTCTCTCTCTCTCTCTCTCTCTCTCTCTCTCACTGTCTCTCTCTTGTGATCTGTATTCTTTCTGTTCAGAATCCCTCTGTCTAATAATATCTAAAGGAGCGTTCCAGAGAGCTTTTTCCCTGGGAGATATTGAAAGTCCCCAAGGCTATTGAAATGATTGGGTTCCCTGCCAAGACAGCTGTACCCCACTAGAGGGATACGATAATGATGTGATACAATACAATACAATTAACAATGCATCAGAGTTAATTGGTGTCCATTGAAAGCTAATATTATTCCGTACAAAAGTTCCCCTATAACTTTGGTACGAATGAAAACCTTTCCTAAAAAAACAAACAAAATTATACCAAATAAGTAATAACCCGTACCACCAGATTACCCCGACCTGCCATACTTACTCCCTGTCACTTACCTATACAATGGGGCATCGAATCCCAGGATCCATCACCCTGACATGTGAGAACACTGTCCCCTATCAATACTGCATTCTCCTCGCATCTCACAGAGACAACATCACCAGGCTCGATTGACGTGCTGTTTATAGTGGCCCCTTCGATGTTGATATCTGGGCACACTGAGGAGTTCGAGGGTTTTTTTTAATGACTTGGATATTGGGATTGTCTGGATTTATTGGCTTTTTTGAAATATCCCAACGCATGTCAACGCATATAAATCAACTAAATTTTTTTACTTACTTATAATACTCAATCCATAAGCTATTGAATCAGTATCAGAATCCCGTGAAAAGGCAAGGTCCACCACAGCATCCCAAGCATCTTTACATGTTGTACTCAGTTGGTACGATAAAACAGAGCTACCATTACAACGAAAATCCCAGAATAATTGCCGGTAGCCGTTCATGGATGTGGAGATTCTCCAGATATTTCCGCCTGTGAAATTCGCTGTTTTTTCTTTTGGTTCCATACCCAAACAACAAATGGTAAAGTATACTGTCCCCTCTTTCATGATCTGAATGCTAATGTAGCCTTGCTGGACACCAGAGGAATCATATCCGTTTATAGAGATATTTCCCGCGTTAGTTCCGCTAGTCTGAACATAAAGTGGTGTACTGGAAATCGACCAAGGAAACTTTACACCAAGCTCCACTATTTGCCAGTCTAAAAGAGGGAGACCGAAAAATGTTAGAACACGCCCGTGCTGATTGAACAAACAATAGGGTGACCCGTTAGGACAATGATACGAGGTTAACTTTTCCGGTGACTTACCTATCGCTGCCAGAATCCATTGCGTAAATAACAAAAGTAGAACAAAGGAAAACATTTGCCAAATGTCGCCTACAGCTCAAAGAATAACATGACCAGAAATGTCACTCATTTTAAAGGATCGATATATTGAATATTTGAAGCAGGTGTGCTCTTTGCTCAATTTTCTTACTAGAATATGTCTGTATTGTAACGGGCGAGGTAACATATCGGTACGAAACAAGAAAGAAAACTATTATAAGAACAATTAGCACATTTTCAAGATCTTGGGACTCATGATAAATATTATTTGAAATCGCTTCTGTCTTCTGGGATATTCAGAGAGAGAGGAAGAAAGATAGAGAGAAACCCTCAAATGTGTCTCTGTGACGGTCCCTACCTTTATTTAGTTGATAAATTACCGTCATAACTACTGTTACAGAGCTGCTTGTAGTCGTATTACCGTAATGGAAATACAATAATGAGACACGCACGTTGCATAACGTGCGGCAAAAAGTCCATGTGTTCAGCACGTACTAGCGCCCTGATTGGCCACGGTTGCGCGTCGTCTTACTGTATCTCCGTTTTCCATCTCCGTTTTCCCACTACAAGCGACCGTGTAACCTCACTTTTTTAATATTCCTGAAATCGTAATGCTGCCTATTTCCTAAATATCCCCCATTCTCAGAACCGAAAAGATTGGGTGGATGTAGTGGATAACAGTAGACGTCAGTGTAGCTCTTGGCAGTACCTATCTTTTCCTCTCATGGCAACATCATATATCCGTGTTATTGGCACTCAGGTATGATGTTAATTGTTAGTTAACTTCAAGTGCTTTTAGGGAGTTTTATATATCTTTTATGACGCACTAAAATACCAATTTTGTACAATAAAAAGAGTCAAAAATATAACAAGAATTATTGCATTATGTATTCATAATGCTGTGTTTCCCTGCCCTACCGTTTCACATGTCAGTGACATTGTCACTACCAACAGGATCAAGGCTTGGTCATAATGTAATGTGAGATGCATACGATCTAGCTGTCAGTATACTTCTCACATAGCTTAGAGTTAGCTAACTCCTAATCACATGACACTTGCTAACCAGCTTTTGACACTCCAACTTAACTACTTATCTAACATCTCACACTCGACTCGCAAGATGAAAATGTGTATGTAACACGCGAAAAGCGCGGCAGAGCATTTCATGTTTTGTTGAGTGGCGCACGCACACACGTCCATCAAACTGTGTCAATGAGGTGTTTGATGAAGGAGTAGCTGATCGTCACTGTGTGCGCGGCTCTAGTTGCTACACCGTTGCCCTCGCAACGAAAGTGTGACCAAAAATGTCCCTCTACCGATTAGTTAGTATACCAAAATGTCGTTTTCGAATTCTAACCCTGCTATGCCTTTTTACAAAGTAAAAAGGCATCCGGGTGAATGCCGAAGGCATTCACCCGGGCAGGGAAAAAATTCGTTCCAAAAACTAATAACAGTACACATTTCAGAACTCGGCAAACTCAGTCTTTCACCTGATACACATGGAACTGCCCTCCCACCGCAAGAGAGAAGGCGGAGGTGGGGAGGGATCAGGAGCTGATGAAGATGATCTTGATAGTCCTTCATCCCCTTTATACCTGCCCCTCTCTACATCTCTTTCTTTATCTCCGTAATGTTTCTTCCGTGATGAGGAAACTTTTCCGTTTTTATCTCTTGCCTTTTTTGAACCTTTCATTTGAACGGGCTTCAAATATAAAATGTCAATTGAACTCTGTTTATCCATAAAAGTTTTAATTTATTGTTCCAAAACTAATTAAAAATGTTCGGTTGAGGGTTGATTATTTACCAAGCTTTGTCACAATAATATGTTTCTGTAGTGTGAAAATCGATCTTTTAAATCTTGGTTTCAAAAAGCAGCTTCAACCGTTCAATTTGAATTAGTTTTGGCATAATTTGGATACATTTAGTTGTACAGATAGGACGGTCAGTATACACTTACGTTGTCAGTTTTTTGTCAATTCGGTAATTTGTAAGTCACGTCACAAACAGTAATATATTAGAACAGTGTTTAATCTTTAAAAGTAATCCCTGGTCACTTTTAAAGTTAAAGTTATCAACAAACAGTAATTTACTAATTTACTTACTAATTTTTAATTTTTTGTACACCATCACTTCTGCTATATTCATGATCAGCCAGCCCGATTTCTTATCGTCTGACTGCATAACGGTATCATTAAGGAGAACCGAAAGTGTTTTTTCGGCAACTGAACAGGTTATCGTGTAGGTTTGATCTTCTTCAGATAACATGTCATTGACAGAGTTGATAGTCCCGCATGTCGTTTCAGTTGTTGCTCCGATTAGAGAAACTTTTGTACCCAGTAGACGATCTCTTACTCTGCTGTTATCGCGTCTAAAAGAAGAACTTGGGTTAAATTACTGAACAAATGGCCACTTTTCCCAATATATAATTAATCTACTTTAATCAAATTAACGAACCTGTTAATGATAACAACATTTTCGACTAAAGTTGGTTCCTTCAATGTCATTTTCAGCCACTGTTCCGGCTGACTGCGATCCAAATGATACATTGTAGCTGAGTTACCATCGATAGCTTTCTCGGGTCCATATCCAGCTTCATAATGGTCTGTCCTTGCAGTTGTACTAACAATATCAACTTGTTCTGGAGCTGTTGCTCCAGTAAGTGTCGCTCCTAGAAGAAACAGCAAACAAATGCTACCTGTCATGTTCAAGCCACCGTCTGAACTATAGGAAAACGAAGGCAAGGAGTATACGAAGAAGTGAAGGATGTTTGTTTTGATTTGATTTGAAAAAGGTAAAATATAAAGATACATTGATACTTCATACAAAACCCGACAGACTCTCTATTAAAATAGATGCCCAAGGCATGAGTGCTTACGTCTTAAATTTAGATAAAGTGTAAAAATGTAGTATAAAAATACGTCATGTTAGCTATATACACACTCGATTAGAAATATATATTGGTTTAATAGTAATAAATTAAGTTAATAGGTTAATAAGTTCCGGAGTAACCCTTCCAAACCCAAACCCTCCCTACCCCAGTCAGTGTCAACTGTCAATTTGTGTCAATTGGTATTGGCACATCACCGGGCAACAACTTTTAAGTTTCAAACATTTCGAACACAACTCCAAACCCATCAACAATTTCTATGACCTCAAACTCCTAAAAACAATAAACATATTATATCCATTTACAATTGTTGCCAAGTGATCCGCCAATGATAAGGAAAAAATTCAGACAGAAGGCTGGATACTAGATGCATTCCACAAATGCTTCTTAAGTTCTGAGGAAAATATCACATGGTCACTAATGCTACGAATATCATGCGGTAGGGAATTCCACTCTATGTGGGTACGGTAGAAAAATGAATCTTTAAAAACATCTATTCTAGGGCGCTCATCACACACTACGTAAGTCGCGTCTTTGTTGATTTGTTGTCTTGTAGGTGGTCGGTCATTGTCAACAGTTGGGTCAAAACGTCTCATGTAAGGGGGGAATTCTATTGGTATAAGCTTGTAAAGTATCTTATGGAACATTTTAAGATCATTATATAGGAACTTAGAAGACATGGGTAGGATCTTAAGTTCCTTGAGCCTAGTTACGTACACTTCGTTGCTGTAACTACACTCCAATTCATTGAATACCCATTTTACGGCCCTTTTTTGCATCTTTTCAAATTTTTCAATACTAGATGCAGAAATGGGCCGCCATACTTCGCTACAGTGTTCATATAGTGACCCTACTAAACTAATGAAGAGAGTTTTGCGTTTTCTCTGCGACTGAACTAGGTCAGAACACGTTCTCCTCACTAGACCTAACCTCTGGGAAGATTTTGATAGGAGCTTGTTCTGATGGTGGGTTGACGAAAGTTTATTTGTAGTCAGAACACCCAGATCAGTCTCCGTTTGACTAGGACCTATTTGTGTGCTTCCCAGATGGTATGTTAAATGTACAGGATTTTGTTTTAGGGAACATCTAAGGAGCTTACACTTATCAGGATGAAAGTGTATTTTGTTATTCTCGCTCCAGATCAACAATCTATCTATGTCAGGTTGGAGACTATCTCCGCTACTTTTAATGATACGCCAGATTTTCATATCATCTGCATATAGCCTTATATTTGTGTCCATTCCGACCATTCCGACCTTGATTTGATTTGATTTGATAAGAGCGGTTGCCATGGGCGTGAACCCCTTGCGGGGACCCTACGCACAGGGGCCAGTCACTTAGTGATACCAGCACCGCTAATGATGACCGTGGAGGATGGTACGCGACCCCTTGGGGGAGGGATAGGTCGCGTGTGGACGTGAAGGTGACGGATCACGACCCATGGGGGAGGGATAGGTCGCGTGTGGGCAGGGGGAGCCCTTTAGGTGGGTTCGACCTTGGGTTCGGGATTGAGGGGAGCAACCCCGTTGATTTCACCCGAAGGTGCGGTTTCACCCGAAGGTGCGGTTTCACCCGAAGGTGCGGTTTCACCCGAGGGTGCGGTTTCTCCCAAGGGAGCATTCTCCATTTCTGGAGATGGTATTAATAATATCGATTGTTTCTGACCTGTTATTTAATTCTTGTGCCGGGGTTTGGTGTGGATAACCACTGTGTCAGGCTGTTAGGGACCTTCTTTATCTCTTTATCTCTTTATCTCTCTCTTTCTCTCTCTCTCTTTCTCTCTCTCTTTCTCTCTCTCTTTCTCTCTCTATCTACCTTGCCCTCTACCTTTTCTCCTTCGCCTTTATTCTTTATCCGAGTGTACAATCACAGATAAATATCAAACAAAAAAAAGGTCTATCGGCCATTGGAAAACCGATATGACAAGTAAACGATAAATTTTGGTTTCGGGATATGATATTGAAATAACTCAATATGGTTGTTTCAGTAGGCCACAAGAGAGCTCTATCGGCGTGGAACCGAGAGCAGATCTGCTACTATCTATAGTACAGGGTGTCCCACTGTCTTTGCATCACCTGTGATTTTGGGTCATGACCGGGCTCCATTTAACTAACCAAAACTCATCGAAAAATTGGTCAAAATGGTTCTAACAAAAACTAGTGTTCTAGAGAATTGTCTGGCGAACATTTTGGTGGCAAGATTGACGTTCCAAGTCTTACCAATCGTCAGATATATCGTCGTAAAGTCAAAAGTACGTGTTCATGAAATCCGACCGGGGTTCACGTTTTGAAAAATTCACAAGTGCAAAGTTGCTCGGATCACATTGCATCCCTCATAAGAGTTGTAGGAAATTGTCTGGCGGTCATTTTGGTACCCGGGTTTTTGTCCTAGCTCAATGTTTAGAGTGTCTTATGACTGTCTAAAGACGAAATTCAACCAGCATTTTTGAGGGGATCACGTGTCATCAACAAATGGGTAAAATGATTTGAAATTTACAAGAGCTTCATTGGAATTGTCTAAGGTTCATTTTGATACCATGATTTTTTCCATAGCTCTATGTTTTAGTTGCGTTATGACTGTAGGAACATGAAAATTGTTCTATGCTGAGTCTTAGTTGGTATCGGCTCACAACCCCTAATTAGGTGGCTCGGTGTCGTATGTAATCCCATGATAATCAGCACATATCGTCTCAATTTCATCTAGACAAAAATGCTGGTTGAATTTCGTCTTTAGACAGTCATAAGACACTCTAAACATTGAGCTAGGACAAAAACCCGGGTACCAAAATGACCGCCAGACAATTTCCTACAACTCTTATGAGTGATGCAATGTGATCCGAGCAACTTTGCATTTGTGAATTTTTCAAAACGTGAACCCCGGTCGGATTTCATGAACATGTATTTTTGACTTTACGACGATATATCTGACGATTGGTAAAACTTGGTACGTCAATCTTGCCACCAAATTGTTCGCCAGACAATTCTCTAGAACACTGGTTTTTGTTAGAACCATTTTGACCAATTTTTCGATGAGTTTTGGTTAGTTAAATGGAGCCCGGTTATGACCCAAAATCACAGGTGATGCAAAGACAGTGGGACACCCTGTACAACAAATAGAAACACGTTGGTTTACAAACAAATGTTTCAATCTTGCGATCTCATCAGTGTAATTACACTGATGAGATCGCAAGATCGAAACATTTGTTTGTAAACCAACGTGTTTCTATTTGTCGTGATATTGAAATAACCACTACATCGGGGTCCGACTGTAATTTGTATAAAAAATAAATGTTTTAAATCGTGGTTGGAATAAGCAGCTTCAACCGATCAATTTAAATTAGTTTTGGCATAATTTGGATACATTTAGTTGTACAGATAGGACGGTCAGTATACACTTACGTTGTCAGTTTTTTGTCAATTCGGTAATTTGTAAGTCACGTCACAAACAGTAATATACAACAGTGTTTAATCTTTAAAAGTAATCCCTTGTCACTTTTAAAGTTAAAGTTATCAACAAACAGTAATTTACTAATTTACTTACTTATTGACTTTTTGTACACCATCACTTCTGCTATATTCATGATCAGCCAGCCCGACTTCCCATCCCATGACTCCATAACAGTATCGTTAAGGAGAACCGAAAGTGTTTTTTCGGCAACTGGACAGGTTATCGTGTAGGTTTGATCTTCTTCAGATAACATGTCATTGACAGAGTTGATAGTCCCGCATGTCGTTTCAGTTGTTGCTCCGATTAGAGAAACTTTTGTACCCAGTAGACGATCTCTTACTAAGTTGCTATCGCGTCTAAAAGAAGAACTTGGGTCAAATTACTGAACAAATGGCCACTTTTCCCGATATATTAATCTACATTCTACTTTAATCAAATTAACGAACCTGTTAATGATAACAACATTTTCGACTAAAGTTGGTTCCTTCAATGTCAGTTTCAGCCACTGTTCTGGCTGACTATGATCCGAATGATATACTGTAGCTGAGTTACCATCGATAGCTTTCTCGGGTCCATTTGCTGTTGATTCATGATAGTCTGTCCTTGCAGTTGTACTAACAATATCAACTTGTTCTGGAGCTGTTGCTCCAGTAAGTGTCGCTCCTAGAAGAAACAGCAAACAAAGTCTACCTGTCATGTTCATTGTTCAAGCCATCGTCTGAACTATAGGAAAACGAAGGCAAGGAGTACACGAAGAAGTGAATGATGTTTATTTTTCGAGAGCAAGCTAGCTAGATAACAATCTACAAGACGTTTTGTATGATCTAATCGACAAGATGTACTGTGCAGTGTGTGATTGCTCTCTTGTTCCCTACCGCTCCATCGTTACTCTCCCTTTTCTACATTCCATTTTTTGCCTTTCTCTTCGTACGGTACTCTTATAATTCTCTTTCTCCATCTCTCTCCCTCTCTCTCTCCATCTATCTTAGTGTGCGAGCACAGAGAAATATCAAACAAAAACGTTTCTGTCGGCTATTGGAAAACCGATATAATGACAAGTAAACGGTTAATTTTGGTTTCGGGATAATGAAATAACCACGTTTGTGCTTGCCAGCGCAGTGACAACCCCAGGTTCCATATACAGTCGGACCCCGATTTAGTGGCCCCCGATTTAGTGGCACCCCGATTTAGTGGCAGGATTTTTCCCCCGATATAGAAAATTAACATTATTTAACCCCGATTCAGTGGCACCCCGATTTAGTGGCAGGATTTTTTTTCCCCGAGGATGCCACTAAATCGGGGTCCGACTGTAATTTGTATAAAAAATAAATGTTTTAAATCGTGGTTGGAATAAGCAGCTTCAACCGATCAATTCAAATTAGTTTTGACATAATTTTGATACATTTAGTTGTACAGATAAGACGGTCAGTATACACTTACGTTGTCAGTTTTTTGTCAATTCGGTAATTTGTAAGTCACGTCACAAACAATGATATGTTATAACAGTGTTTAATCTTTAAAAGTAATCCCTGGTCACTTTTAAAGTTAAAAATATCATCATCCATTACTTACTAATTTACTTACTAATTTTTAATTTTTTGTACACCATCACTTCTGCTATATTCATGATCAGCCAGCCCGACTTCCCATCCCATGACTCCATAACAGTATCGTTAAGAAGAACCGAAAGTGTTTTTTCGGCAACTGGACAGGTTATCGTGTAGGTTTGATCTTCTTCAGATAACACGTCATTGACAGAGTTGATAGTCCCGCATGTCGTTTCAGTTGTTGCTCCGATTAGAGAAACCTTTGTACCAAGGAGACGATCTCTTACTAAGTTGCTATCGCGTCTAAAAGAAGAACTTGGGTTAAATTACTGAACAAATGGCCACTTTTCCCAATATATTAATCTACTTTAATCAAATTAACGAACCTGTTAATGATAACAACATTTTCGACTAAAGTTGGTTCCTTCAATGTCAGTTTCAGCCACTGTTCTGGCTGACTATGATCCGAATGATATACTGTAGCTGAGTTACCATCGATAGCTTTCTCGGGTCCATTTGCAGTTGATTCAAGATAGTCTGTCCTTGCAGTTGCACTAACAATGTCAACTTGTTCTGAAGCTGTTGCTCCAGTAAGTGTCGCTCCTAGAAGAAACAGCAAACAAAGTCTACCTGTCATGTTCAAGCCATCGTCTGAACTATAGGAAAACGAAGGCAAGGAATGTACACGAAGAAGTGAAGGATGTTTGTTTTTCGAGAGCAAGCTAGCTAGTAGATAACAATCCACAAGACGTTTTGTATGATCTAATCGACAAGATGTACTGTGCGATTGCTCTCTTGTTTTCTGCCGCTCTCTCTCTCTATCTCTCTCTCTCTCTCTCTCTCTCTCTATCTCTCTCTCTCTCTCTCTCTCTCTATCTACCTTTTCTCCGTCGTCTCTTTTCTCTTATCTATCCGAGTGTACGAGCACAGATAAATATCAAACAAAACCGATATGACTAGTAAACGGTATTATTTTGGTTTCGGGATATCTAACTATATGTGACACCCTATCGTCAATGTGACGACGTGATCCGTCAATGTGACGATGTGATCAGTCAGTGTGACGACATGATCCGTCAGTGTGACGACGTGATTCGTAGGTATCACGTATCACACGTGTTGAGAACTGCTTGCGACTTGGGGGGTCACATCACATGTATAAAAGGGAGAGAAAGAGAGAGAAAGAAAGAGAGTGATCACATCACATAGCATTATATAGCAGACAGGCAGAGAGAAAAACATAGAAACAGACCCCTCGATTTGCGATCGGTACGATCGCCCCAGTTTTGCTAGTTGAAATAACCACGTTTGTGCTTGCCAGCGCAGTGACAACCCCAGGTTCCATATAATTTGTATAAAAGGTAAAATATATAATTGTGATAACATAGCTGTTTTCTGTACAATATTTGTTGACTACAATCATTTTCTCTCAGACTAACCGGTGTTTTATTACTTTTCCACTGTTCAAATCCCATACAGTTATTAGTGAACAGAATGTGTATTGTGTAACTCTGGTTACCACATGCCACCACAATGTGTAAGCATGGTTACCACCACAACACAGTTACACAATATTTGGCAGACGTTATTCAGTGATAATATCCCCCTACTTGGCCACACATTTTCAATGTGCCACCCCCCCCCCCCCCCCCCCACCGGCCCTGGTCGAAAGTGTATGCATATCATCGGCTGCCTATTGAGCATATATTACAGTGTTTTTAAATGGATATGACATACACCTCAATCTAGTTATTATTTACAACAATACATCCAACTACCCGTGCATCAAAATTCGCTATTCTCAAATCATTGTGGAATCTAAATCCCAATTTGACCATCTCGATCTAACCCCCTCTTTCAAGATAGCGTGCTGATAAAAGATGTCAGAAGATGTGGTAAAGTTCAAACTAAAGAAAGATGAGCTTATCATGTTGGGTGTCATCTTCTTCTATCTCTCCTGCTGTCCCTACAACAAGGTAGCAATATGTAGAAAAAAGGTACAGTCGGACCCCGATTTAACGGGAGGATAAACTTCTCCCTGAATAGGAATTTAACATTATTTGACCCTGATATATACTGGACACCCCGAATGACCGGGCAAAATCCTTTCCTCCGAGAATCTGGTAGATCGGTGTCTGACTGGATAATATATTCGATCTGAGTTATTCCATGACTGGCTTTCATGTTAGACATTACATTTATCATTTGTGTTCCTTCCTTGTAACTTCAGTTTCGAATATTATCTCTTGGGTCCCCAAACCAAACAACATGTCTCCCACTAACCAGGTAGAAGAGAGTTTCAATACCCAGGCGATACATGATATCATTTACAACACAAAGTACTTGTACTATTACGACCATATTACTTTTCCTGGTATGTTTAGCTAGATGTGTTTTAGAAAGGACTCGTGTTTTTCTTTTCCCTATTATTTTACACTTTTACTACCCCTCTACCCCTATCTCTATCCCTCTCTAATATAGAGTCTCTACCCCTCTCTCTACTCTCTCTCTCTCTCTCTCTCTCTCTCTATCCCTATTTACCCCCCCTCTCTCTACCTCTCCACCCCTCTACCCAGGATCAGTTCCACGTACCTTCATGGGAGCTATAACTGTAGCACTACCCACGGGTCTAATCAGCTACCTAACATCCTGCACCAAGGCAGCCACCTACATGATAGCACGTGCTGTGCTGGGATTCTATGTGGTCTGGGCTTTCAGTACCTTCAGAAGGGCTGTCAAGAAGGCATTCGGTAATTTGGTGAGTCACCCCCTCCTCTACTTTTTGTACACTGTGTTGAGTCCTGTAACACTGCTGTATGTTTGTATTGGTAGATTGTCCCTGTAAATGTTAGATGTATTGAGGCACACTGACACGTGCTCGTGTAATTAAATCCTATAACGTGTTTCCTTTAGATGCCATCTGTTGTTGTTATGTAGTATGTATTAGTTGTAATATTGCTGCTGTTTCATCGTTATTATGATCGCTAAATAACCAACACCCCCCTCTTTAGACTGGTTACCTACTGGTGGCTATAACATGTTCTCAGTTCCATTTCCTGTTCTACGCCTCCCGGACACTGCCCAATACCTTTGGAATGTGCTGTATGTTGGTTGCCACTGCCTACTGGGTCACCAAGCAGTGGGAAAACTTTCTATGGTGAGAATTGTTCGGTAGGGTCTGGAGGAGAGAGAAGAAGAAATAGGTAGAGAGAAGAGAGATGGTTTTAGAAAGTTCTTGAGATTTAATTTCTCCCAGGTGGTCAGGATTGGCTGTGCTTATCTTCCGTTCTGAGCTAATGATACTTCTTGGTCCCATGCTGCTTTGGGAACTAGTCAAGGAGAAGCTGAAGATGGATGAGGTAAGAAAGATAGGAAGACAGAGCGAGAGAGAAAGGAAGAGAGAAAAGGTAGTCTTTAAACCGAAAATAAGCACTTGTTTTCAGCCAACTTTCTTAGCACTTTGTGTACTGGACAATGATTGTCAAAGGCTCAAAGCCATTTAAATGCACAGAGCATTATCCATGTTCGAAGAAAGCCCATTTATGAAGCATAATGACGCCTATAATGTTTTCCAGTATTTGTACACAAAATGGGTTGAGCATGGGATAATCATGATTCACTACGACAGAACAAATATAGCTTTTAAAAAAGCCCCAATATAGTCCACTCTTGTCCACAAAGCACTATATATGCTGCAGTTATACCGATCGCTTTACCGGTTGCACCTCCGGTTACGGAAGAGTCACGTGGTTATCTACCACGTGATAGTGTTGGGATTAGGATGCCCTGGTGACGTAAGCACGTGTGTGTGAGTGTATGACGTAAGCAAGACTTGAATGTGTGTGCGTGTGAGATGTCCGATGAGAGAACCTTGGCCTTTGCTAAATACTGTCATTCTGTGTACTGTGCGAGGGATGCTATGTGGGATACCACGTGCGACACTGTGAGGGTTCGACTATCACTTTGAAACTTGTTCCTTTTTATGAGACCTTTATATACAAAACTGTCGGCCGAACTATTTATTGTTTTGGGTACATTTTTGCAACCAGAAAGCTTGCCACGCAATAAAATTACTGATTACAAACATCGTGTCACTTATCAACCCTAAATTCCTCCTTCCTCCCAGATTTTAATGCCGGGTATCCAGACTGCAGCCCTGCTACTTCTCGTTTGCTGTTCTATCGACACCTATCTGTGGAGGTATACGGTGTGGCCCGAGGCCGTGGTTCTGTACTACAATACTTGGCTGAATAAGAGTAGTGATTGGGGAACACAGCCCATGTTATGGTGAGCTACCTTTGCTAAGCTTTGAGTGCCTTGTTATAGTCGAACGACGAACCTCGATTTACCGGACTCGTCGGAGGATGGATAAATTCACGGTATATCGAGGTGCTCGGTAAATAGAGGTTTAATTTTACCTCTGTACAGTAAAGGGAGACTACCTCCAAGGAAATAATTAGCTATGTTTCAATTAACTAGAACTGCTTTTTAATATCCATCATCTACAAATCCCAGGTATTTCTACTCGGCACTCCCCCGAGCTATGCTCACAGCTCTCCCTCTCGCCGTTGCTGGCTCTCTCTTCGACAGAAAGGTCCTTAAGTTCATAAGCCCTGCCCTGCTCTTCCTCTGCCTCTACTCGCTCCTCCCCCACAAGGAACTCAGGTAGGCAGACTTAGGGTGGATTCCACATGTGGTATTTCCGAACTCAATGAATAACATGTCTCTACTCTTATACACGATCATCAAAGAGAGTTACTACTAATTAGGGGATGCTAGGGGGAGAGTTACTATATGATTAGATGACTGGTTAAAATGGTCTATTACTATTTAGTGCACGAGGCCGAAGGCCGAGTGTTCTAAATACAACAATAATGAACCGAGACCGACAGGTCGAGGTAGATCCTTTTACTTAGCTGCCGAGCCTGCGAGGCACGCTAAGTGTAACTACTGAGCGAGCCTGCGAGCTCTGTAGTTGTACTTTTGGGCCGAGCCTGCGAGGTCTAAAAGTGAAAGAATCTTTAACATTATTGTTGTGTAATAGAGCATGTAAAAGCAGTCATCTAATTTTATTAGATGATTTTGGAAACAAACTGAGTGAACGAGATAAAGATTGAGTGTGAGAGAGAGAGAGAAAGAGAATGAGTGTGTGTGAGAGAGAGAGAGAGAGAGAGAGAGAGAGAGAGAGAGAGAGAGAGAGAGAGAGAGAGAGAGAGAGATAGGGAAAGAGAGAATCGAAGGCAGAGAGGGAAAGCAGATGCAGGACGCTCATTGGGGTGGTGCCATCACGTGACGATCACGTGACCTATAGTTGCAGAGGGGAAGAAAAGATAAGGGTTAGGGCGTGTGCAGTAGTGACTTAATGTTTATACTGTGTGTGTGACTAGAAAGTGTCTAATTTTTCACATACCACTGCAACGGTATTTTACTTTATAATTACTAGTGTTTTGCAGTGGTCTAAGTTTTCACAGTGCACTGTAACCGGCGGAAACGGTGCAATGTGAAAACTTAGATCACCGGTCAAAATTGTCTAATACTAATTAGGGATCGGACCCATTCTGTTTTGCATTTTAACGACCTACTCCTTGATTCAAAGATTCCTCTCTCAGATTTGTGCTGTATGCGGTTCCCCTGTTAAATGTGGCAGCAGCCAGTTTTATTGCCAGCCTTTGGAACAAGGGTCTAGTGTTTAAACTTGCTACCATGGGATGTCTTCTAGTTAACATTACCTGTAAGTTCATGGTTAACTTGAAAGTTCATGGTTAACAATAATTGGGGTTTAAAAATCCCCCGGGGGAGGGGAAGAGGCCTATAGATGTTTAAAAATTTGTTTAAGGGGGAAATGGGAAACAAAAAAAAATTAAGGTACGGGGGGGGGGGGGGGGGGTTTTGGGGGGGGGGTGGGGGGGGGTTTTGGGGGATTGGTTTTGGGAAAATTAAGGGTGATGGTAAATTTGCAAGTTTTTTCGGGGGGGGGGGGGGGGGGGGGGGTCTTTTTTTGTACGGGTACGAAGTTGGAAAAATGGCGTGGGAAAAAAGGAAAGAAAAAATTAAAAGAGAAGAAGGTTTTCCAACACGGTTTTTTAAAAAGGCCAAGTGAAAAAAGGGGTGAGGAAAAGAGGGAAGGGAAATTTTAAGAAGGGTTGGAAGGAAATGGAACAAAAAATTTTAAGGTAAAGAAGGGAAGGAAAAGAAGAAAAGGAAAACAAAGGGAAGAAAAAAGAAAAAAGAGAAAAGAGAAGAAGGGGAAAAAGGGGAAAAAGAGAGAGAGGGGGGGGAAATAAAAGAAAAGAGGAAAAGAAAAAGAGGCGAAAGGGGAACCAGGGGGTAAACCCCAAAACCCCGAGAAGGGTAAGAGGAGGGGGGTTTTCCCTCTTACTTTTTTTCCCCCCCTATTTTTTGCTTCTCTCTTTCTTCTCTCCTTCCCTCTTCTTTCTCTCTCTTCCCCCCCTCTTTTTCTCCCTCTTCCCATCCCCCACTATGTATCCCCTTCTCTATTTGTCTCCTTCTCTCCCCCCTCTCTTTCTCCGCTCTTTCTTTTTTCTTTTTCTTCTCCTCCCCTCTCTCTCTTTTTCTTTTTTTCTCTTTTCCCTATTTATTTTAAACCCAAATTTTTTAAAACAATCCGACAATTTATTAGGGTTGCATTTGTTCCCGGTTTCAAATTAAAAATTTGGATTCCTTTTTCCTTAAATTAAATTTTATAAAACCTCTCTACCGGGATCATTTTTTCCCCGGGGGATGGGTTTTCACTTTATTTTTTAAAAAAAGCTCCCATTGGGATTAATACCACTTTTTATAAAAATTGGGTTTGGCAATAACCTTTTTCTAAGTTAAAATTGTTCCCAAATTATTTTCTAAAAAGAATCATTGCAATTCTTAATGTTTTCCCTGCCCCCTTTCTTTCTGTCAAAGGATCAAGCTTTTTGCAAAGAAAACATGGGTGGAGCCCCCAAAACCAAAGGGCAAAAAAATATTTTGGGTTTTTTGGGACCCCCCCTTGTTTATCGGGTTTTGGGAAAAGAGTGTGAATCTCTTACGGTCCCGCAAGGAACACGTAAAACAGAAACCTACTTTGAAAAACCCGTTTACGAATCCTCCTAGTGGAACCCTCAAAGGGAGAGAAATCCCATCAAAAAGTTGTTGAGAAGTTTTATGTTTTTGCAGGACTTGATATTAGCACATCAGTGCCATTTGTTAGGACTAAAAAGAGGGAAGCAATATATTTGATGAAAAGTAAGAAGTAAAGAAGAACATTGAAGTCAAGGGTTTTTAGTGAGATGAGACAGATATTTTATTCCATTATTTATCGGTGTTTACATTCACGATTAGATTTTCTATAGAATTATAATGAAATCAAAGCATGATGAAAAATTTGTTATTCTTTTGGTCTTTTAATAAAATTTTCACTTTTTTAAAGGTTTTAATTATCGTTTTTAGTTAGTTACCCCCCCTAACATTCCCTATTTTTAACCCCTCCCTTTTAATAACCCCCCACCCAAGCCTTATATTGATTAAATAATAACCATTTAATTTAGAATGCAGTGGGTCCCCCGGAGCAGGTTAAGAAGAAGGGGGGTTTGTAGTGAAGAGAAAGCCCCTTTTGCAGAGTTCAAATTTTTTTTTCTTTTTTTTTTTCCCCTCTTTTATCTTTTCCAAAAATTTTTAAAACGATTCTTTTAAAATACTTCCCCTTTTTGACCCCTTACCCCCGTGACCAAAATTTTATTTCCCCCCAGAGTGATATAGACGAAACCGAATAAAATGAAGGCAAAAGGAGACCGAAACCACGCCGTTTTTATTGAGCGAACAAGGGAGGGAGATCAGTTTTACAGTATACTGGCTACAAGATCCAGTAGCAATAGTGATCATGATGGCCCACATCCCCTTCCCCCTGTTAGAAAACACAAACGGTAATTAAAAATTAATAATTTTCGATAATCATAGCGCAAAGGTGGCCGTTTCAACTATATTACGACACGGTCAGATGTCCTTCAACCATATATTCTCTGCATTTGAGTCGCCTGAGCAATGTATTTTTTCGGGTTTCTTTCACTTTGTTTCTTTGTAATTCCTAACTCTTTCCTTCAGGCGGTATGCTAAGTTAGCTAACAGTGGATCAGTTTGGAGGAATGTTTTCTTTACAGCAACAGGTTTCATGGCTTTGGTTCTCATAGCAACCCTGGCATGGCTAGTCATTAGTATGAAGTTCAGATTGGAGACTCTAGAGGTTAAGGGTAAGTTGTATGATCGAGAAAATAATACCTCCTGTATTTTACTGTGTCATTAAGAAAACATTAAGGTCAGAGATACCGCAATAGTTGTCATTTGAGTCGTTTTCCAAATCTAAAGACACATTTTCTTTTGCAGTGATACGCCTGTCAAACGATGTTGACAGTCTGCTACGGACTCAACTGACCTGGACATCAACACAAACAACTATCGGGTCACTTAACGAGCAACTAACATCACTTAGAAGTGAGATGGATAAATCACATAAACTTCTCACTGCGCAAGAAAAGGTATAATGTTGTAACGCGCGAAGAGTGGAATGTGGTGAAATGCTCTGTTGTCATTGAACCTCATTTGCACAGACACGCGCGCGTAACACGCAAAAACACCCACGCTGTTTGCAGCTGGAACTGTAAACTTGGCCCCTTTCCCTGAGTGTGAGGTGTCTTCGATACCAAGCCCCTCTCCCACACTTGTCACTCCCTCTTGAGGACAGTCTCCGCACGAGGGGCGCTGGCAACTGATGCATTTGTCTTGTATGAAAGGTTTAAATCTATCTCTCTTTCAGAATGATTTTACGGAGTTGAATTTGTTGTATCGACAATTACGGCAACTTATTGAACGTAAGTACTGTTCTTATTTTGATCTGTATTTCGTTTGGCTTCAATTTCACGACCACCCGTGCCATTTAATGATATTGATACAATTTTATGTTCCCCATATTTTATGTTAACATTTAATCTTTCTCGCAGTCTTGGAAGATCGGGTGGAATCAGTGAAATCCTCCGTCACAGCCACACAAATATGGAGCCTTTTAAAATCGAACAGAGACGTGTTTTGTCAGATTAAAGACTGTCCTGCTGCTAATTCGACAGCAGCAAGCGATGGAAATGATTAAAGACTTGTTTATCTCAGTTTAACTTTGCGTATTATTATTTGAGACTTGTGAATGCGTCAGATAATCGGGATTCGGGAATAATAGGGCAAACTAGGGAATTTAAAGATGGAATTGGTTGAATAATCATAGTGCTTGAGGTGCTTGGGTTTTGGGCCGCGTTCTCAATGAACGGTTGGAAGTTCCCTTGCTCAACCCTCTCTCTCACTGCGACGGCAGAAAGACAGGTTTATTTAACGGACGTTGTTTTTATGTGTTATCAAGTGTGTGTGAGTGTTACTTCTTAAAACAGTTTCTTAAAATAAAATTCTGTGTTTTTATTATTCAGTAAATACCCTTCTCGGCCAGGAGCCGACCCCATCTGAGTGCACTGTCGTTGAGAATCAAATTGGGGCATGGGCGCCGCCATACAGGCCAGGAGGGAGCAGACACAGCTATGGTTATCTCCCAAGTCCCAACTACCATAATACCATACTGCTATCCCCGCTTCAAGTCACAACAATTCCCACTGCTCTCTGGCGGCGTTGACATGATCACGAATTAAATCTCGCAGATAGTGATATGCGACATGATATATACTATAGGTCACACTGGATTTGGGCAAGGCACGCTCACAGTGTTCGCGACGAAGCTAGGACAGCACTTTCATAACCAATAAAAATCCGAGAATTAATTTAAGGAATCATTGAACCACAGTCATAAATTAGTCAAAAGAGTCTCTCAATAGTTCAGTTTATCTCTCAGTATTTGTTGAAGCCAGCCTGAAGAGCTTTGAACCGGGATAGAGCGGAGGTAACGTCTGCCCCCACATTAGTACTGGCTTGTAGGTCAACTACATAAGCATCGATAATATCCTGAAATTATTAGAGTGGTGAGACATTTTAATATTGAAACTGGGAAACTCAATGGTGGTTTAGCAAACCCATTTTATAACTCGGCAGTTTTATCGGGTCAGGGCAGCAGGAGTGGTTGTTAAACAAGGCCCCCGGGGTGATGGTTTACCTGGATAGATGCCAGCAAGGGTTTCCTCTCTGCCAGAGGCACGGAGTTGAGGTGCTGAACGTATGAAGAGAGAAGGAGTGACATAGCGATGTGAAGGTGGTAGGGTTGACCTAGCTGGTTCCAACATGGCAGCTTTAGTTGAATGAGGGAGGAGTAGGTTGAGTGGAGGGCAGGGTAGGATACAGGGATTGAGAGGAGTGTTTCGACAACCCAACCCTCACCCCAACCACCTGGAGAGAAGAGGAGTTAGGAGGCTGGAGGTAATATCAGCATTATAGTGAGAGCGGAGTGTAGTTAGGAAACTGGGGACCGACTTTAAACTCTGTAAGTTAGAGGAGGTTTAGAGGGGGTTGCTTCATCTGAAATTTACCTTTACAAGCAATAACCTCCAGCTGCTGGACAAGGAATTGCAGGGGGAAGAACTTTTCTGAGCTTTGATATGTCCTCCCCAATGTCTGAAAAGTATTGTGTATATGAAACATTGGTAGAATACTGTCTGAATACAAGGAACTAATTCTATTTTTAGGGCAACAATAACTGCTATCAGAATCCAGATATTTACCTCTATCTTACTCCTCAAATTGTTCATCATGGACACCATTGGAAGGTGAGCCCCACTCGTCAACTCCTGATTCAACAACTCCCTCCACAACTTCTGGACAAGCATGGGATCATGGTGTCCTGCACAGTGCACAATAGCAAGTTGGCATTCCGCCAACTCAAACTTCTCGGCGTATTCAGAGTATAGTGTTGAGATGTCGACTAGGGAGTTGAGGGATTTTAGGGCTACTGCAACCCCGGGGTTGTTCTCCGTTAGTTGCTCCAGGGCAGAAGTAGATTGAGAGTTGGAGTTGGGCAACGTCCATTTTGTCTTCTAGCTCGTGTAGGAATTCTCCCTGGGACTAGGGGAAATTGTAAAAATACACCACTCCATGGGTACTGGTTCAAGCTGTCTCGTGTTGCCCTCTTTTTTTAAAAAGAGGGTATTAAAATCACGATACACTCATATCTCTCCTCAAATTAAGATAAGTACAAGATAGACACCTACATCGTTATTCAGAGTAGTGCTACAAGCCTTGGCGCACAGGATAGCTCGGGAGATGTAGTCCACTCTGTCCCAAAGTGTAAACTTGTCAGTATCCCGGTCTGCTAGTTTGGCGAGGATGCGTGCAGCTGCACTGTAGTTCCTCTCCTTCTCGTAGTACTTCCACATAATGTCACTAGTAGAGTTGGAGGTGATTATACAGAGATAAGGGTGAAATAGTAGAGTAAGAGGTACAGTGAAATAGGGAAGCGTGTAATGGAGGTGCAGTTATTATACAGAGGTGAGGGTGAAGTGGGGGGACGGGTCTCACTATGCCCCCCCCCCCCCCGGCCCCCCCCCCCCTTCGAGACTGTCCGAGCATTGGCCTGACCCTATTCTCGCGGAGCGTTAGAACCGCGGTCACAGCATTCGAGAGCAAAAAAAAATACGATATCATCTACCCCGGGTAGTGTGTACTCACAGTATCTGAAGGTTGTCTGGTTGCCGGGCTGTACGCCGCAGGAATGGCTCCAGGAAACTACTTTTGACTTCCAACAGCCTGCTAATTAGGCCATTACCAATCAACCACTCATACAGGAACACGTGGAACACTTCGTCAGTACTGGAGTAGCAATAATGCAGCATCTCTGTTAGTTGTCGCTCTGCCTCTGCGGCACTGCTGATTTTAACACCTGGGACGGGGGACTTGTTGAGTAAGGGGTGGGAACTCAACAAGTGAGGGGGACGAAGTTTAGAGAGCAGTTCATATGATGTGACTGCTGCACTGATGCAGAGGCTCTGGTGCAGCCTAGAAAAAGGGAAAAAACAACCACAACTTTAGTTATTCTATAATAGCAGCCCAAACATCGTAGATGGGACATTACCTGCACTATTCTGGACTCCGCTGGCACCCTGTGACATTGCCAGAAGATTGTTTAGTGTATTTGTAACTGGTAGATAACAGTGCCGTCTTGCAACTAACAGTTGTTCTCCCTGGTCCTCTCCTGTGAAAATAGTACAGGGTTGAAACTACTGGTTATTATAGTTCTTCTTCTTCTATTAGGCCGTCTCCACCATAGGTGAGATAGAGGGGTGGTACCAAAGTGATTCCTTTCCCCGGCCTGGTTTTGGGGTTTGGATTTGTTAGTCCTCTTCCCCCCGGTTTAACTGTTTCAGGATATCCATGAAGAATGAAACAGTCTTGGTGATCGGGAAGCCATTCTTGATGTCATCGAGGGTTAAACCAAGCCGATCAAACCTCTCTTGCCGCTGTTTCCAGAGAACTGGACAGTCGGTGAGGAGGTGTTTGGCTGTTTCATTTTCTATGCCGCATAGGCGGCAGGTTGGAGTGTTTGCTAGTTTCATCTTGTGAAAATGGTATTTAAGTGTGTTGTGCCCAGTCAGAAGCTGGGTTGCCGCTCTCAAGTGGTTTCGGTCCAGTTTCTGGAGCTGTTTGACGTGGTTCGGGTTCCAGAAAAGATTCATGTGAGCCGTTGGAGCCGTTGTCATTTTTGTCTTTTCCCTAAGGGCCGCATAGGCGGCTTTCTTCGGGATTGGAGGGCGTATGATGTTTTCAATCTCTTGTGCTCCCTTTTTGGCGAGGGAGTCTGCTAGTTCATTCCCTTCGTGGCCTTTGTGGTTACTATAGTTACCATGGTGTAACTACTGGTTACCATGATGGTGTAACTACTGGTTACCAGGGTGTAACTACTAGTTACCACCACTCTTACCAGTATGTGTGAGATGCAATGCGAGATTCTGGTTATCTTGGTTCTCTGCAGTAGCTAGACACAACTCGACAATACCCTCGTAGAAGCACACAGAGGCGTATTGATTGCAAATCCCCGATAGGTCTATATTAACTGTCACCTGTCTGAAGGGAGAGATAAAATATTGGAATTTAGCAGGTGGTCTATTGTCAGCATTAGTTTCCCCTGGTCTATTTGTTCTAGATCTTTAATTTAGCTTTATAAAGGATTGAAACAATTGTTTGGTTGTCCAGCTTGATATGAGTCTCATGATGATATAATTCTGTTGTAATGATATGGACAATTGAGACTCGTTGGATTTCAGGATCAATAATTACGGGGATTTCCGCATTCCAATAAAAGGTGTGATTTCTTACTTGTAAAGTTCCAGGGATTTCTGAAGCATTGAGTTTTGTTCTGTTTTATTTGTTTGATGTTTCGCGCTTTGTAGCAACTCGTTAGCTTTCGTAGTCTTCAGATCCGCTGCCCCGTACAAATTGGGACAAATCTCACGTAAACTGGGAGAGGAGAGGAACAGTTACTTTCTGAGACACATATTGAGCAAGCTCAATTTAATTTAGCTAATCACCGGCCCCATTATACCCCTCTGTAGAGCTCTGCCACAGTTAGTTTCTTGTTTATAAAAACGAATTGGGTTACTTACCGTGCACAAAGGGCGTCTGTAAGATTTGTATCTCCAAAGTATCTCTCCATCAGAGCATTAATCAGCGCTACAGTTATCTGCTTTCCTCCAACTACCAGGTCTCGGAACGTAGCACGACATAGGTCCTCTTTTATCTCCTGTATATTAAAGGATTTAGAAACAGTAAGATGCTGAAAGGTTTTGTTAGATAGGAAAAGCAGGAGCGCTTGTCAGAACACACTGGACAGAGCGGCAAGACGAACTGAGCGAGCCGCGCAATAGAAACGCTGAAAAGTGTGCTTTCATTAAACGCGCGTTAGGTGTTACCCGCGCGCGACAGGAAAAAGGAGGGAATGTGTGACTGAATCCGGGGCACACACAGAATGATATCATGGACATGATGGGCGATTGCAGGACCGAATGTCACTTGTCTCACAAAAGACTGTCCTCTCCGGACTGGGCCGTGATGTTACAGTCGTGTGACAAAATATCACAAGATAAAATGAGGGGGTAAGAAACTCACAGTTGGGAGTCGTTCCGCAATGAGGTGAAACTGGTATTCACACAGCTCTCTCCACAACTCCAGAGCCTCTACACTGTATTGTACTAGGAGTCTTAGCTGTAGCACTGAATTCCTTTCAAATGCTTCCGCCTGGGGAGATACGATATACCAGATTACAAGGATTACAGACATTACAAATATAACAAGATTTCAAAGATAACAAGATTGCAAGGTTACAAATTAGTTTTAGGACACATACAGAGAATATAAAAACCAGGAACCGACCGAATCAGGAGATACTGGTCCCTGATTGGATGATAACGAGTTCTGATTGGTTGTTTACTTGTTTCGGTCGGTTCCTGATAAAAACTCTGCTAACCTGAACTTTGGAGGTAGTGCGAGAAGTCCGGCAGGGTGAATCTGTTAGGTCGGAGTGGGAGAAGGGGGCATACTCATCAAGGAACCCTTTCAGTCCAGTGAGTTGCTCTGTAAACCATGCCAAGTCATCACAAGTGAATCTGTAAACAAATTATTCCATATATGGGCATATGGGCATGGAATTTCATATACGTGAATAGAAGTTTGTGACATTTAGTCTTCATACATAATCAAGTTAAATCAAGACACATAATGTTTTCAATATATAGCAGCTGCTGTATGACTATCATATATACACAAGTGAATCTAATTTGTCTTTACCTGCTAACTAGTTGTTTGTCCGGAGTTGTACTTTCCTCAACCAGTTTCCCGTCCCATAGAGGGGCCAGGAGTCGAGCAAAGTAGAGACAGATACCTGCATGTTTGCCACTGTATACAGCCTCGTTAGGGACGACCGCTCCACCAAGCGATTGGGAAAGCTGTTTGGGGGAGATTTGTATCATTGATAGAGAAATGAGGGTCGGATGAGATATAATTATGCTTCTCTTGTCTAGTGGGTTAATGTTTTTTCACCTCGTTGTGTCCAGAAGTAGAGGTGGCCAGACAGCCTCCTCTTAGTGATGCCTCCCCTCCATATCTGAAGAAGGCCCTAGCTGCACACGATGATACCAGCGGGTCTGTAGTTACTGGGTTACACGCCAGGATCAGGGCCGTGGCACATGCCTGGATGGGAGGGGGATAAAAGTGAGATATTAGCATGGTTGATCTTGTGTTGTAGCTCACACTGCACTCGCTCTGTGTGGGTTCGACACTCAGCAGATCAAGGTTGATCATATTTCCCATAATAAAGTCTTCCTCCCTTTGTTCTACAATATGATTTCTCCTAACATCATAATGTAGTTAGTACTTCCAGATCTCTCTCAAGGTTAGTATGAAAACTCACAGGACACACATGTGGCCCGTGGCCGTATTAATCGAGTCTATTGTTGTGGTGGTGAGCTAGAGAAGATTTACATATCATATTCATGTGTGAATCTTGTGACTTAGTTGTGCCTTGTAAATTATGATTTCTCTTAACAGTATAATGTAGTTAATACTTCCAGATCTCTAGTAAATTCTTAGTAGCAAAGATTAGTATGATGGGGTTATAGGACAATGAGGGCCGAGGGGCCTAGTAAATTGAATCGCTGTTGAGGGGGAAAGATGAACAGATTCAGGTGTGAATCTTGACTCTTGTAAACCAACTTAGTTGTAGAGTTAATCATGCCTTGTAATCATGACTTTGTTGTGCACTCATTATAACCTTGCTGCTAGTTTAATACCTCTTTCTCTCTGTGTAGTTTGAAGAACGATGCGATAGGTTCAGTGTCAGCTCCTCCACTAGCCTCCAGCAGATGTAACAACTGATCCACAGGCCTCAAGTTAGTCAGTATAAAGGTGCCCTGTGACGTCAGCAGTACAGTCCTCCTTGCAGGCTGGACATGTTGACACACAATGGTGGGAGGGTAGGTACGGGATCCAGCGACACGAGCCTCAAACGAGAACGGTTCAGGTGCCTCCTCCAGCGCCCAAACTCTCCCCTCGATAGCAGTGGTTATGGTCGCCTCACATAACTGTGATGCAATACCGAATGTGTCAGGAGACACACTCCACACCACATCAATACTGTCATTCTGGCTCATACACATTTGCACTGTGCCACGTGCCATGTCTGCCATGTGGACGTTGAGGGGACGCTGGGGAGGACCGTTAGGGGAGAATCCGGGGGGCATTCTGATGTGGGAGAGGGAGAGGGAGCTGTATCGACCTCCAAGGGTTGCAGCGCTAACTGAGAAGTAGAGACGGACACCGGAACTTGTTACACCTGGAGGTGGAGGTTTGGGATAGAAATGTGGTAGAGATAGAATTATCATGATGTACTTAGTAGGGTGTTGAATAAGAGGATATAATTCCAGAAAAGGTGATGTTTTAGCATTGTATCAGTACATACCAAGTAATGCTAGATTTGCTGACTCAGTTTTCTTGATGGGACAAATTGATACAATCGGTTTGAAATTTGAGCTATCAATGCCATGAGGATTATTGGCTACCCGGATCGCTTCTGAGAGAACGCTGTCTTGACTAATACTGCATACACTGCCTATACCTGTAAAAGGGAAAAGATTATAGCTTATGACGTGACAATGGACACTGTTGTAAGCATTAACGGCTGGTCTAATACGAGTGCTCGAGATATGTATATAATTGCTGTACAACTAATGGTTCTATCTCTGATACATCTAATGTCCCCTGCCCATATATCATCACCCTCCTTATCACCATAGCATTATAACTCTCTTACCTTGACCATCTGCACCCAGATCGTACATACAGATATTCCCATTGTCAGACCTAGTGTAAAGTGTCTGCCGAGTGTTGTCGTATTCGACCTGAACTATCGGATCGTTCTCACCAAACCGTAGTGCTGAAACAGAGAGAAGTTGGGGTGTATTAGGGATCAAACCAATGTGCTGTAACAGAGAGGGGAATATATTCTCAATATGGTAGTGCTGAAACAGATCTAGACATTGGGGGTATATTGCATCATTCTCAATATGTAGTCATGAGGTCAAAGAGAGAGAGAGATTGAGGATGTCATGAAATATTTCTGTTCGTTGTGCTTCGATATGTAAGCATAAAATCCCTCATGTTTGGCTTGCTTGACCACAAATAATAATACGAGCAGTCTAGTACGTTTGAATTGTGTTCTAGTCAGTTTGGAATCACGAGTTATTTTCAGAATGATAATAGTACACACACAATAAATCACTTCTTCATCTTCTTCTCTGACATCCTCCGGTTGCTAAACCAAATCTGAACACTCCTCTCTGGCATATCCGTGGATTTAGCGATCTCCCTCCTTCTCGTGGCTGTCAGATAAGGGTGCTGCTCAAACTCCATCAGTAGAACATCAATCTGGGCGCTGGTAAACTTGCTCCTCCGGTGTTTGAACTTTCCTCCCCGGGGCAGGTTGAGATAGGAAGCAGAGAGGTGGTAGGGGGTTGTGGTTGGAGAATGGGTCTGGTAGGATGTCAGGAAGGGCGTGCTGAAGGACACGGTGGTAGATGGGGATGTAGTCGGGGAGCCGATTAGGGAGCCAGAGGGAGAACTACTGCCTGAGGAGGTAGAACTGTCCACTCGTTTAGTCCTCTTTGCTGCGGTTGGAGTGGAGGAGGGAGAAGGTTCTCGGGTCCTCTTTCGTGCTGGTGTAGTAGAATTAGGAGTGGCTGGGGAGTTCTCGGTAGGTCGGGCAAGTTGCAGGAGATGTTGGAGTCGCATCAGTTCATCAATGTGTAGTTGGAGAGGAGAGGTAGGCTGTTGGATCGACTTGGAAGGAAGGGTAGGAGGAGTGTAGACTGGTTTAGTAGTAGGCAATCCAAGGATGGAGGCAATAGAGAAATCAGTCATCATTGTTGAAAAAGGATTATAAGCAGTGATTACTAGACAGTAGACAGTGATTGTGGATGGTCAATAGATGGTGGTGTAGGGTTTAAAAGTGAAAGTATGGGCCATTGGAGTGCATGCTAATCGGTTGATAGTTGAACCCTCCCTCTCAGATATCACTCAGTGGCATATTTTGTGAAGGAGTACCCGTGACAGGAGTAATTGAAATTCGATCCTTGTTACGTCAGACAGGCGGGATCACATTACCAGGGGCCAGGGGGCCAGGACGGTTAGGAGTCACGTCTCTCCCATATCACGGGGCGGATCACATATTTGTCTATCTCAGAGGGTGGATCAAATATTCGGAATATTCTGCCCTCTCAGGGAGTAGGTCACATATCTATCTCGGAGAGGGGCAACAGATCACATATCTAACTCACCTGAAGGAACGAGAAAGCTGAAGTAGGAAGAGCTCTGGTTGACTAATTTACATCGTTTTCCAAACCATGACAGATAGGATTGGTATTGAAGTTCGTAGAGGTGGCCGTTAGCACCTGCCAGGAATATCCGGCCCTCTGGGGTACCTCGCACCTGGTTTAAGGGTACAGAGGTTAAGAGGTTAGAGGTTACACAAGGTTTAGGGGTACACGATGTTTAGGGGTTGATGGGATAGATGTTAGGGGACCGGGGATGGATTACTTTGGAATAATAGTATGTCAGAGGTTAGAGAGGACAATCAATATTTCAAGTTTAGATGATTAGGACATACCTGAACCACATTGACTCCATCACTACTGATAGCAAATAGAGGGTTAGGCTGCAGGTGCATCAGTGCATATTGATCATCTCCCTCACTCTCAAAAGTTACTCCCAGCACTACAATTTCACTAGCAGTACAGACAACCAGGAGAAATTTGATATGAGGTTGGAACACCCCAGGTTTGGGAGCTACCAGTCCAACTGTAAGGACCACTTCTGCTAGGCCCTCGTAGTAGGCCAGGTCACCACCTGTCTCATAGTTCCAGAAGAATATATCCGAGTCTATCGTCACCCAACCTCTCTCTAGGGGGGGGGGGTCAAACATGTTTATCTACTAAAGTGTGGGTGATTTGTTATTTTCACAGACAATAACTGGGCCTTGAAATAACAAAATGATTGTTACTCACGGATAGTAGGTAATAACCCCATGATACAGTTACATTGCACATGTGTAAACTGTTCTGATAGCTCAGCCGGTAGTGGGACGTGTCGTACAGGTCCTATTAGGGGCACGGAGGCAAGGCCATGGGAGGCCAGAGATGGGTAATCTCCGTCTGTCATACCAGTCTGGAAGAAAGATAGTGTTAGAAAGTGTGTTGGCGAGTGTTTTAGAAAGTGTGTTAGCAAGTGTACTAGACAGTGAATATTAGAGAAGGTGTATCAGATTCCCTAGCTACATCCTTTATTATATCGTTTCCTCACAGGACGGAGAAGAATTAGATAATTATTGTACGTCCCTAATCCATATAGGTAGGGAATTTAGTAATATATACACCAGGTGCAGTAGTTTTATAATAACCGCGATGTTGTTTATGGAATGTCACGTTGTGGCCTAACGTTTGTCCATGATAGTGAAACCTAGTTTCTTGTTGACATTTTATGCCATATATGCAGCAGGTGAGAGAGAGAGGACACATGCACCCCCCCCCCCAAAGACAGACTAATGTTTTGTGATGGCCACTAATGCTCGGTTAGGTTGCGGGTAATGGTGGACCAGTTACTATGTGACAACGTCCTGTGGTAGCAGCAAACGTTGTTATTCTTCGCATGTCTTGTTTCGATCGTGTGGGTACCGCATGAATATGCGACAGATGTGTTATATGTTTTTCGTGAGCTGCATGTGTTTGTTGGGAGGGTTGTGATACAGTCAGACCCTGACCTACCGATCTCCTGATGCACGGGAGAAGGGATATTACCACGTAAATAGGGGTGAAATATTGTAATGTCCTACGTTACATTGGGGGAAATGTATCGGTCCGGTAATTATGGGTTCCGGCTGTATATTTTTAAGGGTGATGAAATATCTTACCAGGGTTCCACCTGCATGTCTTGCATTCCTCAGCAGTACATCCAGCTCGGAGTACAACCTGTCACTTTGTAGAGAGGAATCAATGTGCTTTGCAGCGCTCTCTAGGCTATCAAAACTGGGCTGGTGTTTCGAGGAGAGAGTCACGTTGTGAGCTATTGATGTCCCCAACATCATCTACTATTGTGGGGTCGGGGTGGTTAGTACTACTATTATAATGTGGCTGGAGTGGTTAGTAAATTGGGGTTATTAAATGTAAACGATCAGTTTTACTTAAATAAAAGCTAGTTTTTTAGAGTTTATTATTATATAGTATGTCATGGCAACAACCACTAAACTATACGATATATACGATTCCTGAGTGATTATCTATAATGAAGGCCGATTTTGTTATCCTATTTTAAAAGTATGCTTACTTTGCTGAGCTAGTTCTAGTTTATAATTTATCTTTGTCATGTCGTTGATATAATAAAAATATTTCCTAGGAAAATGGCAATCTTTGGTTCATCCTACTATGTCAACAAAACAACTGGAAACCTCACATTCTACGCCGAAACTGCCTCCTACTTGAACATCGTTTTCACCCTCGAACTCCTACCCATGTTCTTGATAACAGTTACCATTGCACCTTTTATCATCCTCACCAAGTTACCTACAGCACGCCGATCTACCTCATCCTTTCTATTCTGCGGCCTGGCGGTATCCGACCTCCTGGGAAACTCATACTTCCCAATCCTCTACACCTACTACCTCCTCCGATCTGATGATACCATCCTGGCATTTTCACCAATGACACATTTCAACGGCTTCAATATTCTCATCAATTACACCCTCATCTTGTGTTCCATGAGCTTCACGTGTATCATGTACATGTACAGGAACCACGCTATCATCAAGCCCTTTGCAGTGCACTCAATGGGGACTCTTTACAGGGTGGTTGGAGGGGTCATCCTGATCAACTTCTTAACCATGATCATAACACTCTGGTTTTCCAGAGAGTCCGGCCTGAATATCTATACGCAACACAACGATAATCAAGAGGACATATTTCATAGTGATAACCTCATGTCCACTTATCTTGGTTTTTACATTCTCATCTTCATATACTTTCTGTGTGCAGCTACGTGCATGGTTCAGTCCGTTTGCTTTCTGATAAAAAAGGGATCCATGGAGTCCGAGGGACAGAGGAGAAGAAGTGTTAAAGTTGTCCTGGCTCTGGGTATCGGCCTTTCCTTTCTCCAGATCGCTTATACATCAAAATTGTTGTATAATACAGATATCCTGACAAATGCGGACAAAGGAGTCTTCCAGTTTGTTATTTATTGCTTTGCACCAGTAGCCAATTCAGCATACAACTGTCTGGTTCAGTTTGTAACGAATAAAGCTCTGAGAAAAGCGATGTCTGATGCAGCTTGTTTGGGGTATAAGAAGATAACAAGGAGAGCCAGTCCAGCTACTAGTCCTCCAGTAGTCGTTTATAAATCGAGGGGAGCAGCTGCGAAAACAGAGTCAGATGTCGCGATAACGTCTGGTTAGTGGTGAAGTTTGAACAATTCTTTATTTGAGGAACAAGTTTAAGGGACCCAGTCCAATAGTAATTGAAAAAACCTGAGTCGCCGAGTATGGGTGTTTCAGAACCGAATACCTCCCAGATTTTACAATCATGCGCTGAGTGCAGCAATTACAAATGGTCAAATGTAATATTTTCTGCTATTTAGGTGTTGTTAGAGTTGTTAGAAAAGCAAGTGTGTATACCACGTGTATTTACTAATTAAACTGCTAACAATTAAAACTATAAGACGGACTACTAAAGGGACCCGATCGTTCACTGACATATATACCCTGCTAACTTAAATAACCCGCCAGTCCCACTAGCGCGCTCTCAATAAACAGCCAGTCCAGCGGCAGATTATTTCCCACTGGCAGGTTATTTATTTTGAACATTCAAAGTGTGTGTAAATGATCAGTTCTTACTAAAATACAGAGGGAACACTATGTGCAACACTTACACACTACATTGGAGAGAAAGAAAGGACACATTCCGTCAATTACTCTCTCTTTATCTCCCCTTTTGTCTCACTATCTCTTCCTCTGTGTTATGTGTGACATGCCCCTTATCAGGCTATTTCTTTCACTCTCTTTCCTTAGCAACTGCTTAGTAACTGTTACCAAACAGTGTACACTCAATTGTGAGGTGTTTTAACTATTTCTCAGTCCTCTTTGAGTGTTTTGATTAGTGTTCTCTCTCTTGTTGGTGTGTAATACTTGAAATAAACAACTAAAGCAGGGTATATAACCTATAAACTCTGACCACTGGCACGTTATAGGTTTAAACCCCTCCGCCTCTCCCTCGGCTCCGCCTCGGGATCGTCGTCGTGATTTAAACCAGTTTATCCGCCAGCGGCGGATAAACTTCAGCTAACTTCTCCCAGCGGCGCGCTGGGAGAAAGTTATCTGAAATAACGCGCCAGTGGCCAGAGTTTATACCTCATTTACCGTTCACTGGCATTTACCGTTCACTGGCATTGCAGTCTAGCAACCAATCAATTGATCCGTACACTCCCTAAAGAGCTAGAGTAAAAGGAAACAAAAGTGTCAATCATCAGCGAGAGAGAATGGGGCACATATTCAACCTTAGTATAATTTAAGATTTTTTAGATAATTGTCCAAATTAGTGTAATCAATTTGACATTTTTCCTTAGTCACTTCCATTCCTAAATTCTGCGGTAATTGATTACAGTATACATACAACGCAGTCCATGACAGGTCACTCGCACCGGGGAGATCGGGCGCCGTTACGATCTGGGTGTTCGGAGGCCCATCTCCAACCTGTATAAACAGCACCAAAACCAAAAGAAGCTGGCCTATATGCGAAGGGTACAAGACGTGGAGCAGGGTTCCTTCACGCCCCTTGTATTCTCCACATCGGGAGGTTTTGCGGTAGAGGAAGAAGCGGCCAGGAGGATTTGCGACAAGCACAAGGAGAGTTACGCTGAAACCATGTCCTTCATCCGAGAAAAGACACGATTCAGTTTGTTAAGATCAACTCTTGTTGCGCTTCGGGGAACCAAGAGAAGGGTTGTCCCAGTCAGTGTGGAAGATGTAGACTTTCGAGACAAGTGAGCAGAGAGAGGGAGTATGAGAGTATGACGGTGTGTGGGTAATTTATTATAATTTACTTTTCGTTTACAGGTGCGCGCTACGAAAAAAGTTGATTCACTAAAATGGCTCTAACCGCCAAACGACTCAACCTTTTTGGCTGATTCAAAGTTATCTGGTAGGGAATGTCAAGGCCTAACCCAAACCCAAACCCCAACCATACCCCTAACCCTACTTTAGTCCTAACCCTAAAAACCGTTTGTCAGCACTCCCAAAACACCCAGATTTTAACGCTGGCCGGGGAGATCGGACAAAAACGGCCATCTCAAAAAGGAAACTTGAAACGGCCATCTTGTTTTTTGTGTAAAGGTTTTAATGAAAACGCGCGCGGCGTTCAATTGCAGCGGCATGCATTGTTTACCAACGCCGCGCAGACAACTTACAAAGTTTACAAAGTTTACAAGTTTACAAGTTTACAAAGTTTACAAAATTAGATTCGGCATACAATGCATTATAAAGACAAATATACCACGTTCTCAGCATGATGCTTCTACGTACAATGATGTGAATGATGCAGTGACCAACATACACTACCCAGGGGGGAGCAGTGTAACCAATGAGTTGTCGTTGGGACTCCTGTAGCCCCGAACTGGAGGGTGATCAGGTATACCATCCAGGAACTTGCCGAGAGAAACTTTGAGATCCTCTAGTGTTTCGCATCTTCGAACTTCTTTCGGCATCCTATTGAAGAGCTTGACTGACCTCACTGAGAATGATCCTTCCCTGATGGTCTCAATTGAATCTTGGGCCGAAGTGTAAAGGTCCGGGTATTCTGCTAGGAGACCTCGCCGTGGATGAACCTTCAAACCTCTTATCTTTTTTTCAAAAAAAAATTACTGAAATTTTTAAAAAAGAAGTTTTAATTTTTTTGGATAGCTTTTGAAGCAACACTGAGCCCAGATAGGGGGCGTTTGGGATCTTTGGGGTGGTTAAGGGTGGTTAGGGATGGTTAGGGGTCGTTGGGATCATTAAATTTACAGAAATTCGTCTGAAATTTGTACGAAAAACGGGCCGAAAAGTTAGAATCTGGTTTTGACTTTTTAAATTTGCTTTCCTCAAAGCTAAAAATCGTTAAAAATTGTTCCAGACTGCTTAAAATCCATCATAAATGAAAAAAATCTCCGGGGGTTTCGCCCGGCCCCAACATCCATCATGTGTTCAGTGTTCCGATGACCGATCCTGGACCCTTTCGGGGGAGTGGGGACCCCCCTCGCCCAGAGCCCAGACCACCTGGCACCTGCCGCAGCTCCCTCGGCGCCGCTTCGCGATACTGAGGTCGCTAGGCTTGAGGTTGGATTGTGGAATTCGGCCACAGCACCCCACCAAAATATTGGTGCTGGGGCGGCCCCTGTGCTTACTGAACTTTTTCTCCTATACGCTAACGGGGAAGAGTTTCACCTCTAAACCCATATTCTCCACAGTCCACGTCCCATAGTGAACCAAAATAAAAGAGCGCACCACAATCAAGAGAGACTAAAATCAAGAGCGCACCACAATCAAGAGAGACCAAATTCAAGAGCGCACAACATCTGGTATCTTCTGGACGGGGAACTCTCTTGATGTGGTGTGCTCTTGATTTGGTCTCTCTTGATTGTGGTGCGCTCTTGATTTGGTCTCTCTTGATTGTGGTGCGCTCTTGATTTGGTCTCTCTTGATTGTGGTGTGATCTTGATTTTGGTCTTTCTTGGATGGGGTGCGCTCTTGGACGCTCTTAAACTTTATTATGGTTCACTATTCATTTTAAGAAATTTTGGAAATTTGTAAACCTACCTGCCGTTAGAAATAGGTGTATTGCGTTGAAACCCAGGGTGCCGGGATATGCCCTTGACCCTCTTCCAAAAAGAGAAGACACCCCAGCAACTGGTCCAAAATCTCAAGTCTGCCCTACTTCAACTTGAGAAGGAACACGAAAACGAAGCAGTTAACCAGAAAAATATCAAAAAGGTAAGGGATTTGAAGATTCAAGATCGCTAATTGCTGTAAAAATATAGACTCATGCTTGCTCTCAAACTGTTATGTTATATTCCTCCTCACATTTGTAAAAGAGGTTTCGCCGTGCGGGGCACATTGAAACGAGCAAGGCAACTCTGAGAAGAGGTAAACGAGGTATCATTACAGTTATAATGGTGATTGTAATACTGGATTGTTTAGGTGAATGATGATGTGACGAAGAATATGTTAAACGTGAAACATGCTCTTCTGGGTACAACTGGTACGTTCAAGAAACCTGAAACATATCTCATTTACCTAGCTGTAGTTGAAGATACTACGTAGATACGTGCAAAAGAATCTTACTCTGATCATGTTTAATGTTTCGCTCTTACCCCTTCCCCCCCCCCCTTTTTCAACCCGTACAAATTACAATACAAGAACTGTGAAACCGTGCTTGTTAGATGTGTAATATCCCCTGTTAACTCCTGTCCACCCTTGACTTTAGGCCCCTTACTTACACTGCTCCTTCCAGATCAGGAACCCCAGCTTGAGGTGATAGTTCAACTGTCACAGGAATTACACGCTAATAACATTATTCAGCTTCTCATCAAGGCATTGCGACACATCGATTTTGAGGTACGATTGGGGTCATGGGAGGGCGAATTAGAAATTAAAAAGAAAACTTTCTGCAAGTAAAATCCTCGTATAATAGAAGTTGTGTATATTTACGATGCTGCATTAGTATCTGACTTTTCACCAACTTTATCTGTAGGGTAAGAAGTATGTTAGCCAGATATTGAGTAGTCTACTAAAACGACAGATTGGGTGCCGGTATCCCACTGTCGACTACATCAATGCCAACAGGGATATTCTTGATAATCTTATCCTGGGGTAAGTACATATTGACAGACTTGTTTATAGGTAGTGGTTACCCTCAAATAATACCACTTGTATCAATACCACTTGTATCAGTACCACTTGTACCACCAGTACCAATGGTACCGCCAGTACCACTTGCACCAGTACCACTTGTTGTCTTTTGATGGTTCCTGTCATATTCAAATATATTCTTGTCACTTCCTTATCAGGTAGATATATCAATTCTTCCAATTATATTTGCCTGACATGTATCTTCATCATAGTATCTCTTGACTGATCTTTTTATCTCTCCATTTCTCCCTCTGACTGACTCTCTTTATCTGGTATCATTCTCTCTCCCAACGCAGTTTTAATGTTTCGACACAACATAGAGCATATAATATCGAGCTCTACACTTGTCGACATTTTACCATGTGTACAGCAACACATGAGAGAGATAAAAAGAGAGGGAAAGAGAGAGGGAAACATTGTGAGAGAGAAAGAGAGGGAGATAAAAAGAGAGAAAGAGAGAATTATAAGTGTGTGCGTGTGCAACTTTGTCCACACGTGTACCCTGCAGTAGCTTGTCATCAAACTCTATTTGCCGAGAGTTTGGGATAGGAAGAGGTATAAAAGATTCTAAAGAGTCTACTGTATGAAAATAGATCTGATGTTGGTAATGAAATTACCCCTCCGCACAAGCTCAATAGTAATAGGGGTGACTTCGTAACCAAGATTTGATGATACTGCAGTCCGCGCCTGTTCTCCAAACATTTTAGCAGGCTATTATCATTGGATGTTTTGTTATTTGTAGTTGATTTTGAGACGATACCGTTGGCAATCGTGCACAGACCACATGAGAGAGGGAAAAGGAGATCAAAGAAGGATATAAATCCGTGTATACCGGTATACACGGATTTATGGAATGAGATGATAGCTTCTACTCGGCCGAGTAGAAGCTATCATCTCATTCCATCAGTCTTCACATTGTAACTTGATACCCCAATTGTATACAATGTGGCAGTGGTTAACGTCACATGATCTGTTTTAGTCCTATAAACTCTCTTCGTTTTCGGCAGGAAGGTTTTTGAAGTTGACGAAATCAGGTTTTTGAAGCGACTTCAAAAACCTCAGCCCCCACCCCCACCCCACACCACTCCACCCTCTTTGTTAATAAATCCCCATTTATTTCCTAGGTACGACCATCCGGAGATAGCTCTTCATTCTGGTTTAGTGCTAAGAGAGTGTATTAAACACGAGGAACTGGGATGGATTGTTCTGAACGATGAGAAATTCTTTAACTTTTTTACATACGTTGAGGTGTCAACATTTGACATTGCATCAGATGCATTTACAACTTTTAAGGTAATGTTGTTTTTCATTTACACCTTTGTCCTTTCTCCATTCAACGCCCCTATTCTTAAATAAAATTCCCGTCCTGATATGCTTTATTTTCTTTCCAGGAGTTACTCACAATTCACAAGTCAGTTGTGGCCAAGTTTTTAGAAACGAATTACGATAGATTTTTTACCGAATATAAGAAGCTCCTAGTCTCGGACAATTATGTAACACGACGTCAATCGCTCAAGGTAATAAGAGAAAGGAGAGAGGTGTATATGAGAGATAGAGAATAATAGAGATAGAGAGTGAGAGAGTGAGAGTGATAGAGAGAGAGATAGAGATGCACACAGATGATAAATGGAAATTGAGAAATTGAGAAAATGCGATACACAGAAATGGCAAAAATAATCCCATTCTCTACCTATTCTTCCTCGGAAAATCGTATTTTCTCTGTCTCCGTCTCTCTTTCTCTCCCATCTTTATCTGTCCTCTGTTTCTCTTTCTCCAAATCTTTCTTCCTCCATCTGTTATATTCTCTATCTCTCTCCATACATTTATCTTACCCTCTATGACCCCTTCATTCTCCCCTCAGCTGTTAGGAGAAATGCTATTGGACCGTCACAATTACATCACAATGGAAAAGTACATTGGGAGTGCTGACAACCTAAAGCTTATGATGAATATGTTAGCGGATAGTAGTCGCTCCATCGCCTATGAGGCATTTCACGTCTTTAAGGTGAGCTATCGCTCGTCATGACCATTCAGTTGTGATGAAAGTACCCCATACAAGCATTCCTAAAAGACGCGCAGCACGCACCATCTCGTTACAACTTTTAACTGGTGAAGTGAGCTGTTGAGATTGCCACTCCGTTTCCACTTCCACTCACGCTCATCTCTTTCTACTTCCCAGATTTTTGTAGCTAACCCAAACAAGAAAAGGGAAGTTCTGGATATCCTGCTGAAGAACAAGGAACGGATGATTACATTTCTTAGTAAATTCCAGAGCGATCGAAAAGGTAAACACTCCCTCTCTTTCTCTCTCCCTCCCCCTCTCTCTCTCTCTCTCTCTCTCTCTCTCTCTCTCTCTCTCTCTCTCTCTCTCTCTCTCTCTCTCTCTCTCTCTCTCTCTCTCTCTCCCTCCCTCCCTCCCTCTCTTCCCCACAGAAGAGGAACAATTCCACGAAGAGAGGGAATTCTTGATAAAGCAGGTTAAAGCTCTCCAAAAGCCGCCTGATGAGGGTAGTACCGAGGAAGCGAAATAGTGACAATGTACAGTTGAGGACGAGAGAGAGAGTTAGTTGTAAATAGATAGGAGTGGAGAGAGAGAAGGGTTGGAATGGCCGAGTTTTCAATCAATAGACAAGTCTTGTGTGTGTTTTAGGTTATATTTAGTGAGCTACTTTCTGTTATACATCTTCCCCACCATCATGCCAATTGAGGGTGGGAGAACGATACATAGCAGTTTTTTGATACCACATTTTTCTGCAACTCTAATTCATATATCACTGTGTGTTTTTCCTTCACGAGATATGTCTTCCCGGTTAGAGGGTCGAATGATGAGTGTGAGTTTTCCATCCTTTCTTTAATGTTTTCGTTATATAACCACAATATGTTTTGACACAATTTAGCATGGTTTGGTTGGTTCTACTGCAACTACTGTGGAATGTTGCCTCCTCTCAACACAGCGAGTTTATCCTGAACATCGAACACAAAATTGGTAGGATTCTATTCTGTTGTTTTACTTTTCTACCTTTCAACCCAACAATCTTCTTTTTCAATATCTTGCTGTCAAAACAGGCCCGCCTGACAGCTATCGTGTAACTGAGTTATGTAACCCCCCTCTGCAGGATCGGGCGAGTGGAGTAAGCGGGCCACAGTTATCCTACCAACAATCAAACAAAGTAGTCTCCCGAGCCACAACAAACCCCAGTACATCCCTGTTAGTAGTAATGAGAGAGTGGATGATCTGAAGTCTGCTGCAAACCAAAATGATACTCTTTATTATATTCGTACCAATCACAAGGTGAGCACTGAGCGGATAGCTTAACATGCAGCCCCGCCACCCGCCCCCTATAATTATTACCCATTATTTCTCGTACCCTCCATTGCTCAAATTAGGGCACAACTGTTACAACTTATCGGGAACTTATCTAACATTACAACGACAAGGTGTTCTTCGAATTACCTACAATTTCTATATTATGTTCTGTTTAGGTGTTGGAGGAGGGAGAGATCAGTGAGAGTGAGGGTTATGTGACGATAGTTGTCCGACCTTGTAGTATTGTTGAGGCAGATCTGGTTCATACCCTTACCATACACATGGATAACTCAGGTAGGGTTCTCAGGAGTTGTTGTGACTATCAGACATCTCTCTTATTCACCCCTTACTACCCCCCTTTTTTAACCCTCTTATTACCCACTTCTTACCCCTCTATTTACTCTCAGGGTATGTGACTGGTTTGTCCCTCCAGACCAAGACTGAAGAATGTGTTGGTAAAACTACATCTGCCACCTCATTTTCTACTGACACTCAGGTAGCTTATTATGGGGCCGGTTGCAAGTAGGGGCCATTAGTAATATCGTGGTCTGCCGTCTGGCGACCACTTGCTACACAAGTTGTGAGGTGTTTGAATTCTGTATCTCAACTGTCTAATTCTGTATAGAGGCTACAACAAAACGATGTGCTGTCGCACCGTACCATTGTTGCCATGGTGACGAAAGGGGGTTTACAGGATAATGAGGTGATGATAATCACCGCGGTGCGACAGCACATCATAGTTTAAACACATTCCCATACGGTTTGAACCAATGACAGGATCTTTAACGAAGCCATAGCAATACTATTGTGTAACAGTACGCCCCTTAATTAGATGTGCTGTCGC
This sequence comes from Hormiphora californensis, assembly GCA_020137815.1. NCBI lineage: Eukaryota > Metazoa > Ctenophora > Tentaculata > Cydippida > Pleurobrachiidae > Hormiphora > Hormiphora californensis. The sequence goes on along the minus strand of CM035355.1, from coordinate 7,177,353 downwards.
ACCGCGGTGATTATCATCACCTCATTATCCTGTAAAACCCCTTTCGTCACCATGGCAACAATGGTACGGTGCGACAGTGCAGCACATCGTTTTGTTGTAGCCTCTATACGGTTGTCGGTTTAGTTTTAGATTGTTCGCGAATCGTGACACTTAAAAATTTTAATTGAGACCCCCGTTTCCAGGTATCGTATCCAGTGATAGGGGCATCCCCAGACGTGAACACTTTCATTCAGATGAAGGAGGCTGAGGACAGGAAGAAGACTGATGAGAGTAAAGATAAGAGGTCCTTCTTCGCTAAATATTGGATGTACATTGTCCCTGCTGTTCTCTTCTTCATGATGAGCATGGGTGGCTCGTAGGGAACTAAAACTTATTGATTATATTATGGGGAATTGTAAGGTTCCAACTTGGACTGGAATTGAGAGGTGGGCGAGACGTTTATGTGGGTGAGAGTTTATTCTTTGATATTTAACTGTGTATTTGTTTTCAGAACCGATTTAAGTCTGAATTTATTTGTTTTAGTCAGGTCAGGGTCAAATATTCATGGTCAATGTCATTTTGTATTGGGTCAATTTTTGAGACTGAATTTGGGCACGCGCAAAAGAGTAAGCGCGCAATAAAGCGAATTTTAATGCGCGCAAGGAATTAATTTCGCAAAAGCACAGAGCAGAGAAGAAAACCCTCATCCACCGAACCAAGAATTGGAATGCGCTGCAGCCCCCTCATGCGCGCACCCCCGCAACGAGGGGACTGGAGGGAATGCCGCGCGCGCGTTTGGCCTGAGCCCGGCTGGGTCGAAAATAACTTTGCGGTCGAAAAAACGGCGGTGCTTATAACTTTGGCCCCTGAAGTCCGTTTTGCTTGATTCTTTCACTAGCTGTTAGATCTGACAATTATCTACCTTGCTGTTTTTGAGAGAAGTTAATTGGACTTGAGGAGGCTGAGCAATAGCCGTTCAAAGATTGGTTGTTTTCAAAAAGTGACGTCACAGATCCCTGCAGGGACACTTTGTTTCAAATTTGAATTAAAATCTCGAATTTTTTTATTTTACCGCACTCGATTTTGCGGAGTTTGGTTCATATCTCCTGTTCCTGATAAGATAGAGACCTGAAACCGGTTGCATTTGAAAGCTGTTATCTTCCTCTTTCCAACGCTACCAAAACGATTTCTGTCCCTTATCTGGAACTGGAGATATGATTGATTATGTATTCCCCCCTAGCGCGGTATTCCCTCCAGGCCCCTTATATTATATTATAAGGGGCCTGCAACGTATGCCAAAACCAAGAACGATATTCATCAGAAGAAAATCGACGAGATCAAAAACATGATGACTACAGCTGAAATCAGAAACCTGGACCTACTCATGGAAAAGGGGGCCTCATCCTGGTTAACATGTCTCCCTCTCCAATCTTTGAACTTCACCCTCAACAGACAGGAGTGGCACGACGCCATGTCAGCCCGTTATAACCTGCCTCTCGTCGGACAGGCCTTACCTCAGCATTGTGCATGTGGGGAAGAAAACACCATCGATCACCTCATATCCTGTAAACTCGGAGGTTTTGTATGTTTCCGACACAACAACGTGAGAGATTTCATTGGCCACGAACTGAATAAAGTATGTGTCGACACTAAGATCGAACCCCATCTCCTAAATGTTAGAGGGGTGAATCTTCCGGCTGGCACTATAACAGCCGATGGCGCCAGACTTGACATCAGTAGTCGCGGCTTTTGGTCGGATATGGACAATATCTATTTCGATGTAAGGATTTTCAATCCAAGGATATCGTCCAACTCAAACCAGACCATCGCCAAAACATATGAAAAACACGAGAGAGAGAAGAAAACATCCTACCTCCACCGTGTCCTAGAGGTGGAAAAGTCAACATTCACACCACTGGTCATGTCAACTACAGGGGGCCTTGGAAGGGAATTTAATAAGACTTTGAAACAATTGGCTGAGAAGAAGGCGACTAAAACAGGATATTCATACGATCAGTGTATCCGGTACCTGAGGCTAAGGTTGTCATTTGCCATGGTCCGCTCCGTCACCATTTCCATCAGGGGGCACCGCGGACGACTGAGGGCAGAAGGCAGCAGCGGTCGGGATGACAGTATCTACCAAATAGACTAAATCTTTTATTTATATAATTTATTGACCCCGTTTGTTTAATTTATTATTGACATTGTAAGTGTGTGTACCACTATTTATATTCAAGGCCAATATCGGCCGACCCCCCCCCCTTTTAAAAAAAAGCACAGATTTGGCGATTTGAACTTTTTTTAACTTTTACGTCCGCGACCGCGACGCGACGATTTTCTGTTGTTTTCAGCATGTTCGCCCTCAACATAACTAACTATTCCAATTTTGAAATTCACCATACGCAGTTTGAAACTATAAAATCTGCTGAAGTGATTCACAAATTTGAATTTCACATCAGTGATCACACGAGAATTTTTTTCTGTTTCATGTTTCTGATCACTGATCAGAAACATGAAACAGAAAAAAATTCTCGTGTAACTTATGGCTGTTCGAAATTTACCTGTTACATATTCTTGCAGTTCAATGAAAGTTCTAGTAACTGCATTTGGTCCATTTGAAGGACATCCCACCAACGCGAGCTCAACAGTTTTGGACCTGTTGGAACAAGACCAATTTTGGAAACCTAACTCTACTGATGTTGCTTTTAAAAAACTTGATGTGGTTTACGATTCAACTGAACAGTTTATCAAGCAGTACTGGGTGGTAGAGAAACCTGATCTGACCATTCATTTGGGAGTACATCCTGGTAATAATGTGGCAGTGGAATGCCAGTGTAATGAAACTGTTTACACTCGTCCTGATGTTGCTGGAAAAGTGCCAGCAGCGGATTTTTGGCCGCTCAAGAAAAGCACCTTAGCATTAGAGGATGTGGTGATTCGTGTTGGGGAGGAGTGTAAACTGTCTCGGGATGCGGGCACCTATCTCTGCCAGTTTGTCCTTCACTGTTCTCTCACTCACGGGAGTGGAAAGTCAGTGTTTTTGCACGTGCCGCCTGTTGACACGTGCCCGGCTGACAGTACTGTGAAGACTGTCAGAAAGATTATTACTGAGATTTTCTCATCTCTCTCACGGTAACTGTTATGGAAATGATGTTTGTGCTATGTTCTTTGATTTTCTTTTATTTTCGTAATGTTTATTGGTTGATTTTCTCAGTTTGAATGTTTATTGTTTAATGTTGCATAACTTAAAGTGAGAGAGAACAGCCCCGATTTTGATGAAACTTGGTCAGAATAGTGTTTGGTGTCTAATTAGAAGTCAAAAAAATTTTTAGTGCTCAAATCCTAAATTTAGGATTTTTAGGTTTTTTAGGTTTTTCGGCTTTTATGGGTTTCAGGAACGTTCTAGAACAAAATGAATAAAACCATCTTTCTCGGCATTAAATTCTGCATCGATTATAGTGGTTATAAACCTTTCTATGACGTAAGGTTCAGAAGTTATCGCGAAAAAGCCCAAACTGGACATTGTTAGGGGGGGTTCATGTTTGGCTAACCGACGACCTTTTCAAAATATGTTATGGATCAACTGACGACCTTATTGGGATCATTCTGTGAAAATTGTGCGTGGAATGCAAGTAAGAAACTGTTAACCGCCTATGTTGTGAAAGCATCGCGGTTTTGGCGCTTAGAAACACCTGCCTTAAGGTTGTTTAGGTTTTCGTGTCGGAGGATGTAGAACTGTCTCGGGATGAGTGCACCTAATTCTGCCATTTGTCACTCCGTTCTCCCCCCACGGAATGGGAAGTGTTTTTGCACGGACACTGTTGACACGTAGCCGGCTGATAGTATTCATTTCATTTCCTAAGTTATAACGTTTGATAATCCATGTAAATGTATGTTTTTGTTCAATGAGAAAAGGAAAAGGTTATTGTCTGTTATGTAATTGCATAGTCAATGTAATGGGTTATGTTTCGTTCCCTCCTTCCGGCGGGACAAGATGAGTCGACGGGTTTCATCCTGTTCAGTCGGAAAGGGAAGAAGAGACTGTTCAAGGTTCCAACTCCCATTACCACTAAAATCAACCTAATTATCCCGCAATCCCACAGTTTTAGGCCACGGAATGACATGGTACTAAAGGCGAGAGATTCTTTAGATAGAGTTCGGAAATCTCGCTACCCTGGGTCCTACCGTGAACTCGACAACAGTGATGACGAAGAAGTAGATCAAGATGGGTTGTACCCCCAGCTCCATGACGAAGAGGATGGTGACCTTCCAGCTGTAAATGATCAGATGGCGTCAATTTCGGATCCAGTATTGCCTTCTGCACTTTACCCTTCTGCAGGCACTCTGTTAACTGAATCGGCGTACTCTGACGTCGACGAAGACAACGGAGAGGCCGACGAAAAGCATGGGAGTAAAATTTGCACCAAAATTTTAGTTGTTTTTGTCGCTTTTGTCATGCCAATTATAGCTTGGCTATTTACACTGTCTGGTGTAAGTTTCGGGAACTTCTCTGCTGCTTCTGCGTCTCCCAACCATCAGCAACTGGACACTCTGTACAGCGACCATCAGACATGGCTACCGGAGACAAAGTGGAATGAGATCAGAAACAACTTCCTACAAAAGCTGGAGGATCGAGATCAATCAGATCCCCTAACCATCTTTTTTCTTACAAACCCGTCCCATTTCCCAATAGTGGGCAATTTTTCAACCCACCTCTCCAACATGTTTGCCCAATATTCCAATGGCGAGTTTCACATTTACAAAAGGGACAGATCTGAAATAGTTGCTACAACACGGTCAGTCCTGGTTGATGAGTTCACCTCACTCCCCTGGAAAGATGCCAAAGTATTTATGGAGCTGTGTGACAATGATAACTCACCTAACCCCTTCACCATGTTTGTATTCATCGCGGAACAGGGACCAGGGCAGTGTGATTCGGGGAACCCTGATAAATCTGTGGAGGAGGCGTTGGTGGGACGGTGGAGGGACGAGTTTGAGGTCGAGAGTATAGAGGCTCTCGCTGCTAGGATTAGTGGCATATCTGTTTGTGTTACGTAGTTCTAGGACTTTGGTGATGCCATCTCCTCTTCGTGATTGCGTCACCAAGCACAACATAGACATTTTTTACTCGCAGAGATTTTTGTTTTTTACGTTATCATGTGATCGGACCTGTTATAATTGTGTTACCAGATAAACATTTTGTATCGAGGATTTGCTGCAAACTATCAATTACCTTTCTTCGCCAAAAAATGGTTTCCCCAGCCCAACCGATCACTATCATGATTATCCCATCTAACCTAACCCATTACAAACCCCTAATTAGCGTTGCGATGGCGGCCAGTTCCGGTGCTAAGGTAACTTTTAAAATAACGCTGACAAGCGATCCCAAACTGCCCTTCAAAGTTCTCAGTGTTCCTGAGGGTACCCCTTTTACTGCCTGTATTGAAGTTTGCTGCATGAGGAATTCAAGGTGAGTGTCTGCACTGTTCAGCCGGATAATGTCCGGATAGGAAATAGGTGGTTCTCTGTCATATTGGTTACGAAGTCACTCCTATTACACGATGAGGGTTAATTTCATTACTAATCTGTCATATTGGCCACCCGCATGGCGCATAGCGTCCCCTACGACGCGGCTAATATGTCGGAGCACCACTGAAACAATTGGTGGCGGGGGAGACCAAAGTCACTTTGGTCAAATTCTTACAAAAGCCGCCCTTTGAGAAATTGTCCACACGTGCGATGACCTGGCACAGGTCACCTGTGTGTTTAGACGTTCTTACGGATTGTAAGTTGTAAGCGTGTGGAAATTTACCAAATCGAGGTTGTCCGCCACCAATTGTCTCTCTTTCTTTAGGTTAAGATGCAATAGGCTAGATTAAGAATTGTCATTGTTCAAAAGTGAACGCCTTTTGCATTTTCCATCACTCTTCAAGCGACGAGTATTGCGTGCTAAGCTGCATATTACTGACCACTCCTTCTCTTTTTTTCTCTCTCTCTCTCTTTCTCTGGGAGATATCCCGCTTTAGTTGTAATCTTTCTTCGTTCATTTTTCTCTCATACATATCGTATGCATGTAGTTAAGCTGTCAAAAAGTAATCTTGTGCAATTTTCTTCCTTTGCTCTTTCCCTACTTTTTTGCTTCCCTTCTTTGGAACCGCTCTGTAGATTATTTAACTATTCTTTTGATATATAGTAACATATAATAAGCCGGGTATGATCATATAGCCCTATGAGTGTTCTGCTATTATTTCTCACAGTACCTTCCCCAGGTGCCCCCTGCTACCAGTGCTATTATCACTAACGATGGTGTGGGAATTAACCCCCAACAGAGCGCTGGTAATGTCTTTCTAAAGCACGGCCGAGAACTCCGACTGATACCAAGGGATCGAGTGGGACACTTTTAGTAATTTTGTGAGGTTTTTCTTTTCTGTATGCGTGTTTTATTCAATTTATTCAAATCTTACAGTGGTGTTAGTTGTTTCATTGTTATTTGTTCGAACACATCCCACCCCACTCAGTATCAATTATTAATTATTTAATTAATCGGTTTGATTATACGATTGTCTCTCCTTTGTTAGCGTACAGGGGATGTCAGAGCCGGGTCGATTGGCCAACGTCTACGTGGAATACAGCCTCAGGTTGAACCTCTCAGAGGATCACCATCGATCTCGGAAATGCTGCACACCAGGTATACCAGTTGCCTTTCTTGACCCTTGACCCTTGCTCGGCCCTGTCTCACCGCGCCCCACACGGGTTTGAAAGAAATACTAGGACATCTAGCTAGTGTCTAATCCCCAGCCCAATTGTACCTGATTGCTATTACCTATACCCTTTTACTCCCCATACTATGAATTCGGAACCACAATCCCCCAATCAGTTCCCTAGGAGCAAAGCAGTATCTCCGATTGTTGTAAGCCCCTCTCCCAAATTCCAAAATGAGCTCACCCCGGCACTCATTAAGTTATCAAATATCAAAAGTTACGTGTTTAGTATCACACGTAGTATAATGGTATGCAATGGGGCAATGACTTTATACTTTTTCGCAAGGCCGTGACTTCATCGTGACCTTATTCCACGAATCTTTCATAGTAACATCCAATAGGAGTTATAATAAAACTAAGACTGTTCTTTATTAATTAATTAATTAGTTTGTTAATTAATTAATTAATTTTATTTATTTCAGAGAGCGTTTCTGGTGACAGTGATTTTACTCTGATCTCCCCTGAGGACTGCGCCAAAAACTTTCTCGAATCTCTCCCGGAGGAAGATAAGCAGGTAAAATCCCATGAAATGCACAAGAACTAGGAGGGTGAACTAGGTGAGTGGTTTAGGTGGACTAGGAAGGTTCCTAACCAGGAAAACGTTTAGTTACCGATTCGGCGATTCTCTCTTTGTAATTTGTAATTACATCAACTGAACCAGGAAAACATGATGAATGTTTCTTTCTTGACTTTCGTTTTCCTGGTTTAGTAGCCCAGTGATGAGATCGTTTTAAAAAGCATGAATATGTTTAATATTTCTCCACCCAGATGAATGCTAGGCAACGTTTTCGTATCTAGGGTAACCTTGCTCCAGGGAGAATAATTTTACTCCTTCATTTAGCATAGGATCACAATATTTCACTCTCTTCCTAGCTGACCCTCTACAGTCTACACACTACTTTATCAAAGCATCATTCTATGCGAAGATAACTGCTAAACTGTCCAATATTCATTGCTTTTGGTTAAATAGCATAGGCGGCTAGAAGATTGCTGAACTCCATATTTTGCAGGTGTGTTTATTGGCGGACAAAGCGCAGGACAAAGAGGTGGATACTCTCCTGAGGAACACTATAACAAAATACACGTCAGAGGTAGGAACACCAATACGCCAAGACTCCTTATAAAGTAGTAAAAACTTTCTCACTCACATGTAGCCATCATTACTTTCTCTATCCTACATTCCCAAAGTTTCCTAACCCTCTCTCTCACTTCCAGGAAGAGGTATCAGCCCTTCTCTATCAGATATGGTACAACATTCTACTCCGTGGATCTACCGCTGGGTTTATCCTCTCCTGCATAGCGGTGTGCGGTATGGTAGCAACCATAGCAACCGAACAAGGAATACCCGTCACCAATATTACCAGTACTATTGAGGTATGAATTCCTTATTTTTCTCTCTCTCTCTCTCTCTCTCTCTCTCTCTCTCTCTCTCTCTCTCTCTCCCTCTCCCTCTCTCTGTGTTATCTGGGTTGAGATTATTGGGTGGGCGCTGTTGCTACGTCACGTCTCAGTCTCCTCCTTGTTCTTTGACCAAAAGTGAAGCTGCGCGCCGTCGCCACACGACACAGAGACAAAGTGTCAGCAGTGTTGAGTTGCGCCGTGAAACTCTGTGTTAATTGCACAAGAGAGCCGCGCAGGGACACAAACGCGATTGGAAATTGATCCAGTGGATCATCCACACTCACACACATGTGTGGATATCCAGTGAATAATGGGATTCGGATTAGATGGTATTGGTAAATCCCTTATCCGCCAATTCACTAACCCCTATTTCCCATTTTCAGGACTTGTTGAAATCAAAGAGGAAAAGTATCTGGTCATACGTGAAATATTTCGCTCTCCACGCTGCCGTGATAGTCGGTGGACAATTTCTAGTATCAGTCTTCTAGCACCCCCTATTATAGTTTTGTCGGAAGCAGCACTGATATTTCAAACTGAGATTTAGTTGTGTTTCTGACAATCCATCTATTGTTTTTTTTTTGCTTTTTGTCCCACAACTGTTCCATTAAACACCACACACACAGAGAGAAAGACACAGTTTTTGGATGTTTGAGTTATGCATGTTAGGTTAATGCAACAAAGACAAATGTGTTAAATTATATTGTGTACCAAAAGAAAGTATTGCTCACGGGTCGAACATTTTAATTTTTTAACTAACTCGCACACTGTTTTTCTACATAATAATATATATTAGAAGGGGTTATATATTTAGGATTAGGTTTTGCACTGTTTAGTTTAGTTCAAGTACACCTCTCTCGCGAGGATTTAGAGAAAGAAACTGAAAGAAAGAGATCAAATGAAGATATTACAATCGGAAGTTTGGTGTTGAAGAACAGAAGTTATTTGATGAGGAGAGAGATAATGATATGTGATGTGATAAGGGGTCGCCGTGAGTGGAAAATAATTTGCAACAAGCGAATTCCTAATTACCGTTATGTCCCTATTCAACTAAGTTTCTCAAATCCGGCGTGAGGTACAACATGGTCGTTTCCGGGTGCGTGTGCTAACTGTAACTTCAGGCAGTGCCCAAAATCCCAAATCTTTACTTTATGAGAGTGAAGAGTATTTAGGATATTTGGCTCTTTCTAAAATTACAGGTGGCACGCCCACCCAGGATTTACCGTGTTTCACCTCTGAACCCCGGATACCCAGGGTTATTATATGCGACCCTTAGGGACTGTCAAAGGAATCAAATCTCACGGCTCCCCCAATGATACAAGCGAGGGAAATATACCGCCCTGCATAGAGCCCTGATAAAACAGGGATATGAGGAAAGAATTGTTATGTTTGTATGTCTGTACATGTGTATTTGAGTGTAGCAGGGAGTCTTACAAAAGACGATTACCCATATTTAGTCAGACATATTCAGAAAGAGAGTGATTTAGGAAATGAGAAAAGAAGAAAGAGAAGCCAGAACATGTTGTGTATTTTTGTCACATTTCATCAAAATAATTTCACAAATAAAAAACTACCGTGTTTAAATTGTGTTGATATTTAGTCAAAAAACCAATTAAATAAATTAGTTTGGATGCCCGGGCCCATTTGGTGTCACGGGGGTAAAACCTTTAGGCTACTGTCATAAATAATGGCATATCTCGTTTATTTTTCAATACACATCTCTCGTTTTTCTTTTCTCTTTCTCTCCATCCCTCTATCTCTTTCTCCCTCTTTTCCTCTTTCTCCCACTCTCCACCTCCATATTTCCCTCTTTCTCTTTTTTTCTCTCTTTTATTTATATTTCTCTTACTATCTCTCCGTCTTTCTCGATATATCTCACTCTTTATATCACAATTTGTTTTTCTTTATCTCTCTCGATATTCATCATTTATGACAGTAGCCTAAAGGTTTTACCCCCGTGACACCAAATGGGCCCGGGCATCCAAACTAATTTATTTAATTGGTTTTTTGACTAAATTTCTGTTCTTTTTGGTGTAATAAATCGACTATTTTGAGTCGGAATATACCCAAGAAAACGTTTTAGGGTCAGCCGAAGTGGAAATTTTAAAGGGTATGCATAAAATCATGAATTTGAGCATAAATATGCAAATAACGGCTAAACGGTGCGAGATACGAATTTTTGTCCGGGGGACGACCCCCCACAAATCGACTATTTTGAGTCGGAATATACCCAAGAAAACGTTCTAGGGTCAGCCGAAGTGAACATTACAACGGTTATGCATAAAATCATGAATTAGAGCATAAATATGCAAATAACGGCTAAACGGTGCGAGATACGAATTTTTGTCCGGGGGACGACCCCCCATAAATCGACTATTTTGAGTCGGAATATACCCATGAAAACGTTTTAGGACGAGCCGAAGTGGAGATATAATGCAATTAAGTTATTAAAATGAATAATTAATGAATAATTAATGAATAATTAATGAACTATGGCGATTTCGAAGTTTTCACATAGCCTATACCACGCCAAATAATGCAAGGAACCAATGTTCCAAACGGCAAGTCTCTACTATTTCTGGTTTAGGAGAACACTCAATCTCCTCCCCTCCCGTCCCATCCCTTACATTTTTGCATTTTGGGACCCCTCTGGCAAATTTTTACCTTACATCCGATCATTCTGAAATTTTGTATGCCTCTTCTCCTATATGAGGGCCCTTAGAGTACAAAATTTCATCCCTCTACTTCATCTGGAACATGCATTTTTAAAGCATCAAAAACCCCGAAATTTGCAATGGTATATAGTAGCACTGGCAGGTTAACGCGCTTGTGTGTAGAAGTGTTCCGTGTGCTCTCTCTTTTATTTTTTGAGTTAGAGGGTATTTCTAAGGTGGGGGCTCTGCCCCCACACCCCCGTTTAAGGTGGGGGCTGCGCCCCCACACCCCCCTTTTGGGCCCGGGGCACTTGCCAGTGCTATGATTTATTTGGGAGAGTAATGAATAGGGTAAGCTGGGGCAAAATGGCCCGCGGGGTAAAGTGGCCCATGTATGGGGCAAAGTGGCCCTAGTTATTACATGTGGTCACGTGACTTTTTCTCCAGCGGAGACCTGCTCGTTCTGTTCCGAATTTTCGCTTTAAAACTGCTGTCATTTCTGTTTGGGTTGGCCGATTTTAATTTTGCAAAAACTGCCAGTTAGGCTTTATAATTCTCTAAAACGTGGTATAAACATTTTTGATGAAATTGGCATTTTTGTTGTCTTAATTGTCAATTTTGTGAAATCGGGGCGAATATGGCCCACTCTCCGGGGCAAAGTGGTCCGGTCTGGGGCAAAGTGGCCCACCTCTAGGACCAATGAAATGGCGCCTGCAATACCACGTGACATTGGAATGCACAAAAATGTAGTACAGACGATCAAATTAGGGGCAAAGTGGCCCATGTTCCGGTGCAGAACATGGGCCACTTTGCCCCTAGTTTGATCGTTTCGTCTAACAACACCAGGCACGTGATAAAATCGAGCAATGCTATTGGCTTGGGCCACTTTGCCCCGGTGCAAATTTTCCAAAAAACGCCTCACCAAATTATTTGAATTGATTAATTAACCCATTAAATAAAACTTGTAGATTTTAAAATTTAGCTCGGCTGAAAGGAAAAGGTTTCATTGGATAGCCTATATAATTTTTTTCTTCCTGCTGTATAAATTGCGTATTTTAGAACCTAAAACGTTAAAAATGGGCCACTTTCGCCCCAGCTTACCCTACTCAGATTCCGGTACTGCAGTTCAATTAACAAATCCTACCTATTTGCTATCAATTACCAGTCTCTTAATCCTACTGCATACTCCAAACTTTATCAAACAGTACAGTCGGACCCCGATTTAGTGGCATCCTCGGGGGGAAAAAATCCTGCCACTAAATCGGGGTGCCACTGAATCGGGTTCAAATAACGTTAATTTCCTATATTGGGGGAAAAATCCTGCCACTAAATCGGGGTGCCACTAAATCGGGGGCCACTGAATCGGGGTCCCGGAAAGTGAGATTCCTTCCTACGCCTGATGGAGTGCGGGCCGGGGCTAACGTCTAGCACAACCCTACTAAAAGGGATGTAGCTAGCGATAGTGTCTAAAGACTCCATCTCTGGAGAGCATACCCAGGGGACAAACCACACACCCCCCTGTAATGGGTCTCTCCATCTAACATGGACTAACCCAACCCCTTAATCAAGATTCAAAAATTCCAAACTACTAATAAATTCACTCCAGGTACAATGGTAGAAAACCAGCAGAGACCGGAGTTAAACACTTCATTATATTATTACCCAGGGGCTCTTTTACGTTCCCCTGTAACTACCAGAGCCAATTTTTGGGACGGGGCAACTACAGGGATGCCCAAATCAAATGGGCTACCCTTGCTCCCGACCTTACATAACCTAACTAAAGAACCAATTATATATAGGCCAATAGGGTGTGTAATTCGCCGACCCCCAGGCCACGGGGCCTTAATTCTGTGGTCATGAGGCGTCTCTTCTTTCCCTTTTAAAACAACGGGGCATATCATTACTGACCCGCCATAATCCCATGCTATATGGAGAATTATATTACCTTCACAAACCATCTAAGTGAGGACTCTCACTACCCTTATCTCCCCCAAATAGCTAGAGGACTCTCAGCAACTCCGCACAGGGCCCCCATCCCAGGAGGGCCCTTCAGGGAGCACCCTCCATCCGGGGAGCACCCTCCATTACATGAGGGCACCAGCCCCTGTAAAACGGGACTATCGCCCGTAAGAGAAGCTGACCTTCTAAATGATGGAGATTCGGGCAGTGTAGCGACAGGGAAAGGGCAGAAGAGTCAAATCGCAGCCCCGAATAGTGCAGGTGGAATCCAAATGACCCTCCGAAAGGAAGGGACAGGGAGGTCCAACACTGCCCGCGGAGCCCAAGACAATCTGCCGCCCCCACCCCAGAAGGAGGGGCAGCAGAATCTAGGGCCGCCTCCAGGACCCTCAGCAGCCAAGAAAATAAGTAAAAACATCAGAGTAACACAAATTAACCTCCATAAAAGTCATGAAGCATGGGATGACATAATCACCTGTAACCAAACACGATCACAAATTATCCTAGCCCAAGAACCACCTATTATAGGGAAAACATCTAAAGTTAGAGCCAGCGGAGGATTCTCTGCCCTATATGACAAAAGGGCTCAGAGACCACGTGCGAGCATCTTAATCAATAGTAACCTAGGGAGGAACGTATTTCTCCTTGACAAATTCACTGACAGGGACACAGTCACTATCCTTGTCAAACTGGGCACCAAATCAGTCATTTTATGCTCAATGTACATGGACAGAGAGCTAGAATGCCCTCCTAAATTACTAGGAGAGTTGGCAGCCCACGCAAAAAGAAATAACCTGAAACTAGTAATTGGATCTGATACCAACGCCCACAACACTAGTTGGGGGGCACTGGTTAAAGATCCTATTGGGAAGAAAAGGGGAGATGCACTATTAGATGCCATTGTAGATCTTGATCTGCATGTATCGAACGTGAATTGCCCCCACACTTTCGACAATGGAACAAGAAAAAATGTGCTAGATCTTACCATGACCAACAACCATGCACTGGACATGATACAAGACTGGCAGACAGTAGAAGGAAAATGCAGATCCGACCACGTACCCATCACATTTGTGTTGAGGGACATGGACGGTAGCAAGATCCGCTCATTCTACAATATTAAGAAAACAAACTGGGCCCTATATAGACAACTTGTGGAAAAGGGCCTAGAAGAAACAGGACTGACAGAAATGGTAATATCAAACGCCGAAGAACTTGAAACAGCCAACGAAAAACTAATAGAACTGATGCTGTGGGCATACTACAAGTGTACCCCAAAAACATACGTTTCCGCCCACTCCAAAGACCCCCCGTGGCTCAGTGGGGAGGTCAAGGCAGCTAGGGAGGAAATGTTTGATAAACTGAGACACGCCCAGACCACGAAAGTGCATCAGGACTGGGACTCAGCAAAAACAGCTCGAAACAAATACACAAAAACCAAAAACCAGTCTAAATTTAAAAACTGGAAAATATGGGCTGAAGATCTCGATGCATATTCAGATGCCCAGAAGGTTAGCCAAGTGCTCAAGAACAGTAAAGATTATAATCTCAGCTGTATCTTTGACGCAAATGGTGAACTATCACAGTCCCCTAAAGAAACCCTCCAGATAATGGCAGAGGTTCACTTTGGCGAGGACCACTCAACTAGACCCTCCCTCAAGGACAAAACTGAAGCCCCAGAAGGGGAGTGGTCTGATGAAAAAACATTCTCGAAAACACGTATCATCAAGGCGCTGAGGGAATTTAAACCCTTAACAGCTGCTGGGCCGGATGGCATCAGGCCCATCATGATGCAAAAAGTAGCAGACATTATTGCTGAACCATTTGCAAAGATAGCTAAGGCATCGTACAGTCTAGGGGTAACCCCCAAATCCTGGCAGGAAGCAGAAGCCATCTACCTGCCCAAGCCAGGAAAGGATGACTATCGTATGCCTAAATCATACCGAACAATAACCCTTGCGTCAAACCTCCACAAACTCATGGAACGGTTAATTCTATGGCACATTGAGGTAGACCAAAAAGTACACAAAAAATTAAACAAGTCCCAATATGGATTTAGAAGAGGCGTTTCAACAGAAACAGCCCTCCATAAAGTAGTACGCAAACTCGAAGGCACCCTCATGCACAAGGGCATTGCCCTGGGTACGTTCTTGGACATCGAGGGAGCCTTCGATAATGTGGCATTCCAAGCTATGGAAAGAGCCCTTCATGCAAAGCTACGCGACAAAAGAACAGCGGTCTGGATCACCTACATGATCTCAAACCGCGAAATAACCACGAACCTAATGGAAGAGTCCCTTACTATAAGAGCCACCCGGGGTTGTCCCCAGGGAGGAATACTTTCCCCGTTCCTATGGAACCTGGTAATGGACGATCTACTAAACCATAGCAAAAAGAATATACCAGGTGAACTACAGGGCTTTGCGGATGACTTATGTCATATAGTAGCAACCACAATGCCCTCCGGAAGAAATGGACCCTCTGCGGACATACTCCCTCTAAGGGACGCGACCCAGAAGGGGCTTAATTCCATAAACGCCTGGTGTAAGACAGTAGGGCTCAAACTAAGTGCCCTGAAATCGCATGTAGTCATATTCACCCATCGAAAAAATGTGAAAATTGGAAACCCGATCAAAATTCAGGGTAACCCTATCAAAGTGTCCGAATCCACGAAGTTTCTAGGGATTACCCTTGACAGCAAACTGAACTGGAACGAGCACGTAAACAAACAAATAAAAAAAGCAAAAAATATCCTGATGCAGTGCCGTAAAGTGGTGGGACCCACGTGGGGACTAAACCCTAAAACGGCCCTATGGATATACACTGCAATAGTGAGACCCACCTTATGCTACGGGGCAATGGTCTGGGCTAATGCAATGCGAACCAAAACAAACAAAGAAAACATGATAAGGGTACAGAGGCTAGCACTCAAGATGGTAACTGGGGCCATGCCCTCGACGCCATCAACAGCCCTAGACACAATCACAAACACCGCCCCGATCACCGACCATCTGAGGTACTGTGCAGCCAAAACTGCATACACCCTAATGGCAACGGGAGAATGGGAAGGGCCAATAAAATCAGACCTAAAGACCCCAAAAGTGTTCACTTCGCATGCCAACACGGTATCACGTGATCTCAGAACTCTGGAAGCAGAGGGCAGATGTCACGATCTCACAACCCCGGAACTCACCCTAGACAGGGAATTCTCGTTAGAGATCCCAGAAAGGGAGACGTTTTTGGAGGATGGAGACAAGTACACGATAGTTGCACACACTGATGGGTCAAAAATTAACAACAATGCCGGTGCAGGATACATTATCCACTCTGGCGAAACAGAGCTAGCTCGAAATTCGTATAACCTAGGCCCCGAAGGAACTGTCCCGGCGGCAGAAATGTATGCCATACAACAGACGGCTCAATATCTCCTGGATAGGGGAACAGCTAACGAGCGAATACTCATAAACTGTGACAGTCAAGGGACAATAAAGACCCTAGACTCCACGACATGCAGATCAAAAACCACGATAAAGACTATCAAAAATCTGAACACCCTAGCCATATTCAACGATGTCATGATTAGATGGATCCCGGCCCATCAAGGGTACGATGGAAACGAAATAGCAGACATCTTGGCAAAAAGGGGTGCTCAGGAAATCGAAGAAGTTACTCTCATACCAATTCCCAAAGCGGCAGCCTATGCAGCCCTCAGGGAGAAGGTTAAAACCGGACCCATCAAACAAACCAAACATATGGACATGATGTGGACCGAAAGATATGAGAGACCTCTTCAAAAACTTAATAGAACAGACCTAAGGGCGGCGACACACCTACTCACAGGGCACTGCCACCTTAACTACCACATGAAAAAATTAAAAAAAGTCGAGACCACAACCTGTGCAGCATGTGGGATGGAAGACGAGACAATAAAGCATGTACTTACTGAATGCCCCGCCCTTTGGAAACTCCGACAGGAATCCTTTGACAGGCTGGGCCTCAGCATGTACGAAATTAGACACCATCAACCCCTTAGAAAAACGATCTCGTTCTATAAGAAGGCGATGGAGATACTTCACCCCCCTGAAACCACCCCTTAAAGGGAGGTTTCCCCTGTGACCTGGTATGGCACCAGCTCCCCAAGTCTCCTTGGGCCGAAGCAGTTGGCAACATACCAGCCACACCACCCAGGACGGGGAACGGGAGCCTCATGGCACCCACCCCTTACTGGCTAGTGCTTCGCACTAGCCAGCGTCCTCCCAGAAGAAGAAGAAGAAGAATCGGGGTCCGACTGTATCTACTAGATACTCCTACTAGATAGAATCTATCTAGATGCTATCTAGCTCATAAAACTCGCATCTGACGACCTACTCCGTGAGCTCATACCAAGGGGCAAGGATGTACTCGATTTACACAGATCCTCTTTTTCCGTGTTCAAAGCTGGTACTTTCGTGTCATCCCTTCAGAAATCACAGTCTTCAACCGAAACAACAAGAGAGTCTGTCTTGCTAATATTCCCTCCCCTAAAGTTAATATTCACAGTTGGAGTGACCCGTCTCTTTTTCCTTTTACACCCAATTGCCACAATCATTAGACTCACCATACTAATCCCCATAGCCCCTCCACACGCACACACCACTATCATCTCCCAGGGATCGGTTAGGAAGCCACCATGGCCACTGGGACAATCAGGGACAGGGGTACAGGACTGGTTAGGGTCCCCCTCCCAGCCGATAGTGCTGTCGTTTAGTAGGGTGCATGTAGCATTGAGGGAGGGCGATGTGGTGTAGGTGTGAGGTAAACAGGAGTAGTGAACTGTAGTTGACAGGTTGTATGGTGGGGTGGAGAGAAGGTTAGTGTTGGAAATTTGGGGTGGATCATCTAGACAGACGAAGGCTGAAAAAAGGGGGAATGTTGGTCAGTATAAACTTCAAAGACGCCGTTGGTTGGTTTGAAGTAGGGGCCTTTGGAAATTTCTGATCGTCCCATGGCGGGTATAACAAATTTGTTGTAGAATAGAGTAGGAATCTTGTAATCTAGGAATTTTGGAAAAGAGACTACTAAACTGCTTACCTCGATTAAGAAGACATCGAGGACCGTTAGGGGCTGATTCCCAGGACCATGAACCGTTCTCTAGACATTCTCCAATACTGAACTCTGGCTGAAATAACAGTGAAATGTAGGAAATAGGGCAATTTCCAGTTTGCGTAGTTAGAAGCACTCTAATAATCCTATACTATTCAAAACTACACAGAACTCCAGCGGGAGAGAAATAGACTCAGCGCCATAGTTACCACATACCCGGGTTGGTATGGAGGTTTGCTGAGCGTACCCCATGGTTTAGTGACAAACAAACAAACAAACTCGCTTTGAATCAGCTCTTACCAAGTAATAATTACTGCACACGAACTCCACCTTGCCTCCAGCCACTCCAATGTGATACCTTGGTTCACCTTTAGGCTTTACTGTGCCTCTTGGATCCACCAGAATCTTATCCACGCATGACACTGCAGTTAAGGACGATTATTTACAATTTGTCTGGCGCCGCCGAATCGGGTGGACGCTGTCACTGACAGTGTCAGCCTGACACTGTCAGGACGCCACCCAATCAGGAAAATGCACGATGGCCATAGTTCATCTGCATTCGCAATATTTTTTATTATGTTTCTAATTATAAATGCATTGTTATTCTGAGATTTTTTTCACTATCAGTTGAGTTTGAAAGGGCATAAAATATATGTTATCTGTCCCGGTCCGTACTCAATTCCTTGCCTTGTATTGTATTGCGATTACGGAGAGAGAGATGGGAAGGTGAGGGTCGAACAAGGCAAAGCGAAGGGAAGGTGAGAGCCGAGAGAGAGAGAGAGAGAGAGAGAGAGAGAGAGAGAGAGAGAGAGAGAGAGAGAGAGAGAGAAACTGGAGTGTGAATATCGATGGCTATCGAGGCGAAGAAAAGTGGTAGAAAGATGTGTTTTATTATCTTGCAACTGTGAGGCATGCGTGACAGATATACTTGACGGTATAAAATGTCTTTATTCGTTAAGTTAATTTAACGAATAGAAAATTTTATGCCGACATGCCGATTGCGTTAAATATTTCTGAACAGATAACAAGCTAGAAAAGCTAGATAGACCCTTGAAATTCAAGGGTCTAAAAATTCAAGTTGAATTATTTATCAGAAACAAATTCAAAAAGTATTCCGGATACATGACCATCAAATAATTACAATTGAATTGAATAGTTTAGAAAGAGGCCGGCTAGTGAGTAATTAGTAATTACAATTGCATAAAGTCTACTAAATAATTATTTGACCGTCATTTTGAATCTCAGAGTTTCGGACTTACATTTTCTACAGACCATAAAATTGGGTAGTTGCACTTTCCACACACCACTCTCACATGACAATTTGATATGTGGCAGGTACGAACCATACCCGGCCACACACTCCAGTTCCGCATGGCCCTGGGCCAGGGTGTAGGCTACTGCACTGGTGTGATTGAGCGGCGGAGAGAAACTAGGACTGGGACAAACGAGACCTAAAAAAGTGGTGACTGGAGGGTGATGTTGGAATCTGAATTAATACAAGAGAGAGAGATAGAGAGAGAAGTCCCAGTTTACCTTTCGAGAGATCATTATCAAGTAGTGAATCCACCAGCAAGGCCCATACCCCACTGATCGCTATGTTGCTACTTTTTGGAAGCTTTGACTCGGCTGTCGTAGGAGAACTGAAACCCACATGCACCCGGGGTTCAGTCGTGGTCCCAGTCAAGATCTGGGGAGATATTGTGATGAATTGACATGCTTTTCTCTTTTTTTTCTCTTTCCCATTTGTTTCGTACTACTACGTATACACTGCTATGCACCCTGTATTAGCACTAAATTATAATCAGCTTGTCACTAATTAATTAGTGACAAGCTGATCTGTTCGTATTTTGAATAAAACACAATAAGATTCTAGAACTGTGTGATTTTACCGTTTCATTTTGAGGTGACACATGTTGTAAACTGATTACAAGCAAAGTTGAGACATTTCCCTCGCTTATCGTCCACAAATCCACCACCACCCTCCACTTGTCTCCATACTGACCCGATACTGACAGCACTTTCGACTTTATTCTGACCTCCAGCCGGTCTCCTATCACATGTTCTCGCGAAAGGAATGAATCTGGGCGATGGTGAGATTAGCTTCAGATGCCAAGTCATGCATGAAACGGTGAAAGTGATTCTAGATTTTCAAATTGAACTTCTAATAAAATTTAGATAACCCTGTCTAAGTTTTAGAAAACATATCTTTTTCCGAATTTCGCCACACATAATATCGTCCCGACACGGACACATCAGCAATACCGTTGCAGTAAAGCCAAAGGAGAATAGAACTGCCCCAAATTTAATTACCAACCGACGCTGTTGTCTAAACTTTTTAGGAGACGGCCGTCCAGAAAGTACTTGTGAAATCAAAATCACATGTGTAAAAATGTTTCCTTGATGTAAAACCAAGGAAACATTCAGTATAATATTCACCTGACGAATTTACAGCCATGTTTGTGATGTTGGCTCCACTTTCATCTTCAACACGAACAAACAGAGCCGTGGAATCACCGACAAGATCTATCCTACCCGGCTCACATACCTGGGGGAAGGTGGGATTCAGATTGAACATTCTGGCGTTGTCAAGTAAGGGGTGAACAAGTATGGCGGCGCCAACACGATCTGAGTGCACTGTCGTTTTGAGGCTCAAAATGGGGTCAGAGTCAGGCGGCGCCGGACAGAACATGACTATAGCAGATCAAGTGGATTTTGTATAATGGCAGCAGCTTGTACAGTTGCACCACCACGCTCTCCAAGTCCAACAAGCAAGGGTCTGCAACGGAGCTAGTGTCGTAATGCAAGATGAGATTAAATGCTCAGAGCAGGAATTGCTGTCGGGCCCGCCTAGCTATCAGCTCGATGCCTGGCGAGTGGTCAGTCATCGAGCTGATGGCCGGTCGCCACGCTCTGCTCAAAGCGTGCGGGGAAGGATCAGCGCGATTCATGACAGCTGCCTAGGGAAACAAACCTTGACTATGGTGACAGGATCATGTAAAATAGCCCCACTGTCCCCTGTGACTCTCTCTTCCCACTGACATTCTGTCCCTGTCCCAAGAACCTCACTAATATGGCATACCACTAGCAAGACCGACACAAGTTCGGCATAGGAAACAGACATTGCGACATGTATCTGATTCACTGCACTTGGACTAGGGAGGGGAGATGAGGATAGAGAGCGAGCGAGAGAGAGAGCGAGAGACGTAGAGAGAGAGAAAGAGAGTAGATAGAGAGTGCGAGAGAAGATGAAAGATAGAAGAGCTAGAGCGAAATAAGATCTAACAGATTAAGCAGAGAGAGCAGTATTAGGAGACGACCTAAGAGAGCCGATGCAGCTCCGCGTAGAGAGACGAGAGATAGAGAGCAGCTATCAGTCTTCGCAGTCTGCATTGTTCTCGTCTCCGCTCGCCCTCTATCCTCTCTCGCTGCTCTCTCTCGTCCGCGCTCGTCTCTGCCGCTCCGCTCTCTCGTCCCCGGCTCGCTCTGCCGCTCCTCTCTGCGGCTCGCTCTGCCTCCGCCTGCCGCCGCTCGCGCGCTCGCGCGCAGCGCCTCCGCGCGCCGCTCGCGGGCTGCTCGGCGCCTCGTCTCGCTCTGCGAGTCGCTCTCGCTACGTCTCGACTGCTCTCTGTCTCCTCTCATCGCTTCTCTCTGCTCCGCCTCGCTCTCAGAGAGAGAGAGAGAGAAAGAGAAGCTCATGCCAGATAAGTCACTGCGTATCACTCAACGTGACGATGTGGGCACGTTGACTGATACGCGTGGCTTTCTCACGGGGCCTCCGATGCCCAATAGTATGAACAATAAAGGAACTGGGGTCAATATAACCAAAACATTTACTATGTACAATACCTCAATCAGGTTGTTGAGTAGAAAATATCAGGTGAATTCGAATGATGGATTTGCTCCGTGATCCTGCGGGACACGTGACTGACCACGTGACATGTTTCTTATCAGAAGGGCATCCATTGAGAGGGAACATCGCCCTAGCAACTCAAACTACCGAACAATATCTGCGAAGGGAGGATTATCGGGATAAGTGAGGAACAGAGAGAGGGGCAATGAGGGGGGAACAGAGAGGGACAATGAGAAACAATGGGAACTGAGACAGTGAGACAAAGAGAGAGGTATTCCTTGGAGCGTGAAATCAGACTCTTGCGGAGAGGTGAAAAGAGGGCTGTGATTTTGGGGGACAAAGGGGCAGGTCGGTAGAACTTCGACAGAATTTAGGGTAGGTCAATTTAGGGTAAGTCAATTTAGGGTAGGTCTGAATTTAGGGTAGGTCTGAATTTAGGGTAGGTCTGAATTTAAGGTAGGTCTGTAATGTATCGTTTACCAAAGCATTGTAATTCGTCCCCTATCTCGTATCAACTCATTGCAATTCCATCTTAGTCACCGACACTAAGTACTACTTAAAGTAGGGGAACTGAGTTAGGTCGGTAGACTGTGTTCCATATCGCATCAAATGAAATTAGGACTGTTTGACTGTTCACTGATTAGTTTATGCACGTAGATTTTAAGAGTTCCATCCTGAGTTGAAACCTGTTTAAGGAAAAAAAACAATTCGTTTGCCATCTAATTTGTGTCTAACCTCGAATTGTAATGATTTGATACGAGATAGGGGACGCGGTTCAGCGACCTAATCAGAACCTAATGTCGAATTACAATGCTTTGGTAAACGATACATTACAGACCTACCTTAAATTCAGACCTACCCTAAATTCAGACCTACCCTAAATTCAGACCTACCCTAAATTGACTTACCCTAAATTGACCTACCCTAAATTCTGTCGAAGTTCTACCGACCTGCCCCTTTGTCCCCTAAAATCACAGCCCTCTTTTCACCTCTCTGCAAGAGTCTGATTTCACGCTCCAAGGAATACCTCTCTCTTTGTCTCACTGTCACAGTTCCCATTGTTTCTCATTGTCCCTCTCGCCCCTCATTGCCCCCCTCATTGCCCCTCTCTGACCTGCCGACAAAGGAATATAGAACCGTGTTAAAAAATCGGGCGCCCGAATTGGTCATCACCCGTAAAATGCTCAAATCCATCTACAATACAGCACTTTCTGTCACACAATCTATCCCGTCATTGTCTGTTGAGACTCAACAATTCAGTGTCTATTAAATCCGTCACACTCTCACGCCCTCTCTGGCTAACATAATAACAGCTTCTTCATTCGTTCTTGCTCTGTTTCATCCTCTTTAAATATTCTTCCTTTCCTTTCTCTAGCTGCACTCCCCACAGTCAATAATCTCCACAGGTTTGGTGGGTCGGCCATCACGGGTACCACACGCCTCCATTTGTCTCACTACATCCATACCACCGATCACCTAGTGGAAGGGGGGGAATAGGTTAGGGGAACTGGATAACATATTTGGAGGAATGGGGAAGGAATAGGTGAGCATTGCATTCCCATTTTAAGGCACAAAAAAAAGTAAAGAGCCTCGACTCAAAATGGAATTAAGATTGTTTATAACCCTAGCGGCTAGCTCTCTTGAACAGAGAAGTTACAATAAAAACCTAGATTCTTCTAGGACACTGATAAGACACCTATAATATATTAGGTAAAATATACTAGTACTACTAATAATACTGACCTCTCCGAAAACAACGTGTTTTCCATCCAGCCATTCCGTTTTCTCAGTACAGATAAAGAACTGACTTCCGTTTGTGTTCGGTCCTAGAGAGGAGAAAAGGGGATTATTTACATGATGACTTACTTTAGATAACAAGAAAAATATTGTTTATCGGCCTCTTTAACAAATTTACAGAGTTCATTATCTTCAAAAACATCAATACTGATCAATAATGGTAATAAGAACAATACCTCTCTCTATCCTACCTGAGTTGGCCATGGACATGATCCCAGGTCCTGTATGTTTGAGAACAAAGTTTTCATCCTGGAACTTCTTCCCGAAGATGCTCTTCCCACCAGTGCCATTGTGGTTGGTGAAGTCGCCACCCTGGCACATGAACCCAGGGATTACCCGATGGAACTTTGAGCCACGGAATCCAAACCTGGAAAAGTTGAAAATAGTGTTATGCTTGGGGGGATGTTGATTTTGGAGAAAGAAAAGTTTCTAGAGAAATATAGGACAATACCACATGGGGGTTTTGTTTGTCATAAACAAACAAGAGAGATAACAACTTATCTTTTCCTGTTTTTAGAACATACCCTTTCTCGTGAGTACAGAGCTGAAGGAAGTTGGCACAAGTCATAGGTACGATGTCAGCCCGTAACTCAATAATAACTTTACCGACCTGCTTGTTCGCTATATTGATCGTGAAGTATACCTGAAGGGATGGAAATGTTTTGGTTACGAAGTTACCCCTTGCCAACGCGACCTCTTTAGAGGGGTTATTTCGTAAACAAGGAAATGTTGTTGGTACAGTGGGAGTTAGTTAGTGAAATGTTGTTAGTTGTGAAGGTACTAGAGTAACAAAGTAACTATATTTTAATGGGGAATGGAAGTATCACAGACTCGATCTCGCACACTAAACACAGCGATGTCCAATACCTGAGGTCTAGATTTGTTAGCGTTGGCTGACTCTGTTTTGTTGCTATCCACTACCTCCTCCTCTGCTTCCTTGGGCACTTCTTCCTTCTGGTGTTCCTGTATCCATGTGTCCTGGCTCCACACAGCCTTCATTGATCTGCGGGGGAGGAGAGAGGGGTTAGTGGGAGTAGATGGGGGTTGTGAAGAGCCAGAGGGGTTTAGAGGGATGTCAGGGGAGTGGTTGTAAGTGGGATATAGGGGGGCTGGGGAGAGAGATTAGCGGGCTGGAGGGTCAGACGTCAGTTTGTGTTAGGGAAAGGGGTTACTGGGCTGGTGCAATATGCAGAGGTTTTAACCATCATATTGTCAAAATATGGTGGTTAAAAAAGGTGCTCTAATGGACACTAACTTGCTTCCACAGCACCCCATATTGAGTCAAACACAAGGAAAACGGACAACACAGCAAATGCGAGAACGAAAATAAACGCTTTTTCCTGTGTGTCAATGTGAACGCAGACTCTCTGTGTAAGGCTTCCTGTATACGACGGTACATGACAGGGACAACACCGGTACGGCAGGTGCCGAATTAAGACGGATA
This sequence comes from Hormiphora californensis, assembly GCA_020137815.1. Lineage (NCBI taxonomy): Eukaryota > Metazoa > Ctenophora > Tentaculata > Cydippida > Pleurobrachiidae > Hormiphora > Hormiphora californensis. The sequence continues at coordinate 7,152,429 of CM035355.1, read as the reverse complement.
TTAAATTGAATTGAAAATTAAACCAGTACAGTTCTGCGTCCCACTTCCCTAGACAGTGGACCGGGGACCCCCACAATTACCGCGTCCTGGGGAACAATTCTGACATTGCGTATACCATGTGGCGCCGTTTTCAAATGCTAACAATATGGGTCCGACCGTGTGCGCGCACAGAAACACAGCATCAATCCATGCTGAGGGGGACCAAACTCCCGCGCTCTCTGCAGGTACCTTGATACCCATGAGAGGGGTTGGGGCCTCACACCTCTCTCTGCAGGCTAGGTACCTTGATACCCATGGAACTCAAACCTGTGCAAACACATCACCCATGTGAACATGCATTACAAATAAGTCTCCCTTGTCAGGTACTGCAACAATGAACTTCAAAAAAAGAAAATATGATGAGTTGGAATTGTGAAACTATCTCACCGTTCTGTCATTTTCATTGGTTTGGCAATGTTCACTCGGATCGTCCTCCCAAATATTTCACTCTCATTCATGTTGTCCATTGCTGCCGCTGCATCTTCTGCCGCTTCAAACTCAACAAACCTAAACGACACCTGGGTAAACAACACGTTTGGAGCAGTTTCAGAATAGAACTATTGAATCAATATATATCGGGGGCCAGGGAGTATTATATTCGATTTCCGACTTCCGAGTAATATAAAAAGGGTTTTTTTGCAAAACAAATGTATAACGCCCATGTCCCCGCCACTTACCCGAATCCCCTGTGGGCGTTGGTGGCGTAGTCAATGGGCACATTTACATCCACAATATCACCAAAAACAACAAATGCAGAGTGAAGGACCTTTTCGTTACATTCCTCAGCCAGGCCTCCAACATAGAGTAGTTTCTTGTTCGCTGCCATCGTACTATAGAGATAGGGAGAGTGATGATAGAAGTTGATGATAGGGAATAGGGATTGGGGAGTTAGGATGGGGGTTGAGATCGGGGTCAAGGATAGGGATTGGAGAAGAGGGGATAGAGACAGAGTTGGCAGGAGGGGTTAAGAATAGGCAGGTGCACAGTTGCTCGACAGTCTATTTCTGGCTGCTATTTCTGGCTGCTATTTCTGGCTGCTAGACCTATTTCTGGCTGCTAGACCTATTTCTGGCTGCAAGCACCCAGAAATAGGTCTAGCAGCCAGAAATAGATTTTAGCAGCCAGAAATAGGGTCTAGCAGCCAGAAATAGATTTTAGCAGCCAGAAATAGGGTTTCTCTCACGTGATCTCTCTATCTCTGTATGGGATACGATAGACGAATCGGTGAAGTAATTCGGTATCTGCAACTAATTGGATATGGGATACGGGAGACGAATCGGTGAAATGATTCGGTATCTGCAACTTATTGGGTATGGGATACGGGACCTGCCGAATTAGTTGCAGATCGAGTATGGTGTAGTCCTCAGTCGGGTGCTGCTGCTGGACGTGTTGGCGAGGAAGATGGTGGTCGCATAGGAACTGGTCAACTATGGTCCTCTCGATGTGCGTATTCAGATCCATCATCCAGGTTTACGGTCCTCGATACCTCCCGGCAGGCACACAGGTTGAAACGCCGCAGGACTCGGAGCGGAGATTTGGGCCTGTTCAGAGGGCAGGCCTGAAGCTGGTGTCTTCCCTCCATACAGAGGGAGCAAATGTCGAGCCTCCTCCTCGATGTTGTCCCCGACCAAGGAGTGTTCGTGGTTTTGTCGTTTCGTGGGAGAGAAGGGAGAGAAGGTATAGTCTGGTATAGGAGCTGTCCGGTGGCGGCTTCGTAACAGAGGCATAATTGATTGCGATGCCTTGACGTCAAAATTTTGGCCTTTTATAATGGATTGTCATAATGGGTCCCATCCACCTTGTTTGTGACACGAGGCATGAAAAGTTACACGATAAGAGATCTGTTTATCGGTTATCCTATCCTGACATGTTACACAGCGTGATATGAGATTGGTAATGAAATTCCCCCTCTGCGCTAGCTCACGGAGGGGTAATAATATCGCTTGTACGGCGGGAAAAAAATTCCTGTGTCCAAACTACAAAACAGAAAGTTCTAATTTTTTGAACATACCGAGGAAATTGTCTGAGCTACCATTACATACCGGAATTTTTCGATATTTTGGCCATTAACACTGTTTTTGTTTTTGGAAAACTATGAAGATGCTGGAATTTGGCTACAAAAAGCTTCAGAAATGTGCAAAATGCCATTCCAAAGGTATTAGAGGTGGATTCATTGATAACTAAGCTATAGTCGAGTCAGAATAAATTCCACAAGATTGGAATTTTATGCCCATATAAGGAGTTATGCGACACACCTCTGTTGTTAAACATGTGGTGGAATCGCTACCGGTCGTTACTTTCTGTAGAATTCAGGTCCTGGTTACTATACAAACTAGTACCATACGTTTTAAATAGGTTTTAGACAAGTTTTCGATAACTTTTCATGAGAAGGTCCTGTAAATTTGCATTTTTAGGTAGGCGGTATTGTCACCCCTATATGCAATAATAGGGGTGACTTCGTAACCAAGATATGAGATCAGTTTATCGGTGATTTGACGCAATGGGTGTGATAACATATATTCGATGTCTTGAATTTCAAGTTTGGAGCTAGGGGACCGGTAAAACAAAAGAGGTGCCTCTCGTATCCCATACCCAATTAGTTGCAGATACCGAATCACTTCACCGATTCGTTTCCCGTATCCCATACCCAATTAGTTGCAGATACCGAATTACTTCACCGATTCGTCTCTCGTATCCCATACAGAGATAGAGAGATCACGTGAGAGAAACCCTATTTCTGGCTGCTAGACCCTATTTCTGGCTGCTAAAATCTATTTCTGGCTGCTAAATCTATTTCTGGCTGCTTGCAGCCAGAAATAGGTCTAGCAGCCAGAAATAGGTCTAGCAGCCAGAAATAGGTCTAGCAGCCAGAAATAGCAGCCAGAAATAGCAGCCAGAAATAGCAGCCAGAAATAGCAGCCAGAAATAGACTGTCGAGCAACTGTGCACCTGCCTTAAGAATATGGGTTACCGATCAAGTAGAGGGGTTGGAGAGGAGGGCGATAGAGACAGGGGAGGGGTTTTAGAGAGGGGGGTCTATATAGCGGAGATATGTTCTAATCAGAGACAGTGGCGATGGGGAGAAGATAGGAGCTAGGTAGTGTAGGTAGGATAAATATTAAAACACGGTGGATACTTTATCAGAATTAGTAATAATTAACACTTGATAAACTTTGAAATGTATGACTAAAACACTCACAAATACACGCACAGATAGAAACATGTGGGGCAATTGAACAAAACATAATATTTCCCTTGTTATAAACATATCTGGCAATATCACTAGTTTCAGACCTCCTCTGTCACAATAGCGTCAGTTGAGGGAGCAAGGGGAGCACCAGTAGCCTCCTCCTCTTTTACCAAAGTACCCTCCTTTCCAGAACCCACCTTTTCAGTGTTAGAATCAGAACCCTCCTTTCCAGTGTTAGAATCAGAACCCACCTTTCCAGTTTTAGAATCAGAACCCACCTTTCCAGTGTTAGAATCAGAACCCACCTTTCCAGTTTTAGAATCAGTACCCTCCTTTCCAGTTTTAGAATCAGAACCCACCTTTCCAGTGTTAGAATCAGAACCCACCTTTCCAGTTTTAGAATCAGAACCCACCTTCCCAGTTTCAACCACAGCCCCAGTATCCTTCTCTGTAGTTTCAGATTCAGGGAGATCATCCTCTACCTTGTCCTTAATTCTGTCAACTTTCTTCATTGGGGAAACTTCTTGTAGTTGTTTTTTAACCGGTGGCTCTCCTGCTTCCTTCTCATTTTCAGATAGGGTCCGCTTCTTTTGTTTCCTCTTCTTCAGATCTATTTTCTCAGCATCATCGACAACTTCATCCGGTACTCTCTCCTCATCCCTCTCACTGTAATTGTCACTCCCCTCCAGTTCCTCTTTCTCAATGTGCCCATCACTATCGGAGGGTGTATCAACCCTGTCGAATAAGTCGATATCCTCAATAGTGGATGTTGTGTAGGGCGAGAAATTCCTGCACAAATGAGTCTGATGTGTAGCTAACTCCGCCTGACTCCTGTACTTTCGTTGGCAGTATGAACACCTGTAAAAGACTCCATCGAATGACTCATCGTAAGCCCTGTGGTCGACCTCGTTGAAGTCCCAGGATTTGTTCATCAGGAGAAGATGTCCAGCCAGATTCTTAGCCAGGCAGAAACTTGCACCACATGTTGTGCACGTGTGACTTTCTATCACATCTCCATTGTCATCTTCTTTTACATCGTCAAGTCCCTCAGCCATGTCAATTGCTGTCAGCATGCACGTTTCAATTAGCTCCCAGGCAGGTAGAAGGTCGATATGAAATTCAGCGCACGTGTTAAACTGGTGCTCTTCAAGAGCGGCCTGATCGTGGTACCATGACATACAGTAACTACAAGTGTATCCGGTTGTGCCCTCTTTCCTTATGTACAAGTGAGTAATGGAGTCGAAGTCGGTGGATTGATTGCAGATAAGATAGTGCCGCTGTCGAAGGATCGGATCTGAGCGAAGTTTTCGAATTTGGCCACATACTTTACAGGTTTGGTGCTGGACTTTCCGTCTGGGAGTGAATCTAAACTCTAGGCCTCGGAAATCCACAAACTCCATCATTTTGGTTTTCTTAACTTCTAGGTAGATATTGAACTTGAGGCATTTCCTGAATTGGTGTCGTTCCAGAGCAGTTGGATTTGCTAACATGACACCACAATAATTACACTGATACCTTGAAAAAGATTTATCAAATCCATCCTTTTTCTTAGTCTGTGTGATAACTTCGCCGATGTATTCGTGAGTGTCTGAAGCGAAGTCAACGGAATACGTCATCATGGCCAGATGCATCAAATCCGTTGCAAACTTTCCCAAATCAACTTCAAATCCGGTTGTCTTTCGGAAGCATAATTTGCAATGCATGTTGTACTTTTCTTCTTCAGTCTTCATCCTATCTCTCCGCAGAATCGACTTAGTCGGTGCCCATGTCTTAGCAGCGTCTTCTTCTTCGTATTCCTCATCATATTCATGGATGACTCGGCTGCTCCTTGAATACTCTTTTTTGTTTGCTGCCATGTTCTGCCGCACCTCGGCCTCTTCCTCCTCCTCCTAAAGTCCGCAGGGGACTTCGCTATTTAAAAAGTGTGGTAGTTAGATAGGAAGAGTGGTTGTTAGAGGCCAGAGGGGGAGAGATGTTAGAGGGAGAGGGGTTAGAGGAAGAGAAGTTATAGGGAGAGGTTCGAGGGAAATTCTCCCTGATAGCCGAGAGGGGTTAGAGGGTACAGGCTGATCTGCAATTGCACCGGAGGGCGATAGACAGGAGTTAGGAACTAAGGTAGTTAGGAGAAGATGGGATCAGAGGTAGGTAATACGATTATCAAAACACAGTGGATATGTTTATCAGAATTAGTAATAATAAAATGTGGAAGAGGTTGCACTGGATAAATGTATCTCCCAAACACACTTGCACAAACACACTTAAAAACCTATGGGCCGAAAGAATTATATTATCTCCCATTATCTTTTGATAAATAATCTGTCAATAAATATCTGTCCTCCCATCTAGATTTCTGCCTCCTCTTATAACAATATTGTCAGTTACGGGAGCAAGGGGAGCACTAACATCCTCCTTCCTCGACCACAGCACCAGCAATCTCCTTCCCAACCTCAGCAACCTCTTCGCCCAGTTCAAATTCAGGAAGATCACCATCCACCTCCTCCTGTTCCTCCATCTTAGTAGAGGCTACAACATTCTTCATGGGTGAAACTTCCTGGAGATGTTTCTTAACCGGCGGCTCTCCTGCTTCCATCTCATTTTCAGATCGACTTCGCTTCTTTTGGATCCTCTCCCTTTGGTACAGGGCTCACAACAGTATCCTCCTCCTCTTCTTCTTCGTAGTATCCTTCCTCCTCTTCCTCGGTGTAATACTCTTCTTTAACCCTCTCCTCACCGCTATCACTGTAGTACTCACTATCTTCTTCCTCTTCGATGTACGCTGCTCCATCACTGTCACCCATTGAGCTGGTCTCATGCTCACCAAAATCTTTGTCGATATCCTCAATAGTGGAGGTTGCGTAGGGCGAGAAATTCCTGCACAAATGAGTCTGATGTGTAGCTAACTCCGCCTGACTCTTGTATTTGCGTTGGCAGTATGAACACCTGTAGAAGGCTCCATCGAATGACTCGTCGTAAGTCCTGTGGGTGACTTCGTTGAAGTCCCAGGATTTGTTCATCAGGAGAAGATGGCCAGCCAGAGTTTTGGCGAGGCCGAAACTTGCCCTGCACGTGGAGCACCTGTGACTTTTTATCACATTACCATTTTTATCCTCCTTCACGTCTTCCTGCCCCTCAGCCATGTCAATTGCTGTCAGCATGCATGTCTGGATTAGCTCCCACGCAGGGAAGAGATCTACTTGGAATGTATCGCACGTGTTGAATTGATGTTCTTCAAGAGCAGCCTGATCGTGGTACCATGTCATACAATAACTACAGGTGTATCCGGATGTTCCCTCTTTCCTTATGTACAAGTGAGTCTTAGAGTCGAAGTCGTTGGATTGATTGCAGATAAGGTAGTGCCGCTGTCGAAGAATCGGGTCTGAGCGGAGTTTTCGAGATTGACCACATTGCTGGCAGGAGTAGTTCTGGATTTTTAAACCTTGCGTAAACCTAAAATTTAGGCCTCGGAAATCCACAAACTCGAATTTCTGAGTTTTCTGAACCTCCACAAAGATGTTGGTATTCAAGCATTTCCTGAACTGGTGAAGCTCCAGACCGGTGAGAGATGAGAAAACAGTGCCACAATAACTACACTGATACCTTGCTGCTAGGTTCACCGACTTATCTCCATCCTTTAGCTTGGACTGTGGTATAATCTCGCCAACGTATTCATGAGTGTCCGAAGTAAAGTCAACGGAATACGTCATCATGGCCAGATGCATCAACTCCGTTGCAAACTTTCCCAAATCAACTTCAAATCCGGTGGTCTTTCGGAAGCATAATTTGCAATGCATGTTGAACTTCTCCACTTTAGTCTTTTTCCTATTTCTTCGCCGGGGTGCAGGTTTTGTGCTCTTTTTCTTAGCCCCAGCCTCAACCTCCTTCCACTCATCATCTTTCACAGTCCTATCCTCAGGCCCACTCGAATTCTCACTGTCACTCTCCAACAACATAGTGGGTTGTTGTTTGCATAACGCCCATACGTCCTCGATCGTCGCAGGCCAGACTGGATGGAACTTCTTGCACAGCATCTTCCGTTGGTGTTCCTCAAGACTCCATTTAGATCGTTTTGATTTCCCACAGTAGGAGCACCTGAAACGTCCGTTGGATAGGAGTACCCCCATGGTAGGGTTGTGATACTCGTCAAAGTCGACTGATAGTGCCATTGTGGCCTGGTGACGGAGCCTCTTGGCGGGAGTGTTGAGGTACAGGCCACAGTGGTAGCAATGCAGCTCCAACTTCTTCTGAGGACCACCACCCTGGACATCAAGGGAGGATTTCAGCCCACGGACAATGGGGCTCACTCTGCTCCTCCAGCACTCAGCAAAGTGGTGCTCCTCCAGCTTGTCCTCTGGTAGCATCTTTCCACAGTAAAGACAGGGTCCATCTATGACACAGGTGTTGTGGTCAGAACCTCTAAAGCAAATTGAACTTTGCATCCAGTACAGATGCCTGCCCAGCTCAAACAAACTCGGGGAATTTCTTGTTGCAATGTCCACAAACTGCAGCGTCAGCCTGTTTCTTCAGGCACGCCGTCCGTTGGTGTTGTTCCATTTGTGCAGGGCCCTGGACACGCACCTCACACCCTGAACACTGGTATTTTCCCCTCCACTATTTGGCCGATATAGTTGTGCTTTTTCTCACAGAACTCAGGGGAGGATTGCATGATCACCATGTGTTTGTTCAACTGGAGCTGACCTTTGAATATCTTTGAGCACACCTTACAGCTGACTTGTTCAGTGATCGTGTTCTTATAGAACTCCATCCTCCAGTTTTCTTTTTCCATGTTACCCCGGATATTCTCCAGATGGATCGTAACGGGTCCCCTTTCCGGGAAGTTCATTTGGTGTGCTGGGAACGTACACATCACACCAGCCGTACTGATGTTTCATCAGGTCCATGTCAGATTCACAAGTTGTGTAACAGTAGGAACACTTGAAGGTACCGCTAACCGAGACATGCCTTGCATTGAAATCAATGGATTCTGTCATTAGAATCTGGTGACGCTCCAAGAAGTCCATTGAGTTGAATTTAAGGAAACAGATAGCACACGTTGGCTTGTCTTTGTTGTCCTCAGAAGGGGAGGTATCTACGCCAGTAATTGTAGGTTCTGTATCCGTTACTATCTCGATCATAACCGTCTTTTCTGTCTTCACATTGTCTTCACCTGTGTCCTCACTGGCTTTTACCGTATCTTCCCCGGTATTTTCAGCAGTTTTTAGTTGGTTCTCCTTGTCCTCGATACCAGTTTCATCGGACTCTTTTTCTCCGTCTTTGTCCGCTTCTACGATTTCCTTCTTCATAATCCCTGTGCCCACGACAATCGCCTCAACTAGGGTATGTTCTGTTGTAACTCCTTCCACAGCGGGAACAGCGTTCTTGTCGGGGACTGGAACGGATAGACTAAAGTGCTCGCACTTCGATACTTGATGAGCCTCCAGATCCTTTCGGAGTGGCCAGTTTCTGTTACAGTAGGAACACTCAAAAGCCCCGAGATGCCCGACATAAACGTGCTTGGTGTTGAAATCATCAGATTCCTTCATAAGATCAAGATGTCGATAGAGAGCTTTGGAATTGCTGGAAAACTTGACTTCACAAATGGTGCAATGGATTATATCTGACCCACGTTTACCCTTGTATGAATCCTTGGCACTTCTTATCGATGCATAGAAGTCAGAAAACTGGATCTCAATTTTAGGAGCCCTAAGCCGTTTTGGTCCAGCTTGAACCACAATGGCGTTCATGCCAGGACAGCGGGGTATTTGGTGTTGATGGAGATCAATTGACCGCTCAAACCTCACTGCACAGTAACTGCACCGGAAATCTCCTGCCCAATTTTCACAGTAAGGAACGTACATGTGTTTATCATCCCAATCTCGAGATTCTCTCATCAAGGAGTGATGGTCGTGGATGCTCTCAGCATCAACGCACGCTAAGTCACAGGTTTGGCACAGGTAACTCTCGTACTCATCCTCTTCAGTAGTGTGAATCAGTGTCGGATCGTCCATGTTGACAACTTGGCATGATCGGAGCCTTTCTTCCTTCTTTTCTTGCTGTTTTACTTCTGATTTCCTTCTTCCTTCTGATTTTCTTCCTCCTTTCTTTCTCTCGGGCTCTTTTTCATACACTTGCACTGGTGCACTGTCCGACTCGTCTGTGTCACGTAAAGTTGGAACGTAGTCCACATCCATATTGTCCTCCTCGGACTCGGTAACATCTTTGACAGGGCTCTTTAGACGCTTGCTCCTATTCCGAGTTGATCTCTTTAACCCTCCAACGTGAACAATTCCCACAGCACCATCTTGCTCCTTCAATATTGTCTCATCATGGACTTCAACCAGGTGATTGGTTAGCCGGGGTCGATCGCAGAAGTCCAGTTCGCACGAGTTACACTCGTAAGGTGCCCCCACGTACCGATGTTTGGTGTTGTAACTGTCCGAGTTTTTGGTTAGCCAGATATGTTTTTCCAGAGCGGCAGCGGATTTATACTTTTTCAGACACACACCACAAAGGTAAGGGGTGGAAGGGATGGGCTTCAAATCAAGTTTCTCTGTCAGCAGAGGCTTACATGAGTACATCTGGTGTTGGGTAAGATCCCACTCTTCATTTCCAGTGGTGAAGGTGCAGTAACTACAATTGATCGCTGTTCTGCCCCTCTCTCTATACCCATGGGTGTTATTATCGAAATCTTTCGATGTTTCAATTGTCATCAGATGACGACTGAATGCTTTATCGTTGGGAAAGTCTGCTAGGCAGTCCCAGCAAAAGGGTCGGTTAACGTTAGCGAGGGTGTTTGTACCGTGGTAGTACCAGTCCAGTTTGGAGCTCCGTGCCTGTTCAGTCAGTTTCTCCTTGAGGCACTGTTTCATCTGATGACTGATGAACATGTCACGACTTGGGAAGGCCTTTTTGCAAATGCTACACCAGAACATATCAGCGATATCACTCTTCTGGCTATACCAATGGCTTTCATCGAATGCGGTCGATATTTCCATGAGAAAGTTGTGGGCAGCCAGAGCGTCCTTACTGGGGAAAACCTCCTTACACTTGCTACAACGTGTACTCTGGTGATCATGGGAAAACACTCCATCCTTGTCTTTGAGGTATTCGAACTCGGGGCACTGGAACGCCTGATGATTCATTAGCATTTCCCCGTTGGTACAGATCTGACTGCAGTAACTGCACACCCTCTCAAACTCACCAATATCCGACTCAGAACGTTGAATTGACCGATGAGTCTCAAATTCAAAATCAATTGATTTTACCATGTTGTACATGTGTTCCTCCAGCAACTCCTCAGTCACGAACACACTAGGACACTTTGAGCAGACAAATGCAAAGGGAGGGGTGAAGATTTCAGGAGGATCAACAATCTCTGGTTCCTCTTCCAGCAGTAGGATGTTCTGGTACTTCTCGATCTCGTGACGTGACAATCTAGTTGTTGATACCAAACCATTTGCCGTTCTTTTAGCAACCAGCTTATGCTCCTTGGCCTTGGGTTTCCTTTGTTCACTCTTCCTGGGACGTCCTCGCTTTCTTTTTAGAGGAACTTCTACTACTTCCACTTCTTCCTGCACATCGTCCGTTTCAACCTCATATTCCAGGGATTTGTAGGAAACTTCTGAGGGGTTTAGAGGCCGCGACTCTGAGTTGTATTCCTCGATAGTTTCTTGAATACTCTCACTGTGGTCTTTGTAATAGTCACTAAACTTCTCTTGGTTTTCCTTGGATTTGTGTAGTGAAACAACCGGCCGAACTTTTATTGCAGGGATCTGGGGAAAAACAATTTGATTAGATGATATTTTGAAGGACAGGTCACAGGGGAGAAATTTTGAAAGAGGGAAACTTACCACAGGTTCATCGGTAAATTCCGTAGTGAACTGATCTTCTATTGGGTTCTTCTCAACGCCTTCAACTATCTGTAGCAGGAAAAATTGCTGTTAAGATTTGATTACTGATTACTTCAAAGATAATCAATTAATCAATCAATACTTACGTATGCTGGTTCCGTTGTCTGTCTGCGTGTTTTCATAGGGCTCTTTTGAGGTTTCTTCATAGGAGAGGTAGTACCCTCCTTGTCAGACATTTTGTGATCAGTATCTAAACTGTCATTCTATCCTAAAAGATACAATAATTTACACGATGAACAGACAAGCCACACGTCAAGTATTTGTTTCGGTTAGTAGTTACAGAGAAAATGCGGGCCACTGCCCAAGGCACCCAGGGATTTTCTGGGCCGAAGAGCAAAGGGCCAGCACGTTCTGCCGGGTTTACCGGTTAAGGCTTCTTTTGTCGGATTTGAGAGATATGTTAGAATCTATCAATTATTTTAGACGACTGGAAAGAAACTAAGGACAAATGAAAATGTTAAATTACAAAGGTCAGACGCTGGCAGCGACCTTAATTTTTCGGTATAAATCCTCCGAGCATACATATTCACATCCCCATGTTCTCTTTACGTTGCCAAATGCCCAAACAATTAGGAATAAGGGAGGGGACAGCTTTTAAGACTTTTTTAAGACGGGTTTTTTCGATTTTTAAGAAAAACTTTAAAGTCGGATTTTTTGAAACTGTCACCCCCCTGGGTATTTTCAAATTTCGTAAATGACCATAAATCCGGTTCCTGACGAGATAAAGACTTGAAATTTGGAGGTTACGAAGATCTTGCTAAGTTCTGAAAGGTCGTAGTACTATGTCACAACATGGATTTCGGAAAGGTCGTAGTACTATGTCCCAACTGTTATCCCATGTTGATTTCATCCTGACAGAGCTCTGTGGGGACCGTGAAGTAGACGTGATCTACTTAGATTTTTCGAAAGCGTTCGATTCAGTGGATATCTATGTGCTGTTGGCCAAGTTGAAAAGGTACGGAATCGGAGGAAAACTACTTCAGTGGATCAGTGCGTGGATCCTGGGTAGGCAACAGTGTGTTATGGTGGACGGAGTGAGGACATCATGGGTGGAGGTGCTCAGCGGGGTGGCGCAGGGCAGTGTCCTGGGTCCTCTTCTCTTCCTTATTTACATACTGGATCTGGAGTCTGTACTGGATGGCAGTATGTGTCTCACCTTTGCTGATGATACTAAGTTAATGAAAGCCATTTCAGATATGGTCGATCAGGCTGGCTTGCAGGCAGATTTTCTGAGGGTCACGGAATGGGCCAAAGTGAATAATATGGTCCTCCATGATCAAAAGTTTCAGCTCTTGAGTTATAGACTGAACAAATCAGCAATCTTCAAGGAACTTCCTTTTTCAACTGAAATGAGTTCGTACACTACAGACTCTGGAGTTCAACTGATTCCCGAACCCGATGTCCGTGACTTGGGTGTTCAGATGTCTTCAGATGGCTCGTGGTCCAAGCACATTTCTATCATTGTGCGGAAAGCCTCTCTTTTATCTGGATGGATTTTCAGTGTTTTTAGAGACCGGTCACCAGAGGTAATGTTACAACTCTTCAAATCACTGGTCAGACCAATTTTGGAGTATTGTTGCCTGGTCTGGAACCCAACAAAGGCTGGTGACATCAAGTCAATTGAGAACGTTCAAAGGTGTTTTACAAGACGTCTCGAGGGAATGCAGAATCATGATTATTGGGGAAGATTGAAGGTTCTCAACCTGATGTCTCTTCAACGCAGAAGACAACGTTATATGTTGATACATGTGTGGAAGACGATCCATGGGTTTGTTCCGAATTCAGCAAACCTTGTGTTCCAACACAGTGCAAGGTTGGGTATGAGGTTAGTCCCACCACCGTTTCCATATCGGGCTGAGACCTGGAGAGCGAATCAGTTCCATTCTTCCTTCGGTCCGAGAGCTGCTCACCTGTGGAACAAGTTGCCAGCGGCCGTTAACTCTTGCGGAAGCTTAGGTCAATTCAAATCATCCCTGGGCAATTACCTGACAGGCTTTTATGACCGTCCCCCTGTCAGAGGTTATCCGTCAGTTCCCAACGATATTTCCCCTCAATGTGCTGTATGTGTCTAGAGATAGGGCGTGAGGAGACGATTATTTTGATTTTTATTTAGGTGGACCCATAAAGGGAAGATCTGTTGTGTATCACCATAACTTTATTTGTAAACTTGTAAACTTGTAAACTTCTTCCGAACCTCCAAATTTCAAGTCTCTATCTTATCAGGAACCGGAGATATGGCAAATTTTGTTATTTCAGGGGGGTGACAGTTTCAAAAAATCCGACTTTAGCGAAACGCGAACCAAATAAAAAACGTACAGTTTTTTTGGGCAAAATCTGTATAGTGGAAGCTCTTACGGTAATTCCCATGAGCGTGGGAAATTCTCACGCTGCGCGCATTTTTCCCACGCCGAAAGCATATACAGTGCTGACAAAACAGCTGGGCTGCGCGTGGATTTCTCAAATTTATCGTTTCTTCGATTCAGTTTTTAAATATGTTTCTTCGATTCAGTTTTTAAATATGTTCACCGAGTAACAGAAATCGAGAAAGCGTCGTTCACGCCGCTAGTGATGTCCATAACAGGAGGTTTCGGCACTGAATTCAAAATGTTCCTGAAGCAACTCGCCACAAAGAAGGCCCAGAAGACCGGCCACTCTTATGAGGAATGTATCAGGCACCTGCGGACTCGGCTGTCATTCTCTATGGTGAGGTCAATTACCTGTTCTATCCGAGGATACCGAGGAAGGAGCAGGCGTGATCTGCCTACAACAGACCTCTATCATATATATTAGCTTTTTACTGTCACATTTATCATGATCTTATCTGTGTAGCCAGATGGCTAGTTCGCTGTTTTTATACTTTATAGAAATGAATTTGTTAGGCCGGATGCATGTGGCCTCTTTTATTATTATTATTTCTTTTTCTGCTGTTTTTACTTTTTAGTTTTTACTCTTTAGACATAGCTCCATTGATTCGTTGTTTCCCTACATAAAAGAAAGACATTCAGATGGGGCTGCAGGCTGCAGCTGCTGATGCTCACCTCCAAACAGGTAACACAAGATAAAGAATTGTCAATTGCCCTTCTGTACTCTGTAGTAATTGTAAATTGTGGTTGGAGCACCATTCTTTTTGGTTTTTTCCATTTTTTCTTTTCTTTCTCCGTCTTTTTGGCCTGGGTGTCCGCGGACACCCGGACATCCACGAGTGCCGTCCCTGTGTCTCACGAGGGAGCACTAAGAATCTACAAAAATGTTAAGAAAAGATTCCTAACTGTGAATATACGGCCCTACAGAGAGACTAGATCGAATGGTACGGTACCATTGGTACTATGTAACCTGATCACACACTAGATTATAAAATAGGTAGGTGCCCCGTTGGGGTTTTCCACTGGGCACCTATGACCTACATATTCTATCATCTAGTCAAGTCTATCATCTAGTCAAGTCACAAGAGGGAGATTGGCAATACAGTCGGACCCCGATTTAGTGGCCCCCGATTTAGTGGCAGGATTTTTTCCCCGAGGATGCCACTAAATCGGGGTCCGACTGTATGTCTATGAAAAAGTTATTAACAGCTAGGCACAATATTAACTCTCCCTATCATCCTCTAGGTTGAAGATCGTTTAGTAAAACCACTGTGTATCTACCCGACACCACGACCATCTCTGTACAATATGATGGACAGATATTTGGATCGGCCCTTTGTGGTAGAGTTTGTGAGAGAAAATAATTCCAGGCTTGGTATGACGCTCTGTCTAAATGAACAGGAACATCTTGCTGTCAAGAATATCGTGTCAACAGGTTAGTGCACGCTGTATATAGTTTAGAGGGGGATTTTGGAACATAGAGTGCAAGTGTGAGCACTTGAACAAAGTATCAAATTCACTTCCATTTCCCTATATGAATGTCAGCGGGTGAAAATTTGTCTGATATACCCCGCCCGCTATTAAAAGCAAGGATGTTTTTGCCGCTAAAACTTATAATCAATAAATCCTTGCTTATATAAAGTATAAACCCCTCCCTTTGGTAGGGTTTTATACCATATACCACCCTCCCTGCTTCGCAGGTCGGGCAGTATATGGTGCAGCGAATCACCCTAGCGGGTGACCCGCTACATATAAACCCAGGTTTGTTGATTACATAATACATATCCATCACCAGGTCCTGATCCTCTCTTCACCAGATCTAGTCTTGACTGACCTCACCTCTTCCCCCAGGTCTAATATACCAAGATGGCCTTCTCCGGTCGGGTGACGTTGTCCCTGCAATAAACGATGTCCCCGTTAGTGGCCTATCATTCGAACAGGCAGCCTACTACGACAATGCAAGAATAGGGTCCGACTAACTGTAATGAATGCCAATCTTGTCCAGTGCCCCCATCCGATGCAGAGCTGGAGATGCTCTTTAATATCGGGGATGGAGATAGCAGTGCACTTACCACTCATGAGTAAGTTTCAGATCACACGTTGCTACTTGCTATAATCTCTTACCAGTTCCAGTATCAATCAAATCACACCCCCTAGCCTGCCTTGCCTTGTTCGACCTTGTTGCACTGTAGGCTAAGTTACACTATAGCAGCTGAAAAGTTACTCCGCCGTGAGTAGGGAGGGAGAATTGTTAGAGATAGAGATAGAGATAGAGATGGACTATGGAGATGGAGATGGAGATGGAGATGGAGATGGAGATGGAGATGGAGATGGAGATGGAGATGGAGATGGAGATGGAGATGGAGATGGAGATGGAGATGGAGATGGAGATGGAGATGGAGATGGAGATGGAGATGGAGATGGAGATGGAGATGGAGATGGAGATGGAGATGGAGATGGAGATGGAGATGGAGATGGAGATGGAGATGGAGATGGAGATGGAGATGGAGATGGAGATGGAGATGGAGATGGAGATGGAGATGGAGATGGAGATGGAGATGGAGATGGAGATGGAGATGGAGATGGAGATGGAGATGGAGATGGAGATGGAGATGGAGATGGAGATGGAGATGGAGATGGAGATGGAGATGGAGATGGAGATGGAGATGGAGATGGAGATGGAGATGGAGATGGAGATGGAGATGGAGATGGAGATGGAGATGGAGATGGAGATGGAGATGGAGATGGAGATGGAGATGGAGATGGAGATGGAGATGGAGATGGAGATGGAGATGGAGATGGAGATGGAGATGGAGATGGAGATGGAGATGGAGATGGAGATGGAGATGGAGAGCATTTCATAGTCTTTCTTTTGAATGGGATTCTTGTTGTGTGTGTTTACAAATTTTTAGGAGGGTCAGAACTCAGAACATAACAACCTGCTCACACTCCCCTGATACCGAGTGCAGATCTCTCTAAACCCTGTTCATCCTCTAGGTTTGACGATCAGTAAAACTCTACACTACGAACAAATAGTGACGGTGACAATAGTTCGGCAGGCTCTTGGCATCACCATTCTGCATTCTGATTCAGGGAGGTAGCGACACACTCCAGGGCTGTATCAGGGTGTTGAGTAGTCCTGCAGTGGCGACTGAGATTATACCTAAGGATACACTGCTCAGTGTAGCTGGTGAGTACTGAACCTGATTGTCTTGTTCCACCCTGCTTCACCACGCCGCGAACAAATGTAACATAAGAACATTGTCGAGGGGAAGTCAGGAGAGGGAATAAGAGGGAATTTTTACACAATCATACATACCTAGATATGTAATAACAGCTCTCCTTGCAGGTCCTGACTAACTGTACCCACGACCGAGCACTAGAGATAATGAGAGAGGCTCCCATTCAAACCACATTTTAGTTGCCCCGCCACTTCGGATCCCAGCCAGATGAGAGGTACAAAATTATCGATTCTTGTCATTTCTGATAGAGGCCCACCCCATGTGACACATTAAGATAAGGAAGGAAGCGGAGAAGACTGAAATCATCCCTTCTCAGAAGAGATGATTTGTGTCTCTTTCTCAGCTAGACGGTTGTCTTTTTGAATCATACTATTATTAAAGCAAATAGGGAAATCCAGTGTAACGTTTTTTACCTTATATGGCATTTAGCACGTGCAGGTTTAGAGCCTAGAGGTGAACTGTGGAGTACTATTGGAGTGGGGCCAGGAGTCGGAGCCGTTGCCAATGGCATGGTTGCTACTGTTATACTGCACGTGCACGTGCATTTGATCTTGCTTTAGTCTGTTTCACTGTTCCAGCTAATTATATGCTCTCTTCAACAACTCTTGATATACGACAGCGACAATTGGAGTTATTCACGCAAGATCTCACCGCTATTCTCTACTTTTCCATACACTGAGGGGTTCAAATGCAGCATCACCAAAAGAAGTGCAGAGAGAACGAACAAGACGTTAGAGGTTAAACAGAACCGATGATCAATCTCAGAGATTAAGGCAGATGAATACTGCAAGCAGACGAAATAGTAAGTTCTTTTATAACTTTGATCGCCGGATCATCATTTGACGTTCTGAAACCAGAAACTCGCAGCGATCCCGCCTGAGCTCCTTCTAAGGTACCGTTACTTAAGATGGGATAGTGCATGTCATTAGTTAGACTGATGATGTCAGTGTTCCCTATTCCAGCTACCAATACCATTTCCCCGAAATTCGCCCGTAGGGCGAACGGGTTTACTAGTAGTCGATAAACCAAATTATAAAAGGAGCATGGTACTGGACGCTCTTTTAACTAACATTCCCTCCCCCTCCCAGGATTATGCCGAGTACTGGTTACAACACCCTCTCTAGACGATTAATATCATCCCATCTACAAGATATGTGTATCTAAAATCGATGCCTTGAATCAGCCGTTAGACCCGTTTCCCATAATAATGTAACGGAATTCGACTAACTACGGTACGGACATCGGACACGTCTACTAATATATATAAAGTTAGACACGGAGCTGTCACTGTCCGCATTCCCTACAAGATGCTGCTGTAAATTGAGATTTATAGGACTATAATTATCGTTAGATTAGGATATCAGATCACGAACTCTTTTTACCATGTTCTAGGGTTTGAACAAAACTCTTTGAGAATATGACATACATATATTGTGATCGATAAGTAGTGTCCATAAAGTTAACAATTGTTTGTGATCTGTCTTCTTAGAACTTTGCGTTCAATTTGTTATAAATCCATCTAATCAGAGAATATTTATTTTGTACCCAATATATCAATTAGGAATGTTTCGGCGGAGGGTGAAACTTTCATACTTTATCGTTGTAATTAGACGACGCTGGGGCTGGTTACAGCCATGACAGCACTCTTGGACTGGTTTCCCTTCCACCGAACTGTTCCTCATTGATGTTCCAACGTCAATGATGCAATCCATTGATGCAATGTGGCATGTGTGTGCAGTGTGATTGTAACGAAATTCTCAGTGACGTGCTGCTGCTGCAGTGCTCCGATGCTCGCGGCGCTACTCAAATTGGCCCAATGTTGTTAACAACTGCATCCTCAACATTTTAGTAGACGTCACGCGCGATAATTTTTTGCGCGTCGAAAGCAAAGCGTGGGAAAAGAGGGCGCGGCGTGGGAAATGTTCCCACGGTGCGTGGGAATTACCGTAAGAGCTTCCACTAGTACGTGCGACGCCAAGTTTACGTTTTTAACGGAACGCGCGATGTTTTAAAGCGCTTCTACGCCGCGCGCTATGAATGAATCTGAAATGATCTCAAATTATTGAAATTCTTCAGTCCAGTTTTTGGAAAATCTGCTCGTTTTACGAAAAACAGTCGCTTTCTTCAATGTTTTTTGCTCCCAATTCACTCTAAGGGTCCAGTTAGAGATTTTGCGACTGACGTTAGTTACAATGAAGCAGGCCCCTGCTGACACTGCTGACACTGCCGCGCGCGCTACTTTACATGCAATTCACATCGAAAACCCTTCTAGTTTGACCAAGTTCCTTATTGAGACTGGTGTAGTAATTTTTTACGTTGAGATCTATGGCCTCTGTTGCGCTATATTTTTGTAGACTTTTGTATGATTCTATCTTGTGGATATTCAGTGTTCAGTTTATGCTGTTGGGATTAACTTATTAACTATTTATTAATTATATTTGACAGTTTATGCTGTTTTTTAATTAACTTATTAACTATGTATTTAATTATATGACAACGAGGACTTTCGGAAGGACATTGATACGAAGATGCGCTTTAGAAAGCGAGTTTTGATCGAAAGGACGCTTTAATATAAGTCGATCGAGATAAACACTTTTCGCTCAAAAGCGATTTATAAATGTTAAATGTTATTGTTATTGTTATAGTCAACGAAGATTTGGCGCGCACACGGACTCTCCCAGCTTGCGCCAGTTGCAGACTGGAGGCTGGCGCCAGAAACTGGAGCCAGCCTCCAATCTGCAACTGGAGCGTAAAGCCTAAAAAGAGCATTCTATACACACTGGACATGGCTTCGCTTAGCTAAAACTCTTCACGGCGCTCTAGGGGCCAAAAATAACGCTTCTGAAGGGTCGTAGCCCTCAGTCGTAAACCGAGAATCGATGATTGTTTGACTCTGAATTATGATTCAACTAAAAAGATACCCCTCCCACTTGTAGATGTAATGTAATGCTGTGCGATGAGGAAGAGTTAGTCACATCACCTCATCAGACCACCAAACCTGCGAAATCTGGGCAAGGACCTGCGATTTTAGACATTCAGACCGATGATAGTATCGAGCCTTTGAATCAAGCTCCAGAACTCGAAGTTGCTGTAGGGGATTTAACTCATTCAGACCAATGTGAAGTCAAAGAAGAGTTTGAACCAGAAGGAGTAGAGGAGCAGGAAATCCCAGAAGATCCTGGTGGAAATATCCTAGGTGATGATGATGCCCTCGGTGATGATGGTGATGAATACCAAGAAGAGTGTGATAGTGAAATTAGTTTGACCTCTGACAAAAATCTTAACGGTCAAGACGATGTTCAAGATACAGTCATTGACAGTAACCAAGAAGCAGTCATACTGTCGTCCACTTCTCCTACTCAGAATCTTGATGCGATCTACCCAACAGAGGATCTAGACACCATCTCACACTCCCAGATTAACGCTACAGAATTTCCCACTGATCACGATCCTGATGAAACGTCCCAACTCGCTGAGATTGTACTAGAAGGTTGTGAAGAGATAGGTGAAGATGCAGTTCAAAAAGAAGATGTAATAGATGCAACTGAGAAGCTTGCGGTAGCAGAAATCGAGAGGGCTGTAGCTAGCAGTGATGTTTCTGTTGCCCAAAGTTTTGGTGATAAGATTGCAGAGTTGAGTAAGTCTGTGACCCCTCCCAACTGGGGTCCGGCTAAGGAGGAAGCTAAGGTCATGTTCTCCTCCCTAAACAACCTTGCATCCCGTCTCATGGAACCCAAACCTGTCACATCGGCCAGTATGAATGATTTAGACAGGTACTCGGTGCAGCCGACCCTATCTGAGAGGATGAGAAACGGCCGAGATGAAACTCTCAGTAGTATCTCTGATGAGATCGATGAGATGGATGCTTATGAAGCCGTGAAAAAGGAATCCACTGTCCTGGACGTTAGGGATGGATCGGCTGATGAGCTTCGGAAGATAATCAAGAAGTTGGAGTATGAGTTAGACGTGGCTAACGGGACAATAAAACACGTGTATGATGAGAGCACGAGGAGGATCGGTGAGGTGACTAAGCAACATGAGATCAGGGTGGGTCAGATTAACCGGCAGTTTATCGAGTGCATCAAGGAGAGAGATGTTGCAAAGGAGAGTCTTGCAGAAAATATGGATGCCAGGAGAAAGTTACAGGCAAACAAAGAGAATTTGATCAAGAATCTATCCAACCAGGCCGATGAGAATGAAAGGTTGCGTGCCAAGTTACACATGTCTACTGAGGATTGTATCAAGCTGAAGAAAGAACTTGATATGAGAGTATACGAGTGCACGGAGCAACGGAAACAAATCAAGAAGCTAAACGATGATCTGAGCTCCGCTGGTATCAAGGTCCAGTGGGCTAACTCCAAGTTAAAGTCTGAATGTGATGCTCATCAGTCAACACGGACCAAGCTCTCCGGGATGGATGCTAAGATACGGGAAGCTAAAGAGGAGGCCAACATGATACGGACAAATTGCCAGGCGATGATCGATAAATACCAGAATTCCGAGGAAATACAATCTAATGCCCTCGGGAACAAGTTAGACAAGTTGGAGCTGGAGCACAAAAATCTGCAGGGTCGGTTTGATGAGCTTACCAAGAAACATGGTCTGAAGTGCATTGAAACGGAACAAATTATGAAGCAGATGGAGCAAATCAAAGATCAGCTTTTCGATAAAGATTCTGATTACCAAAAAGTGCTGGCAGAATCTAGAAATCAGGAGACGGACAAAAATAATCTTGCTAACAAACTCGAAGATCTTGACGAGAGGTTGAATTCCTACAACGACTTAAAGAATGAGCTCAAGAACGCCTACTTGAACAACCAGCAGCTTGATAGTGAGCTGATGGGAATCAAGGAAAAAGTAGCATATGTTGAGAAGCTGAACTCCGAACTGTCTGAGAAGGAAAAGGAGAACTTGGAGTATTTCCAAAAAGTTGGTGCAAAGAATGCCGATCTGACTCTCAAGTTGAACGAGTGTTGTAAGGATCGAGATGAGTCAAGGGAACAGTTATCCAGTCTCACTGCTAAGCATAAACAATTGTCAACTGATTTCGAATCACTGTCAAGCCTCAGCAAGTCTGAAGCAGAGAAAGCGTCTGACCTGATCAGTTCCCTTGAGATCAAGGTCAAGGAGCTGGAGGACTGCAAATCAGATCTTGAGTGTAAGCTATCTGACATGAACAACAATGCAGTGGTATCAAAACGAAAACACCAGGCTGATAACAAAGACCTTCTCCGGCAGATTGACCAGTTCCGAAGACAGCTGGAGCGCCAGGAAGAGAGCATGCGACGGACGGAGTCAGTTACCTCGCTGGAAAGTCATGGTCGGGATACAAGAACACGATCCGGAGCAAGCAGCGAGGCAGAGGATCAAAGTAGCGAGAGTAGTGCCTACACCCTGACAATGGATCAAGCCCGGGCAATGCTCATTGAGAGATTGTGCTCCCTTCAACGAGCTTTGGCAAAACGCCAGGAGAAGATTGAGTTTTACGAAAGCCACGTTGAAACTCTGACAAAAGACCTACAAAAGAAGACCCGGGTGATTCAGAGCTTGTTGCTTCGCGTGGAGACGGGTGAGAGAACACGGCTGGCCGGCGAGGCATATAAGTCACCTCTGGAGAGGGGTGCTGCTAACGGTATGACTCTCAAGTTGTCAATGGAGATAAACGAAAAGTTGCAAGCAGGTTTTAGAGGATACCTTGTTCAAGAACATTACATTGAAGGAGAATATTCAAAACCTTGGGCGATGAGATTGAGCGCCTGAACCGATCGTAAGATGTGTTTGATATTACATTTAGGGGAACATTTTATGTTTCTGTCCACCAAGGGTGAAGATAGTCCATGACAAGAAAGTAATATATTGTGGGTCCTGGGTGAGTGTATATCTGTGTGGATGTGTTCTAGCTGGATCTAGATAATATATCGCGAGAGCAGAATTTGTCTGAAAGAAAAGGAAAGTTTGTGTATGTGTGTGTGTGTGTGTCTATTGTTTCATTTTACTGGATTTCAAAATCTCTTGAACCGTTTTGTTGTGTGACATTCTAACACTTTTTATAAAATCCTCGAAATACGATGTTTCCTTATTTTCTTGCATCTTTCTCATGTATATCCCTATCCATGTAATAGTGTTTGTGACAGACACCTGACCTCATTACCTTGTCCGCAGTTTCTTTGGCATTCAATCAATCACTTCTTTCGCTCACCCCCTACGCTCCTCCTAGCTCCTTTCTCTCACCCCTTACGCTTCGTTCTCCTCCCTCCCATTCTACAATCTCGCTCTTTCGACTCTTTTTCTCACCTCCAGCTCTTAGCTTCCCCTCCCACTCTCTCCCGACAATCCCTCTCTGTATCAGAGCCCCTCCCACTTTATCTCTCTCCTTCCCAAATCCCAATTCCACCTCTCTAATCTCTATTACATCTCCCTCACATCTCTCATCTCTCTCCCTCTCTCTCTCTCCCCTCTAGGAGACATGTACCAGGTGTGCCACAAACGAGAGAATGGTCACGAGGATAGCATCTGGTCGGTTGCCTGGGCTCGATCGGAGAAAGATAACACGGAGAATATCATTACAGGGGGTGTGGATGATTTGGTGAAAAGTTGGAACTGGAGGTAATTATTACTTGTTAGGGTATTAGGGTATTATTAGGGTAATTATTACAGCATGTGCCCAATATATTATATCTTGTTGGGACTTGAGACAAATAAACACTGGTCAATGTATCATAGCATAATGTAATTATTATGATTTTACACGCACAAACAAAGTGTAATCCAAGACACGATTTAGCAAATAGCACTATTCTGTCTATAATGTATATCTTTCACAGCTATTAGTCCTTTTATATCTCTATTATTCATACGGCCTCCTCTTCCTCTTCATTTCCACCCTCCTCAATACCACTCACACACGCCGTCCCTTCTCCACACGTCCTCATCTCCTCTCCTGGAGCTACTGCCGTTCCACTCACTCGGTCAATAGTTATCATAATCTTGGTTATGGGGTTGTAACTAACTATGGCACATTGAACTTTAGCCCGGAATTGACGCATTCGGGCGTAATAAATCCATGGGTTCAGAAGGCTGTTCAGTCCAGGAAACACCACGAACACTAATAAACCAAGGTAGTTGTTGACGAAAGCCGATGTGGAGGGGGAGTAAAACCGTTCTTCTGTCCACTGAGCAATATTTGTACCAGATTCCGTTGGTGCGGCCAATTTACTGACTACAAAAACAAGAAACCCGTTGTATGGAATGTTTAGAGTTATGTAGAGTGCAGTAACCATGACAACCGTCTTTGCAGCTTCCACCTGGGTCCGGCTTGAGGAGTGGATACTGACGGCCTTCTTCCGGCTTCTCTTCAACTCGACCAGTATTAGGATACAGGATGCAGAGATGGGAATAATGGAAATCCCAGGGACGATGTTATAAGGAATTGCAAGTGCCATTGCCCTCATGATCTCACCTTCTGTAATGTTTTCATTGGTGATATTCCTGAATGAGCTGAAGAATACAGGGACACATGTGGCCCAGTTGTTAAAGTAGTTCGGGTACAGCAGACCGGATACCCAGAATATCCCGCACAGTAAGATGATCCCTGCATACACCGTCAATGGTACTACGATTGCATACCGGGGTTTTAGGATACGTGACGGATAACGCAGCACGTACAACCGAAACACGCTCATAATTCCAACTAAGAAGATGGACATTTGGGGTAGGAGCCACTGGAGAAATACCATAAGAAGACACACATTCTCACTGCTATCCAGGAAACCTTCTCGTCCCGGGGACAGGGTCGCATCTATCGCTGGTAGTAGAGACATACAGATAAGGAAATCGGTAATAGTGATAACGGAGTAGAGTCGTTTGAAAAACAATGCTGTTTTGGAACGAGTCCGAAGGCGAAGGAAGTAGAGGAAGCTTAGAGCGTTTGCTATAGCACCAACCACCATCACAGCGAGAAGGAGAACGGCTAATGCCGTATCTGCCGATTTGTTGAAATGAAACTGGAAGTTATCAGACATTGTGCTACGTTGGGAAATAGTAGTTCAATCAGATATTTAAATTAAAAGTAAGAACATTGGGAAGGATGCCAACATTATCAACAACCCGGAGAGACATTATCAACAACTATATCAACAACTGACAACAGCGGATGGAGCTGTTTAAACGATCAACAGTAGTTTAATTTACAGTTGGCTATCTTATTGAGTTGAGCAATTATAGCGCAACCAAGGCATTACAAGAGGGTAGCAAAGGCCATGATTCTTGACAATATGACTTGATAAATCAGCACCTTTATTATATTATACGCCTTACGTTGCCTAATATTTCAGTTATATCAACAGCCATACCAACAACAGTGTGCAGTGGGAGGTTTATATGGTATGGTCAACAGTAGTCTTATTTGCAGTTGGATGCAGTTGAGCAATAGGGCAATCAAGGCTATTTAAAAGAGGGTAGAAAGGGCCAGAACTCTTCACATATATGGCCAGTATTCTTCACAATTATATGTGGAAAATCGGCATCTTTATATGTATGCCTTATTATGTTGCTTCGAGAACAGTATACGTTTGAGGGATGGAAAGAAAGTAACTAACGTCTAACATAATTAGGGGATCAGCTAAATATAAACTCGAGTTGTTTGCCCCACCACCTGCCCCTCTATTTCTCACTCAACCTCCCTGTCATTCTCTAATTATCTCCCTCTATAACAGTTACAGCGGCCTATGATCTCGAGATATCAAACAGAAAATCACTCACTCACACTGATCAGCCCCTCCTCTCTACTACCAGCCCCCTTCCACTACCAGCCCCCCCCCACTCTAGCTTTCTACTACCAGCCGACCCTGATCACGCCATGCTCTATATTATACTGTCACTTTTTGCGTTGCTCTCTCTCTCACTTGTCCTCTTAGCAGATCAACTAACGACGCTTCATTTTACCTTCACATCATTACTCTTCTTCTCCCTTTCTCTCTCTCTCTCTCTCTCTCTCTCTCTCTCTCTCTCTCTCTCTCTCTCTCTCTCTCTCTCTCTCTCTCTCTCTCTCTCTCTCTTGCCCTCTCTCTATCTCTCCTTCAGGGATGATTTTCTCGAGTACAAGTCGGAGCTAAAAGGTCACCAGCTGGGTATCGTATCAGTGACGATTAACAGTGCGGGCACAGTGGCCGCATCCTCCTCTCTTGATTCAACCATCAAATTGTGGGATCTCGATAGCTCCAAACAAATCAAAAGCATAGGTATATGAAAATAGTATCTTTCTCACACCATGGGTTCTGTATTTCAAATTAAAAACTGATTGCAGATGAAGTAGTGTAGGTTACAGATCTGTAGGTCTACTGACTATCAGATCGTGAACTGTAGTAAATAGAGACGGGTGGGGGGGCTGTCGAGTCATAGGGCTTTCTAGTATGTATATAACATGTAAATGATTCATAAAAGATAATAATATTTCTAATTATTCATGCGAACAGATCATAAATTGTAAATAAACTATCCCACACCTGCTATTTGTATGCCACCAGTAAGAATAGGGGAAAGAGAGAGAGAGAGAGAGAGAGAGAGACGAATTAGCGGAGAGGCCGGCTCATGGCAGCTGAGAAATATTACTTGATTAACTACATGTGTCGAACATAATTGAAAACATTGTGTGCCTAATTAAGATCAAGAATATAGTCTATCAAATGTGTTCAACATCTAATTTTGAACAAAGGCCAGAAATTATACCTCTGTTTAGAAATTTTGTTATTTCTCTGCCCGGGAGAATACTTCAATGCTTTCACCCGGATAATAAGAATCAGCATTGTGGAGGTGTCCGTCTGGCACGCGATAAACATAACAACAATCTGCTCCTTCATATATCGTTTATCTTTTATATCACGCTTCGTTTATGCAACAACGGAAATGATAAACACGCATTACGAGATGAACACGTGGCGCGTTCTTGTAGTGGAAGCTCTTACGGTTTTCCCACGGTAGCGTGGGAAAAGTGAGAGACACATTTAGACTAAAGAGAGAGAGAAGAGTTGGCACGCGACAGCACTTGGCTAGCGTGGTGCAGCACCCGATATGAGCATCAAACTTAGATTTAACCCTTTGGGGTAAGACCGTCCTCGCTACGCGTCCTCACGTAGCCGCACCGGGCCTCCGGTCCGGTGCGGAGAGGACGGTCTTATATATGAGACAAGCATTATGGCAAGCAACTACTGATAGGGCTTCTTGCAGTGAACGTTCACAAAATTGGGCAAAGAGTAGTTAGAAGTAAAGCCAGAAATAAAATACTGCTTTATTGAGATCAGATCTGGCCGACAGCAAAAGGAAGTGTTTTGCTGATTGTAGAACCCACTAGTTGGAAAAGTTCTCAAAGGCAGACTCTCGATGATCTATCTATCTGCTATCTTCCTCCTATCTAATCTATCTCACCCTCTCCCTCTCTATATATCTTTCTATATTTCCGGTAATGGACTGTGTGGCACAGTTCAGCCGATTACAGTCATCACCGGTCTTTCCCGTCGTTATGGGAGGATTTACTATGTGAGAGAAAGAGAGAGGGAGAGAGAAATAGAGAATGAGAAAAGAGAGAGATAGAGAAAGAGAGAGAAAGAGAGAATGAGAAAGAGAGAGATAGAGAGAATGAGAAAAGAGGGAGAGAGAGAGAAAAAAGAGAAGAAAGAGTGGTTAGAACTTGAGTAAAGAGTGAGCTAACAATTATCTTGGATTATACACAAATTGCAGTGCAAAATACAGTACAAACACACGAACAGAGGATAGCTTACTGGCTACGGATCACTAAACTAGCTTATAGTCTCATATAAATCATTCAGAATATTCAGCTATGAATAACTAAATATTAATAATACTATTTATTTACTAACCCTCTCTCCTTCCAGATGCTGGTCCAGTTGATTGCTGGTCTGTAGCTTTCTCTCCCGATGGTCAGTACATTGGAAGTGGCTCCCACAGCGGCAAGATAAACTTGTTTGGGATTGAAAGTGGAAAACTGGAGCAAACACTCGACACCCGAGGTATAGATATTCTAAAAAACTATTTTCTAGGCTCCAAACCAAATTCTTCACTGTCCACCTGGTTTTATCTGATTTATATGCTCTAACCCCTTTCCCATGCCAACAGGAAAGTTTGTGATGAGTATCGCGTATAGTCCGGATGGGCACTTTATAGCTTGCGGAGGGATAGACGGAATCGTGTGCATTTTCGATCTGGCTACAGGTAGTTATACTGACAGACAGGCAAACTGACAAAAAGACAAACTGACAGACAGACAAACTGACAAACAGACAAACTGGACAGAAAAGGACAGAAACCCCAACAAACATGAACAGGTTACCGTATGCCTTATTATCCCTTGGCCCTTGCTACTCCCTTCCTTCCATTGACATATTTTAGCTTCAATTAATTCTTTCCCTTGATTTCAAGAAGGGGTGTGTTCGCATTAATTTCGCGTACCCAAAAGAAGCGATTCTGTAGAACATGCTGAGTAATGAGAGAGAGAGAATATAAAGGTAGGGATTGAGAGAGAAAATAAATCACAAGCGAGAGAAACTGGGGCGCATGTACAGATAGATGGTCTGAACTTATAAGAGAAAGGTGAGAGAGAGAGAGATAGATAGATAGAGAGAGAAAGGTGAGAGATAGATAGAGAGAGATAGAAGGAGAAATGGAGAGAAAGGTGAGAGAGATAGAGAGATAGAAAGGTGAGAGATAGATAGAGAGACTAGAGAGATAGAGACATGAGACGTTACGGCAACAGCCCTTATATAGACGCCATTATACCTAACTCGTACAGAAGGGTGCGTCAAGAAACAGATTTCTAATGTACACTAGTACACACGAGTGTGAGTGAAGTTATATCTGGAGGCTACACTGTGCAAAAAACTATGAAAAAGCAATGGTGAAAATCGCAAATTCAAGTCAAACCAGCAGCACAACATGTTGAATATTGACTGCCCCGACGACTCACTTTGCTTCTTTTAAAACCTCTGTGAAGTGAGCGTGTAGGCGTTTACACGTGTCGATAAATGGTCCCTGAGTATATTTCCCAAAAAGTATAATTTCCTGATCCTGATACCTCCCTTTCTAAACCGCGCCCCCAAAAGATATGATCATCAATCATCATGAATTTATTCAGAATGTTCTACAGAAAATCCGTCCACTCATTTTGTACAGCCGGAAGTAGAAAACTAACCTTCCTCACTGATTATGCGGCTAGTTAACAATCAACCGATCCTTATTCTTTATTCAGAATGTATTTCATATCAACTCAATATTATAATAGTCTTGGCCTTATTATTCCCTTGTTTTACACTCAGCAATAAAATCTCAATACTGTTGCTCACTTTTTACACGCTCCGAAAGAACCTACTAATTCTTTCAATTCTAATTAAGGTCTAATCATCTCTCCCAATTCTAATCCCTAATCATCTCTCCCAATTCTAATCACTAATCATCTCTCCCAATTCTAATCCCTAATCCTCTCTCCCAATTCTAATCGCTAATCATCTCTCCCAATTCTAATCGCTAATCATCTCTCCCAATTCTAATCCCTAATCATCTCTCCCAATTCTAATCCCTAATTCTCTCTCCCAATTCTAATCCCTAATCCTCTCTCCCAATTCTAATCCCTAATTCTCTCTCCCAATTCTAATCATCTCTACCTCCAGGAAAGTTGCTCCATACCCTGGAAGGTCACGCCATGCCTATCCGCTCCCTCACCTTCTCTCCCGACTCCCAGCTCCTTACAACATGCAGTGATGACAAGAGCATCAAAATATACGATGTACAACACGCTAATCTCATTGGTAAGAATTAGTCAAGTGTGTGTCAAGTGTGTGTATCACAACAAGGTGTTTTCCTTGGATACAGCATCGACCAAATTCAATCGCCACACAATTTAATCAAAGTTATAAGGCTCAAAGGTTCCTAATAACTTTGTTTGACAAAACTGCTCTGCGTGCTATCGAGATTGTTAGCACACACTCGTTGATTCAGTGAGACGGACAGTGTCGGTGCAAGTCACTGAGGTCAAGCAAGGGACCGTATTGAGAGCTATTATCTTTGCTTGGCGGCATCCAATAGTCGGACTGCCTCATGGATAGAAAAATAGCCACGTGTACGTGCAAAAAAAAGAGAAAAGGTTCCTAATATTAAACTACGATGATCACAAAAGGTGTGGTAATACAACTTTCTTGGTGTAAAGTATGGAAAAGAAGGCAATGAATTTATAGGGGCAATTATCGGACAAAAGATTTGGTCCGTGCCAAATGAGTGGTGGATATAAGACAAACAAAATGTGGGCTGATCTGTGGTATCCATCTCATGGGGTAACCAGATTAGAGAAAAACAAAGCAGATCAGTTATGTATCCAAAGCGGTATAAAGACAAGTGGTAGACCCAATTGTATCATATTATCATGAAAGGGCAAGACTATTATATGATGATTAAATATTGTTACTCTATAGAACTCAGGAGACATGAAATATTCAAGTTTATAAAGCTACATCAGAGCAGTGATCTTTGTTCGAACGTCAGTGTCATTGCTTTCAGTTTTTATAAAGCATTGTGTGAATGGTAGTCGCTCCCTAGTTCATTAGCAGGACAAAAACCGAGATAGCTAGCCCTCCCTAAAATTCAGCCCCCCACCCCGTCGTCTCAAAAGCAGGGACTTTCGCAACACAACTATATGAATATAATACAGGATTAGGGCATTGTAGGCAATATGGTATTGTAGACGGGTAGAGGTGTTAAACAGGGTTACATAATTTGACTCACCCGGCCTCCTGTAGCACAATTCCACAAAATTAGATGCATATATTATGTAAAGAGGTGCTGAATTTCATTGCCAAAACGGGAAGTTAGTGTAGTTACCCTGGCTCAACTGTATATAATTCATCACTTGATATTTTTTCTTGGACCCCTCTCACCGCGTAAAGAGATTAGAGCTCTTTGGGCTAGAAGATATATCTCTTTGTGTATCCCCCACCCTAACAAACCCCATCCCCTATCAGGAACACTAAGCGGCCACGGTTCATATGTGTTGTGTGTAGATTTCTGTCCTGATAACACGCACTTTGCAACAAGTTCTAGTGATCGCAAGGTTAAAGTATGGGATGCCGGAATGAGGAAAGCAGTCCACACTTTTACCGATCATACGGACCAGGTATGTTTTGGTGTTTCTACTGCTGTATTTTGTGTTTTTACAATTTATTTGAATTTTATTTCCCGTCTCTGATTTCTAGTAATTCCGTAACATGTCTCTCTTTTCCATAGGTTTGGGGTGTGGCATACAATGATAATGGTTCAAAGCTTGTCTCGGTGTCCGATGACAAACAGGTCATTGTATACGAATGTCCCATTTGAGGGCCGGGAGAGGTGAATTACGAGCCACTCTGTCGATGAAAGATTCCCCAAATAAGACTGGTTTTATCAGATATATCAGAGACAAAGAGAGACAGCAGAAAGGGACTGTAAAATATTTGATACCCCGTTATTTATTGTTGTTTTTTAGACCCACATCCCACGTTTCCAGATCCCTAAATTTGCCTGAGTTTGATTTTGTACAAATCAATCTAATCTGAGGGATCGCTCACACGTCACAAGGTTGGTGTGATCGCGTGACGCGCTATCCCAGACAAACTATGAAAAGTAGACATTGTCAGTAATGTGTGAGCGCGCAAGGGATATTGTTGAGTGATTGGGGATGGGCGTACATTTATCCGCATATTTATGCAGCCATGCATTAAATATGCATCTTTTCTCAATTAGAGGTAAATCACCAGAATCATAGAAACTTAATGCGGATATGAGTCAGTTCAGAATCCAGGAAGGAGGAATGCTGAAAGAGCTGCAGCTCAGTGGATTTTCCACCCAGACTTTCAATTTCCGCGCGGATTTCCTTTATGACTGGTCATGGCGCGCGACAACCTCGGTGGTTTTGTCAGTCCACGGTGTGACAATGTCACATTCAGGCACTCAGTATTGACAATTGATTGACATGTTCCCAGTCTGTCGACTCTCAGGTCTCAGGATGTAAGTGGTTTCGGATGTAATTGTAAACTTGTTTGAGACGTACTACAGACGTACTACAAACGTAAAAAATACGTCCCAACTACGACGGGAACTACGTACAGACACCCTACAGACACCTTACAGACGTAACAGACGTATTAAAAACGTAATTGAAAATATACTATAAACGTTATTAGAGATACGATCGTGGCCTGGTATAGCACCAGCTCCCCAACTAGTGCATTGGGCCAAAGCAGCTAGGCAATATACCGACCATTTTTCTTACCCGCCCGAGGCATATGCCGAGGATCCGCCCAGCAATGGGATGATGCCCTGCAAAGGGATGGTGCCCAGAGTGGGATGATGCCCTGCGAAGGGATGATGCCCAGAAATGGGATGCTGCCCAGAAATGGGACGATATCTGACAAATTACTTTACTTTATAAAAGCGCCAGATAATATTCTCTCACTCTCTCTCTAATTCAGTACTCTCTATCTCCCCGCAAATCCGTGCTCCATATAATATCTCCTATTCTCTCATTCTCTCTCTAATTCAGTGCTCTCTAACTCCCTGCTTAAAGCGCCAGATAATATTCTCTCACTCTCTCTCTCTAATTCAGTACTCTCTATCTCCCCGCAAATCCGTGCTCCATATAATATCTCCTATTCTCTCATTCACTCTCTAATTCAGTGCTCTCTAACTCCCTGCTTAAAGCGCCAGATAATATTCTCTCACTCTCTCTCTAATTCAGTACTCTCTATCTCCCCGCAAATCCGTGCTCCATATAATATCTCCTATTCTCTCATTCTCTCTCTAATTCAGTGCTCTCTAACTCCCTGCTTATCTCCTTCTTTAAACAGCTGATAATTCTACTTCCACGTCTACAGATCAGTTCACATTGTATGCTCCTGCTTCTCTGTGTACTCCACATACCATTCAGGGAAACAGAGCAGCAGCCCTGGGAGATGTGTCCCTTTCTTTCCGCTCACTACCTATGGCGGAAAACAGCCGTACTGAACTGAACTCCAGTTCGGCGGCTACTTACTGAGGAAAATACTGGAGTTCGCGCACCAGTACGGCTATTTACTGAACTGACCTCGAAATCATCGCGCGCTTGATCAGTTCTCTCAGTTCACAAATTTGAGAACTGAGAGATCTGGTGTACTGGAGTACTCGAGTACTTACTGGAGTTCTTCCAGTTTTAACAGGTGATTGATAACAATGTTGCAAACGCGAGAGTGAGAGATACTGAGATAGTAAGGGAGAAAGAAAGAGAGACTAGAGAGAGAGAGAGAGAGAGAGAGAGAGAGAGATAGATAGATAGAGAGAGAGAGAGAGAGAGGAGAGAGAGTAGAGAGAGAGAGTAGAGAGCGAGCGGATAGAATGAGAGCAGAGTGTCTATATGTCTTCTCGTGGTCGCGTACGGTAAGCCTCTTACTCTCTTCGTTCTTTGCCGCACTAGAAGCGAGATAGATTGCCATCGCGAGACAATGTGCTGCAGTATAGTACGTTAGTCTAAAGATCCGAATTGTAACGATACCAGGAGAGAAAGAGAGAGAGAGAACGAATCAGAATAGGAAGAGGCTGAGGATAGCGATTAGGGCTGAGGAGAGGGGGTTATTAACGAAGGGGGTATACGCGAGCTGCGACGATATAGTCGAAATATTCTAGAATAGTATCTAGCATATGTTACCTTTACCTTATACTCAAAATCGACTTATGGTAGAGAGACTTTCTCGCTCGTCCTTCTCTGGTTCGCTAAGTTTGGATGTTTGATTGTAGGAATTGTATGATGGAGAACACAGCGATAACACTTGAGTTTCGAGTACAGTACGGCTGTTCACTGAAAATAACTGAATCAGTTTTCCTTCAGTAAGTAGTCGGCGTACTGGAGTTCAGTTCAGTACGGCTGTTTTCCGCCTATCTCTCTCTGATTAGAGATACGATCGTGGCCTGGTATAGCACCAGCTCCCCAACTAGTGCATTGGGCCAAAGCAGCTAGGCAATATACCGACCATTTTTCTTACCCGCCCGAGGCATATGCCGAGGATCCGCCCAGCAATGGGATGATGCCCTGCAAAGGGATGGTGCCCAGAGTGGGATGATGCCCTGCGAAGGGATGATGCCCAGAAATGGGATGCTGCCCAGAAATGGGACGATATCTGACAAATTACTTTACTTTATAAAAGCGCCAGATAATATTCTCTCACTCTCTCTCTAATTCAGTACTCTCTATCTCCCCGCAAATCCGTGCTCCATATAATATCTCCTATTCTCTCATTCTCTCTCTAATTCAGTGCTCTCTAACTCCCTGCTTAAAGCGCCAGATAATATTCTCTCACTCTCTCTCTAATTCAGTACTCTCTATCTCCCCGCAAATCCGTGCTCCATATAATATCTCCTATTCTCTCATTCACTCTCTAATTCAGTGTCTGTAACCTCTTAAGTAATCTCCCTCTTAGCTCTTCACTAAGACTCCCCTTTTTTTTTTTTTTTTGGGGTTCCCCCGTCTCCCCGGAAATTTGGTGGGCCCTGGGGTGGGGGTTTTTCCCCCCTTCCCCATCCCCCTTTTCCCAAATCCCCCTTATTTTTTTGGGTTTTTTTTAAAATTTTTTCATTTTTTGGGAAAAATTTTCCCCCCCGGGGGGGCCCCCCTTTTTTCCCCCCCTCCCCCTTAGGGTTTTTTTTTCCCTTTTTTTTTTTCCCAAAATTTTAATTTTTTCCTCTCTTTTTTCCCCAAACCTTTTAAACGCCAGTTTATTTCCTCTTCTTTCTTTAATTCTCTTTAAACCCTATATTTTAGTCATCTTTTCCCAAAAACCAACTGGTTTTTCCCATCCCAAAGGGGATTTCCCAAATCCCAGAATTTACCCCATTTTTTTCTCCCACGTGAATCAGAGCAGCAGCCTGGGAGATTGTCCATTTCTTTCGGACCACATTCCTTCCCGTTTTTGGATTGATCTTGGGACCCCTGGGGATAGATCCAGCTCCCCAAATGGATGCTGGCCCCAAAACTAGGACAATATTACCGACTTTATTTTAACGCGCCAGTATATATTGCGCATCTCCCGAAATGGCGTATTTGATTCCCTGCAAATTTTGCCCATATAATATGCCCTAAGGATGTTATGCCCAGAAATCTGTAATGCCAGATGGTACGATTCTGAAATGTACTGTCTTTAAAGCGCCAGATAATATTCTCTCACTCTCTCTCTAATTCAGTACTCTCTATCTCCCCGCAAATCCGTGCTCCATATAATATCTCCTATTCTCTCATTCTCTCTCTAATTCAGTGCTCTCTAACTCCCTGCTTAAAGCGCCAGATAATATTCTCTCACTCTCTCTCTAATTCAGTACTCTCTATCTCCCCGCAAATCCGTGCTCCATATAATATCTCCTATTCTCTCATTCACTCTCTAATTCAGTGCTCTCTAACTCCCTGCTTAAAGCGCCAGATAATATTCTCTCACTCTCTCTCTAATTCAGTACTCTCTATCTCCCCGCAAATCCGTGCTCCATATAATATCTCCTATTCTCTCATTCTCTCTCTAATTCAGTGCTCTCTAACTCCCTGCTTATCTCCTTCTTTAAACAGCTGATAATTCTACTTCCACGTCTACAGATCAGTTCACATTGTATGCTCCTGCTTCTCTGTGTACTCCACATACCATTCAGGGAAACATAAAAACCCGCCACCCCGCCCCGCCGCCCCACCCCACGGCCATCATTAGCGGTGCTGGTATCACTAAGTGATTGGCCCTGTGCGTAGGGTCCCCAACAGGGGTTCACGCCCATGGCAACCGCTCTTATCAAATCAAATCAAATCAATCCTCACTCAAGATTTGCCGAAGTCCCGGTGTTACGCGAGCCCGAACAGACAGACTGTGTAGCATGTCAAGGATTTTGCTCATTTGCTCAAGACGTCTAGACGGGTTTCGGCCCATACGGGCTCGCCGGCTCGAGGTGAAGTCAGACGGGCTCGAGGCGGAAGTCAGACGGGCTCCAGACGGGGTTGAGACGGGGTTGAGACGTTCACTGAACGGAAATCAGACGGAAACCGAACCTGTCCAAACCCTAACCGTCTCAAGCACGTCTGAACGGTCCAGGCGTGCTTGAGACGGGTTTGGTTTCCGTTTGATTTCTATACCCACTGTACCCGACTAATTTTGATACGCTGAGTCACGTACGTTACAAACATATACATTCAGATTTTTTTTCTTTTATTATTATAACTGACAAAAAACACGTCATTTATTAACCAGCAAACTCGCAACATAACGGAGTTAAAAGTGTTTTACATTTTGAAAGTTTCAATTTATCACCACCTCAATTTTATTACTCTTTCGAGCCCACCTGACCATCGCCACGACAGGTTTCGCAGCCATAACTTTGCGACGGATAATCTTTGTTTTGTTATTGTTAAGTAGGGGGTTGAGTGCCGAGGTAACAGGCAGGATAACCAACGCGAAAACTTTGTACATGGGTGCCATATCGGCCAGACTGGCGGTGTGAAACGCACAAGAGGCAAGGAATGGGACCCACGTGAAGATATGGGTGAAGATGATACACGAGATGTTCCACTGGAGGATGGAGTTCCGTTCCTCCACCATCAGCCTCACCTGATCATTCATCATGGACGGGTCAAAGGACCTGATGATGGCAACAAAGATACTGATATGACACACAATAACCGTTACTAAGCACACAAAATGGAGCAAAACAAGCCAAACGTAACAAAAACCGGGGATTGGGGGGTAACCCCTAGAACTTGAAAACACAACTGGATCATGCCGTAGAAAGATACTCTGCTGTGATTATTCCACCATACTGTCCTGGAACATAGAGGACACTGCCTGACGGACAGTCCTCCCAGGTCCCAACATTTTGGGACTGTGATTATGTCCATGGTATGGCTGTATATCGCCCTGTAGACTCTTCTCTTTCACCAATGCCTGAAAATAGGGCGTTCTCCCTTATCATAACTACTCCATTGACGAACACGTCCCCCAGCGGGGAAGAGGGCAGCGCCCGCCAATCATTGTAAATTAGGATTACCAAGCCAGAGAAGCACCCTAATTTTACCCTCACTCTCCCATCCACATCTCCAGACATTTCAAAATGTAAAGTATGCAAGACCCCCCTCAATCTTATACAACTGTAAATTGCCATGGTGAGATCCGAGATGAGGGACCCGGTTGTGTTCAAAACACCCAAAATCCTGCAAGGAAGTCCTGATAGCCAAGTGAGTTGAGACGCACAGAACCCATTACCACGCAGGGCCAAATCATAGCCAAGGAGAATTAAAAGATATGCACCTATCAGCAGATCACCAAACCTTATTGTAATTACCACTACCTTGTTAATGTAATTGTTGGCTTTGGTGATGTTTCCAATCGCACAGAACGTCTTGACGAGGACTCGGATATTAAGAACCACCGATACAGATCCAATAACACCGGCCAGAAGCTCTAGTACGGTCCTATTGACAATGCTTCGATTCATCCGATTGCAATCTGCATTACATTCGTCCGAGTGATCTTGGCATTCTATCACTCCATACGAGCTGGCTAGCCCGCCAGGAACTGATCTCCCGTCTTGCACCTAAAGTGGTTCTGACACACTAACTCATCCGATTGATCGCCGCAGTCGTTCACCAGGTTGCATACCTTTCGAAATCCAAATTTCCCGTTGTCACAGAGAAACATATTGTTGTGGTATGAGTTCTGTTCGTGGACAACGAATGTCATTGCATTTCCATTCCCATTTAGGGTGTAAATTCGTTGAGAGTTCGCTATATTGGTGCAAGATGTTGAGTTCAGTTGTTTGGTGAGGGGACAGGCGGCATTGGGGCAGAGGCCTAGACAGCTAAACAAAACGTAAAACTCCCCAAAATAATAACTGCAACTAACTTGATGATGATTCGTTATCAGTGCTTTGTTTTTCTCTTTTCCGTAAAACTCGTATTGGGCCATCTTAAACTCCCTCTTTTGACATCCCACTACGTCCCTTAAGTCGCCCGACACTGTGTTCATGATGACCATTGTGTGTTGCTTGTGAAGATTAGTAAGCCCTGGTAAGCACAATGCAGTGCGGTAGAGGGTATTATTCTCAACCGACATTTTGTTATGGATATTCTTTTCACTACTCCTGCTCTCGTTCTATCACAAATCAACCCCTCATTTCCACACACGCTCTTCTTGTCACAAACTTGGTTTATCAACTTGAAGACCATCCTACTACCTGGTCCACACAAGAACACATCTTGACATGGGTCCTGCTCGCTCAGCTTGTATCTCTTAGTGTGGCCCTCTCCACAGGCTGGCCATGAGGGATCCTCATCCCCACCATCCTCACAATCCACAACTCCATCATTAACCCAATCTAGTAGAATTGGGGCGTATCCACCAACCCTTCGGTTACAGGTTCTATACGTTATCTGTCCTCCACACCCCCTCTCGTCCGCCCCATCCTCACACTGCTTCCTACCATCCACATAGAACATGCTTGTGGAGGTAAACCCGTGACTAACTGCAACACACTCCCCATCTATCTGTTCATCGCAGACCACGCTTTGATTCTGAAACCCAGGCTCACAAACAAGGTATTTTGAGAGGGTGGTTTTGAACCCCCCAACAAGACACGAACCGTGAACAAGACTGCTATCGGTACAGTTGGTCTGATCGAGTTTGTTACCGCACACTGGTTTCACAATGACTTCGGTTAAGGTAAACCAACTGCTGGGGCTGCACTGGACATGCCTAATGGGCAGGCACCTGGAGCCATTGTACAACAATGAATAGGCGGGAAATATGTCCGGACTATGTGGGGTCTTACACTTTGGCACTGTGTCTATGAACTCTAATTGTGCAGGAGAGCAAAGCCAATAATTATCGACTATAGAATATATCGCTTTATGAGGGGCGAGGATACCACCAGGGACACCAAATTCCATATTGTAATCCATTGCAAACCAGTTCATCCCGACAAATAGTATCTTCGCAGACACCGTTACACTGTACTGCATCTGCAGTAGAGAATACTGGAAGTGCAGAGATATCAGTGTCGCAGGCCGTTGAACTGCAAATCTTCATAGTGACGTGATCCCGTTCCGACTAAAAAACGATAAAAATGGAATCAAATAACCTTAACCGTGAAAATATGTAGCGAATTGCCATAGCTTACCTACCCAAAACTTACCGCAGCGTTGGAAAAGATGGAAGTGTAAACCAAATCCTGGGTCACTACATCTTTCTTGCCACAGAGAAGCCCACAATTATGATCACTCACCGTCACATCCCCGTCCCGCATAACACACCCCTGATAAGTCAGCTTGTCTCCGGGACACACGCTGTTTGTTGTGTATTCATATGCACGCTTAACAACTACGAATCTATAGTCAACCGTAAAACGGGCCTTGGAATATGGGCATTGGTACTCGGTGTCGGAACAGATTCGTTGTAGTGCTCTATTTACAACTTTTATAGGACAATCTGGTGGTGGTTCGATTTCCACTGATATTCCTGTGGGTGTGGGTAATAACTTATTATTAATAAGAGCGGTTGCAAATTGTGAACCCCGTTACTATATAAACGGCGTTAGTATATGCTAGTTAGGTCATCCTTCCCCGTCAAGGAGTCTGGTAAATCAAGGTTTAAATACTATAATGACTTACCAATGAGTAGTAAGATGTAAATTTGTTGAATAAGCATTCTATATTATTAATTAATTATTATATATATTAATTAATTATTATATACCAGCTGATCTAGTGATCTGTAAACAACAAATAATAAACAATCTTAGTTGTCCGAGAATAAAAACTGCTGTGTGGGTACTACGTGGGGGGCGACGCAAATCAGTGAATATGCAAATTCGTTCTTGAAGAGATTCTCTCTTGACTCAAGAGAAGGTGCCTTCAAGTTGAAGGTGCCTTCTCTTCAAGAACGAATTTGCATATTCACTGAAGTTCAAGCGCCCACACAGCAAATCAGTGAAAATGCAAACTTGTTCTTCAGCTTGAATTTGCATTTTCACTGAAGGGCACAGTCGCACAGACTGATCAAACTTAATCATATACACAAACACAAGGGCAAAGGTATCACCGCTGACGGAGAATCTGCTCTCTTTGAAATTGTTGCTTGATCATTTGATCGGGCTTGGAGAGTGGAACTGAAACTGGTTTGTATCGAAGCGAAAACCACGGTACCCGACTGATTTTGGTGCGCCATGAGCGGCTTTTCCAAGCCCTCGGATGTCGGGAAAGTGCCCTAATTGAGTATAATTGTGTCCAAATGGCATTAATTGCTCAATTAGCATTTTCCCGACCTCTGAGGGATTGGAGGGGTTGCTTGAGTGTTTCAGCGTGTCGGAATTAGTCGGGTACAGTTTTTTTCGCTTTGATATGGATTGGTTTCAGTTTTTGCTCTCCAAGCTTAATCGAATGAATCATTCAATGATCGGGTTTGCATTGATCAGTCTGTGCGACTTGATGCGTCATGGTTAGTTAAACCCTCCTTCGACCCCTATGTCATACTAACGTGAGTATTTTGGGTAATGCTGAGATCTAATCGAGACGTATTTTTACAAATAAAAGAAAACATCTAGTGATACGGAATAAAATTGGAATACTTATAGAAATACATAACTCCTTCTAATATTTGGTAGGGCCAGGGTTATAACTACATATAGATAAGTAGCTTGCCCTTTACTCTCTCTTCTGAGCGGAGCGAGAACATTTGGGTTAGCACAATTTGCCTACAGGATAGAACCAAGAAATACTATGTCGCCTTGGCTATTATAATAATGTCACTAACTGCTAACATCGTCTTTTTAGTGTCATTCAATTTCAAATTGGGGTCATGAAATCATCCTTTTCTTCAAATAGAGTTCTGATACACACTGACTCGCACACACACACAGACACACACTGACTGACCTACTGACTGGCAGACTGACTGGTCACATGAGTTTTCAACAAACGGTTTAGGTCACTACAAACACCATGGTTCAGTCAGTTGGTTCATCATTGTCAAACTCAAATATATAGTTTAACTTCAGAGTTCACTGAAAATCCAGCTTTTATAACTGGCAGTGGGTCTTCTGATCGCTGACCAGGAAAAGGCCAGAGTTTTCATTCCCATTTGTTCACCAGCCTCTAGCGTGGACCTACCCGTACCACTCTGGGCGTGAACAGGATACACACAATGGGATTTACCAGAGAACAGAAGCTAGGCACAAACAAGAAGTAGGCCAAGGCGCTTATTATTATGGAAGTGGGCAATTCAAAGGGTTTTTGATCCTTGACCGCCACATCTATCAGGTTCCCAATGTTTGATGTATTGATGGTGTAGACAACATAGGAACATGCTGTTACAGCATGTTCCTATGTTGTCTACACTTCCGAAGTTGTGCACTAAGATCATGATTGTGCTTCTTCGTTTCCTGTTTTCTGAGCGGAGTAAAGCCGAATTAGCCACTTGCTTCATTGAGTTTCGGATTAGTTCGAAGATTGTGAGAATTGAAGCGATGAGACCCATCACCTGTGCTAGGACATTGAAGATGTTGGATGCGATGAACACC
Source organism: Hormiphora californensis (assembly GCA_020137815.1). NCBI lineage: Eukaryota > Metazoa > Ctenophora > Tentaculata > Cydippida > Pleurobrachiidae > Hormiphora > Hormiphora californensis. Next base: position 7,111,088 of record CM035355.1, on the reverse strand, counting down.
TCTAGAGTTGAGTTAAAAGTTATACCCAAGGAATTAAAGGGCCCACCTTTCAAACTTGCAAAGACTCCCTGGGCAATGATGTAGTAGTAGGCCGCATCCCCGTCCCCTTTGGTCCTCAATAGATCTACCTCGAACACCAAGCTGTAGATTGAAGTGATGATGATAAAAGCGAGGGGGTATTTCGATGGTACATGAGAGAATGGGTATCGGATTTGGTAAAAGCGACACGCAGCAAGACATCCAGTAATCACACACGGCTGTGTAACAATTGTCCGTACAAAGTTACTGTAGAGACGTTGCCCGATGGAGGACTGAGGCCACCGAAAGTACACATAGTGTGTTGTGCAGTTGACAAGGTATCCAAATTCGGGATCTTTCTCCGCCGCATAACATCTCCAATTCTTGGGAATGAAGGTTGCGTAGGCAAAGTAAGTGGGTAGGGTGGCACAAGTCAGGAAGTCTGTGATGAACAGGGATAGGTAGAGATTCCGAGCGAGGGAGGTTGATTTGCGGAGGTTTCTGGTTATCACTATCGCGTTCAGGGTGACGCCGAGTGCCGAGAGGAGCACGAGGTAAACGACGATGTAAATGTCAGGGGTGGAGAAGCCTCCATCGGCAAACAGTGCCATTTAACTACTAATAATAGGCGAATTATTACAAACTCTTTTCAAAATTATAGCCCTATAAAAAGAGCTCAAGTTGCTCTTTTCGATGAGCCCAAGATTTTCGAAATTGCTTGAGAAATGGATGAGTTGGTTTATAATATATATTATGGAGACTGATATCAAGCGTGGCAATTGGCAACACATGAACTTTATATAACTTTTAATGGTTGAATTATTGGAATTATGGCGAAAATCGTCTCAAATTGTGCTAAAATCTCAAAATGAGGGTTTTAATTGTTCCAGGCTCTGACTACACAACCGCTTTAGTACCGACGGGGAAGATTTAAACGGTGAAGTCATAAAAATTGACAACATTTAAACGTACAGATAGAGACTATTTATTGAGGACGGATGGATTCGATGGAAGCAGAAAGAAGACGTTTCTAGAAATGGTTACTTGTCTATCATTCAAGTTTTCCTGTTTTGTCATTTCTGACAAGTGTCAGGGGGTTCTGAATTTATGTTCCGGTGCTACCGCATTGGGTCATTTCCAATATACTGAAGCCGAAGAAACATCACCTTGCTTCTCTAGCAATGGGTTGTGTTTCCTTAAAAAAACCTCTAAATCACGGTTCAAGTCTGAACAGTAGATGAGTTGCCTGTGTAGAAGAGCTGCTTATGGAGCTCTGACAGTTCTTTACCTTGCTTCACCTGGAGAATGGAAATTGTAGGCTGTAGCTGTCATATCAGAAATTTGACAACCTTCTCAATCCTTGGCAAGAAATAAAGAAAGAGAGAGATACATGTAGAAAAAGAGGGGAGCTGGAGAAAGGGTGAGAGAGAGGGTGAGAGAGAGAGAGAGAGAGAGAGAGAGAGAGAGAGAGAGAGAGAGAGAGAGAGAGAGAGAGAGAGTGATAGAGAGAGAAATCGAAACTGGGCGTTATTGAAAGGAGAATTGGCATGAACAAATTCTCAATTCTGCATCAGTAGTAGGGCGGGTCGAACTGCAGCTCTCCATTCACGACGACAGTAAGCCGGAAACTAATTTTGCTACAGGTGCAGACAGCAATTTTGTCATTGTCCATAGTTCCTAGTCACGTGACCATGATATGATAGTATAAATACCCGGCCATTCCAGATTGACACAAAGTTATCATCTGATCTTTCCGAACAACTCTCAAGCGAGCTGATCTAAAATGTCCTCTTTTGCTATCCGATTATTTGTTTTGGTTGTGGCGGTGGCAGTGGTGCAGGGTGCTCCAGCGGAAAAGGCAGGAACTTGCAGTTATGAAAACAGATCCTATAGAGCTGGTACGTGTTGTGCATTTTATTTTGCGAAAATCATGGATATTCTTGATCCCTAGTTCCCTAATTCACCATTCATTCATATTTTAATTTCCATATCTACTTGACCCTCAATTTCCCCCTGCAGGAGAAACATTCAAAATGGGGTGCGATGCTGAGTGTGAATGCCAAGGACAAGACATGTTCGACTGCGTCCCCATGTGCACCCCTATGCAGCCTCCCCGGGAGTGCGCCAGCAACTTTGTAACGACAGTGGACCCCAATAACTCCTGCTGCAGTATCAAAACTTGCCCTCAACAACTGGAGTGAAGGGATTACCAGGGTGTTACCATGGTTACCCTCCAGGGTTTCCACCATAGAGGACTCTTGACAAGCAAGCTTTGTGTGATGATCATGGGCGAGTGAAAAACTATTGCAGCAGTGCTGTGCAGTACCAAATAGTTACTTATTGAATAATATTATCATGGGTTTAGGGTTTGATTGTGTGTACTACATTATGAAATATATCCTGTATGATATCTATATTTATACATTTATTACAACCGGTAAAATAAGAATATTGTATTATCTTCAGCAACTTTCACGATTGGTACACCAATGACCAACTATTATAGCAGCTGTACTCCCTCATCTAAGTACAGTAGTTATGAGACAGTGATTTTATAGGGTAAAGATGAAATCACAGTACAATAATCATCATTGACAATTTTAACGTGATGGCATCCTCGTCTTTTTCTCTGGCATTCTATTGTCAACTTATGAAATGAAGATTAACGGGATTCTTCCAATCTAAGACTGTCTAAGCCATTAATCTAGACAGTAGACATGTAGTATGTACCATTTTTGTAGACGACACCATTGCCCATGTTACTAAGAGTCGGGCATCTTCCGTCTTTCCCAAATAATTGTTAGGGATAACAAAAGTGACTTTATTTTCGGCTTTATTTCCGGAAATTTTAGATTCTGGATGGTGAGTTGTGTAGGCAAAAGTTCACGAAACACACGTATGATAGAAATTAGCACCCGAGTTTTTAATCAGTAAATTAATCCGATCTGGGCGGCGAGACTAAAAGATGCTGCGGTGAAAACACCTCTAAATCGCACGATCACACGTGAGCTTATTAAAGGCTCTAGGACCTAGGTATATAAATACGGGAGGAGATAGACTCGATCATAATTCCTGTCTTGGTTAGTTTCATCGCATTTGTGCAAATTTGGAAAATGAATATCATCAAAGTAGCCGTGTTGATGGTGGTGGTGCTTGCTGCCTCCTGTGCTCCGTTGGAACAATATGAATTGGGACACTGTCACATGGGCAATGGTGTCGTCTACAAAAATGGTACATTAATCTTCATTTCATTAGTTGATAATAATTCAGTTCATTAATTTACAATCGGTTAAATCGTTCAGTTCATTAATTTACAATCGGTTAAATTGTTCAGTTCATTAATTCACAATTGGTTAAATCCTTCAGGTGAACGATTCGATATGGGATGTTATGCCAGGTGCAGGTGTCAGAGTGGGGTTATCAGTTGTGTGCCAATGTGTCCACTCTACAATATTAAATGTGAACCTGGCCAAGTTGTGGTGGAGGTCCGAGATCCAAGCAACTCCTGTTGTGAAATACTAACTTGCCAGTAAAGTTGAAACTGAGTGTGTGACGTGTGTGGATGGTGTTTAAGTTGAAAATTATATTGTTTTAAAAAGATATTACACTTTTTACTTACACTGCAAACAAACAAAAAATCTTATTTGGTTTCCTTAATTTGAAAACACCATGGGCGGGAAAAGAGAGAGAGAGAGATGGATACAGATCAGAGAAAGATAGAGAAAGAGAGAAAGGAAAGATGTATGCTTGTGTATGGTATGTCGCCATAGAAACTACTGCTTTAAGTTGTCTATCTGTTGGCATCTCTATCTCTCTCCTCCTCCTCCCCCTTCTTTACTACAACAAGTGTAATGCCTACCTACAATTACATGACCGACCTCCCACCACGAACTCCTCTGTATCTTACAATTTACCTCTCTCTCAATACCAATACCATCATTCCTCCTCATCCATGATTTTTAGGTAGAGAAATGTCTAAACTATTGTTTAGGCTTTTGTTTGGGATCAAAAGTTAATCCTGAAGCTGGGAAATCAGTCTTTAGTGAACTGGGTCATATATGGCCTGTGGTCCTCAAAGGGTTAACGTGATGGCATCCTCGTCTTTTTCTCTGACATTCTATTGTCAACTTATGAAATGAAGATTAACGGGATTCTTCCAATCTAAGACTGTCTAAGCCATTAATCTAGACATGTACCATTTTTGTAGACGACACCATTGCCCATGTTACTAAGAGTCGGGCATCTTCCGTCTTTCCCAAATAATTGTTAGGGATAACAAAAGTGACTATATTTTCGGCTTTATTTCCGGAAATTTTAGATTCTGGATGGTGAGTTGTGTAGGCAAAAGTTCACAAAACCGATAGAACTTCATATCAATGATGAGATCTTGTTCAGGATTAAATAGGGAGGAAAATTAGAAAAATATCTGGCGAGGGCCGGGCTCGAACCGACAACCTCTGGGTTTCGCGTCCATTGCTCTACCTTTTGAGGTTTTTTGTTCCGATAGAACTTCCTGAAACACACGGATGATAGAAATTAGCACCCGAGTTTTTATTAGTTAACATATCCGTTCTTTGCGTAACATGAGAGAACAAAATTGTGAGAAATTAACCACACAGAAAAAGTGGGCTTCTGGGCGGCGAGACTAAGAGATGCTGTGGTGAAAACACGCACGACCACACGTGAGCTTATTAAAGGATCTAGGACCTAGGTATATAAATACGGGAGGAGATAGACTCGATCATAATTCCTGTCTTGGTTAGTTTCATCGCATTTGTGCAAACTTGGATCATGTCTCTCCTCAAAGTAGCCGTGTTGATGGTGTTGGTGGTTGCTGCATTCTGTGCCCCGTTGGAACCTATTGAATTGGGAGACTGTAACATGGGCAATGGTGTCGTCTACAAAAATGGTACACGTCTAAATTAATGGCTTAGACGGTCTTAGATCGGAAAAATCCCGTTTCATTAGTTGAAAATAATTAGTTAAATCAATCAGTTCATTAATTTACAATTGGTTAAATCCTTTATGCTTCAGGTGAAAGTTTCGATATGGGATGTAGCAGTTGCAGCTGCCAGGGTGGTGGTATTGGGTGTGTGCCAATGTGTTCACCCTACATGATTGAATGTGAACCTGGCCAAGTTATGGTGGAGGTCCAAGATCCAAACAACTCCTGCTGTAAAATACCAACTTGCCAGTAAAGTTGAAGCTGAGTGTGTGACGTGTGTGGATGACGTTTAAAGGTTGACAAGATACCTAAAACTTTTCGTATATCGTCTTATTTTGATTTATCATTAATTTTCAGCATTTTTTCAGAATTTTTTGTCGGCTAGAAATATGTGCAAAATAGGGGGTCTACTGACAAATGAGTGTGCCTTTTTTAAAATTGATACCGTAATATCTCCGGTTCCTGATGAGATACAGAAACCGTTTTGGTAGCGTTGGAAAGGTCTTATTGAGAACAATCCAACGCAACCAAGATCAAGTCTTTATCTTTTGAGGAACCGGAAACGTGAATTTCAATTTGCGAGACGCAGTGAGTGTGCCCAGTAAAACCAGTGCTGACAATATCGGTAGACCCCCTATTTCGAATTTTTTTCTAGCCGACAAAAAATTCTGAAAAAATGCTGAAAATTAATGATAAATCAAAATAAGACGATATAAGAAAAGTTTTAGGTATCTTGTCAACCTTTAAGTTGAAAATTACATTGTTTTAAAAAATATTACACTTTTTCCTTACACTGCAAACAAACAAAAAAATCTTATTTGGTTTCCTTAATTTGAAAACACCATGGGCGGGAAAAGAGAGAGATGGATACAGATCAGAGAAAGATAGAGAAAGAGAGAAAGGAAAGATGTATGCTTGTGTATGGTATGTCGCCATAGAAACTACTGCTTTAAGTTGTCTATCTGTTGGCATCTCTATCTCTCTCTCCTCCTTCTCCTCTTCCTTTACTACAACAAGTGTAATGCCTACCTACAATTACATGACCGACCTCCCACCACGAACTCCTTCTCTATATCTTACAGTTTACCTCTCTCTCAATACCAATACCTGAATACCATCATTCCTCCTCATCCATGTTCCTCCTCCTCCTGCAGTAGTCCGCGGGGGACACCACTATCTAGAAAGTTTGATAGGAAGATAGAGAGAGAGAGAGAGAGAGAGAGGGAGACTCAGAGGGAGAGAGAGAGAGAGAGGGAGAGAGAGAGACTCAGAGGGAGAGAGATATAGAGATAGAGAGAGAGGGAGAGAGAGAGAGAGAGAGAGAGAGAGAGAGAGAGAGAGAGAGAGAGAGAGAGAGAGAGAGAGAGAGAGAGAGAGAGAGAGAGAGAGAGAGAGACCGAGGAAGAGAAAGAGAGACCGAGGAAGAGAGAGAGAGAGAGAGAAAGAGAGACCGAGGAGAGACAGATAGAGAAAAAAAGATAGGTCATTTGCTGCTCTCTATCGATTCGTGGAATAAAACTCAACCTGACTCATGCTGTAGTCATGAAACGTCGAGCGTATATCGTGTACAGTATGCGCTTCTTCTATATATTTTATTACATCTCTATCGTTGTATGTATCTGTCTGATTGGCATGATGTTCATTCAGCTCTTATACCTAGTAGATATAGAGTGAGTAGATCCTCTATATCTCACTCTACTGAACGCAATCTAGTTACTACATCTAGGAGAAGGAATATAGATTGGTTTGTACGTACATATTACGTATATATCACTGCATAGAATCGGCCTGAATTAGTATCAATTTACACATATAACAATGTCTCATTTTTTCTGCTGTAGGATACATATTGTCTTTAGGACTTGAAGCTGTATATTCTTTTTTTGGACTTGTTTGTTCGCATCTTGCTATAGTAATATTCGTTATTCATCGCATGGCCATACGCATGGATTCTTCAGAAATCAGAATGTAATATAATTTCAGGAGAACGTGTCTAGACCTGTAGAGAGAAAGTTAATACATGGGGTTGCAGGGATGTATAAGATTGGTGTTACTTGACCATCCATTTGACCATGAAATACTTTTATCTCAGCGATTTACATATTGTACTGGTAACATATATTTCATTCTCTACAGTCTACTAATGCACACATACAACTGCATTCCCACGTACGTGTTCATAGATATGACTATCACTGTAGAGTGTAGTTTTGTGTCTCAAGAACGCTTAGATCAAGACTTGTTTAGCATCTAGACAAGATTTGCTTTATTCAAACATCTCTCCCCGCTCGAACAAAACAAGACTAGATCTGAATAGTGCATGAATCATGAGTCATATTTGCAGTCCAAAGGAGGAAAGTTGAAATTCTTCAAGTGCCATTATATATTTGTCACTCCGTCGCTTTCACCCGAAATTGCAGAATAATTGCCAAAGTTCTGTCATTGCCCTGTCTGTCAGGGATAGGAAATATTGAGAGAGAGAGCGAGAGAGACATTATTATGATTATAGAGAGAGAGGGAAAAAAAGAAGAAATAAAGCTATGCAAGAAACCCTCTACCAACCACAGAAAAATAACCCAAGTTGCACGTGGCATGACGTGCGTACATAATTTGTGGCTTACTCCTTCCCCCTCTCTAGTGTTCCATTATTCAATACCTGCTGCAGCACACCTGCCACCCTCCTTATATATTATGTACTCTCCAACTACTAGACATTTTGGTACATCAATCCCCTACAACTTACCCACATAATAATACGCTAATGAACTTTTTTATGTATTCCATTCCCCTTGCATTCTGGAAAGGTTCCCTATTCTTTATCAATAAATGTTTCCCTATCTCTTACTTCTGTAATAAAATACTTTCCAAGTTTTCTTCCTAGGTATTCCTTACTTTGCTATTAGAAAGCAATGGCGTTGTTATTCATGACAATATTTTGAGTTTTAGATCTATTCATTGGACCATTGATTGTTGACTCGACAAGTTATTGATCTTTGTGATATCTCTCACGCATATATCTACCATCTATAACAAAGATTTTACATCTAACCTTAGTTATCACTCATCTTTCTCTCTCTCTCTCTCTCTCTCACTCTCTCTTCTCTCTCTCTCTCTCTCTCTCTCTCTCTCTCTCTCTCTCTCTCTCTCTCTCTCTCTCTCCCGTCGGTAATCCTTACTACCCTGATCTTAGATGCTCTTTTTGAGGCAATCAGCGTGATGAGGGATGGAGAGAGAGAGAGAGAGAGAGAGAGAGAGAGAGAGAGAGAGAGAGAGAGAGAGAGAGAGAGAGAGAGAGAGAGGGGGATGGAGAGAGAGGGTTAGCTCCAGCTCGAGCAGCTTGAGACGTGAGAATAAGAGCGCCCACGCACAACAGCCCATATTATGACGATCACCTGATTGTCTGTGTGAGAGATCAAAGACCTCATTTTACTAGCTGCAATATCAATTGATCTCACACATCTCCTTGTTGAGTAAAGGGTTACTCAACAACGATCTCCTCAATATAGAGTAGTCTGTGCTGGAATCACAGTTGCTGTTGTTACTCTCAGATTAGTGTAATATGATAAGGAGTTTGTTGAACAGTTTTATACCTGCCCTAATTCTTTGTTTTATTGCTTTTGTTTTCTCATCATCTCACCACCTCGGCCTCCTTATGCCGCTTCTCACGAACACACTCCCGCAGTTCTTTCTTTTCTCACTCATTGAATGAGTCAATCTCTGTATTGTGACTGAGGACAATAATTCCTTCTTTTATTAGTCTACTGTACATCGGCTTGACCCGCACGCGAGGACAGTGGTCAGAGCATTCGCCTGACAGGTGCTCTCCCGTTTCCAGCTGCTTGGTTTTTCTAAAACCTCAGATTCTTCTTATTTAAAGACTTAAAGATTGTATAATGGTTTCCAAGGGATCATGTAATGCTTCTTTTTTTCGTCGTATTCTTTCTATCTTTTCATCGCATCTTCTCTCTATCTCACTCTCTTTCTATATCTATATCTCTCTATCTTTCTTTCTGTATTTCAGCTTCTCTCAAGCACACACACACACACACACATGTACTAGCATGCTTACACTCTGGTCACATTGCCGCAACACCAGTGACTCCTTGTTCAAACTACTACGCCGGATATCCAGCTGTGACCAGCCCACAGCTTTTTAATCATGTAAGATTGAACTTTTAAATATTTACTCTGTTTGACTATGTGAGGACCTGTTGTTTTAGGTCTTAATTGATCAATCCCTCTGTGTGGTTCCATTTATCCTCCAGATATACATTATTTTGAATCTTTGCCTTCCGTGCCCTAATAGATTCACCCTTTGCAGGATATTACAACGTGGGATATCGTTAGCAGTACTATCGGCGGTTCTGTGTACCACTGTGTTATGTACAGGTATAATTTCATTAGCCACAAGTGCGATGTTGTACTAAGAGAAGGAGAGAGATCTTAGTTCTGGAGAATGTATGAACTCATTGCACGAGATCAGAGCTTACAGAGATAGAGGGAATTATATCGCCGTTATAATTTAACCGATCTAAACTTTTGGAATCATTAGTTATTAGTATTCCGAAATTAACAACCCAGGGAGTAAGGACCCATTATTTTAAGTCTCAACGGAGAAGATTAGCTATAATTGACACCGTCCGTTCACTACGACACCGTCCACAATATTTCTTCTCGACAGATTTTCTCTACGATAAAGATGCAACGTATACAACGAATGATAGTTTTATAGCTCAGATAGTAGCTGGATCGTCAGATGATGGTTACACCAGAGTGTGTGGTGATTCATCCTATACTGATGACAACCTCTACGTTATCTGCATGTAAGTGCTCCCTCCACATGTTAAATACTGATTTTTGATTCTTTGTGCGACAGTGAGCTGAGATGCAATTCTTATGGTGCTAGGTCCGCCTCCAATGCAATTCTTATGGTGCTGAGCGGTAGCCAGATGTTTATTATTATGTTTACTAAGCTATGCATTATTTACACGCAATGGTCAACCACTACTATCATGGCGAATGAGTTGTTTTGGGAGTGCCTCACTGAAAATGTGAATATATCCGAGAATAATATACAGTTAGTCGTCGGATAGCATGGCTATGAAATTGCAAGGAATTGTTATGTAATAATGATGGCTTTGCTGCTATACACATTACACAAGCACATATTAGTCTTAGTTAAAGGGCCTAAAAACCCAAATTTTATTTATTTATTTTGAACACTACATCGTAACAAGCATGCTATTGGAGTCCCAAAAAACATAGGTACACGCCCCACGGACCAAAGGTGAGCCCAGGGGGAGTCCCTCAAGTTGGGGCCCAGTTGGGGTCCCCTTGTAAACGCGCTTGTACTCCTTGAAATGCTAACAATATGATCCTCTCTCAAATTTGAAGTTTTGGGTAAATTTATCCTTGTGTTACAGGTGAGTACATAATCTTTCTTGTCTCTGTATTCTGGTAATTTTTCTCCTAGTTTTGATAGGCTTAAATAATAATTGATGAGAAAGATTATGAAATCTACTAAAACACAAGGATCATTTCTATCCTAAATTTTATATTTGAGAGAGGATCATATTGTTAGCATTTCAAGGAGTACAAGCGCGTTTACAAGGGGACCCCAAATGGGCCCCAACTTGAGGGGCTCCCCCTGGGCTCACCTGGGGTCCATGTGGCGTGTGCCTATGCTTTTTGGGACTCCAATAGCATGCTTATTACGATGAAGTGTTCAAAATAATTAACTAAAATTTGGGTTTTTAGGCCCTTTAAATGACTCTAAATGAGACTTGAGGGATCTCTGATACTCCGCATTATAAGAGCGGTGCGGGTGTACAGCAAGAGCTTTAGTTATGCACACACGGTAAGATGAGGCCTTGTAGACTCCCAGTATACTGTGGACTCCCGCCTCTTGATGGTTTATTGTCGTGCTAAATAAAATCACGAGCAACATTGAGCTAAAATTTCCTTTTTACCTCCCGCCAGATTCCTTGGTTATGAGACGTACAACCAAGTAACCAACACCACTGGCTATAACTTTGACGACCAGTTGTATGGCAGTGATTATGGCTGGAAGGAGCTCGATTGTGAGAACGCAGATACAGAAGAAGACTGCAAATACACAGTGATCGGGGATCATGTCTGTTCAATGCCACTTGTAGTCAACTGTTCTAGCTTGTGGGATGGAGGTACCAGTAGTGAGGGGGCCCACATTCTACCTATTGTGTTGATAATTGCCACTGTATTCCTCATCGTTGCAATGTGTCTCTTGGACAGACGAGAGAAAATGCAGCTAAGGGATATGAGTATTAGGAAAAAGACGTCTCTTGTGAAACAGGTCGGCGCAGCGTGGGCAACAAATGGGGAACCCTCGGCAACTGCGGGGGAAAAGAAAAAGTACGACCTCGAGCCCCCTCAAGAGGTGTGAGAGAAAGAGTTCTGTAATTTGGAGAGATTTAAGTACTTAGATCACTTTTGTAGATTTTTATACTTTTGAGAGATTTAGATAACACATACTTATGGTGAGTATATAAAGTTGTTCATTAAAATCGAAGAAACGAACGGATTACTAATCCATGATTGGCTAAACTAGGGAACCTATCGAATGACTTTCTGGCGGCCCTAGACCCCGTTTTGATTAACAAAACTCATACTTCGCACTTCGCAGTGCACTCAGATCGGGTCGGTGCCGCCAGACAGGTAAATGAAACAGCAGTATTTCCATAACAGTCCTTTTTTTCTTCCATTCAACTGAGGTTATACCAAAAAAAACTAAAATTCCCTAATTTTTCCTTCAAACCAGTAACTTCCTCAGGGGCTCTCGATGTACGTCAGTGTGCGTGGAATCAATCTAAAAACATGGATAATTACCAAACTAAGGGGTTGTCAGTAATGGGGAAAGATAAACTTTCGTACGTGTGTGTGTGTGTGTGTGTGTGTGTGTGTGTGTGTGTGTGTGTGTGTGTGTGTGTGTGTGTGTGTGTGTGTGTGTGTGTGTGTGTGTGTGTGTGTGTGTGTGTGTGTGTGTGTGTGTGTGTGTGTGTGTGTGTGTGTGTGTGTGTGTGTGTGTGTGTGTGTGTGTGTGTGTGTGTGTGTGTGTGTGTGTGTGTGTGTGTGTGTGTGACACGGTTGTGTGTGTGTGTGTGTGTGTGTGTGTGTGTAATTCTGTACATTTCTTAAAAACTATCTCGTCCTGCGTGCTTGTTCATGAAAAAGTTTAAACCACTGCAGCAGCCTGCAGGCGAGAATGCTGCCATGCATCAGCTCACATCACCTCACATACGGAGGGCCACGTTAAACAGCTTGTGGTGTTTCACGCCTTCACAGTTCACGGCAATATGATTTTTGTCCTTGTGAAGATTATGATTAGCTCTTGGGACATGGGTTATCAGTTATCGACCCGGAAAACGGAACTCATTGAGTCACAAAACCGTTTTGTGACTCAATGAGTTGTTGTCAAAACGGAATATTTAACCTCTGGTAAGTTGGGCCATATGGGTTCATGATTGGGGTCATTCTAGGCTCTATCAAGTACAACACACACCATTTTCGAGTCCCAACTATCCTGTACCATTCACCAACATCTCGTCATCTCGCACGTGTGCCAGAAAATGTGACGACGAGATCTAAAAAAGTCGTTTCAAAAACGATGCATGAATTTGATTAAACGCCGCGCGTTTTGGGGACGCGCAAAACCATTCCGCGCATTATGTCTTCCAGTTTTCCGGAACCGTTTTACAAATTAAACACAAACTGTTTATCAATAATCTTCAGCAACTGAAAACCATGACAAATACATTTCACGATTCTCAAACCAACAATACTTTTCTCTTTTCTTCATGTGCACTTGTAAAACGCCATGGCATCGGGCGCCGGCCCGATTTGGCAATCAAAACAGGTCTGGCACCTCAAGGCAGCATGGAATTGGCACATCATCACAAACGAATCGGTTTATTAGGAAACAGCGAGATCCGTTTTGTTACAACAACACATATAACCCACTTACTATCAAGAAACTAACAGATAACACGACACACAGATACCCTAGATAAGATCGCACATCAGAATAGATCAAGATAAAACCATTTTTCAATTCAAAAAGGGGAATTTATATTTGGACCCGGCTTATTAAACATGTATTTTAATAACCGTGTAATGCAATCGAGAGCTCATACGTCTACTGTTAATTATCATGCTTGCTTTTGGAATAAAAAACTAAGCGTTTTACATTTTTAAGAAATATAACTTTGTTGCATATTAATATTATAGATTTGAATTAATGTATTGAGATAAAAGTGATCTTGCCCTAAAAAGCGGTACTAAAATGAGTTGAGGCTATATATTAGATATATATGACACATACTACAACAAAACCACCTTAAACTTCAACATAGCTATAACACTAAATATCATTCTAAACTGATCTTTCTCTGGAAAGTTTATACCCCATTCTTATATCTAAATGTTTATACCCCGGATTGTTATATCTAAATGTTTTTCGTCACTCTGACAGTCACTATATATATTGTTGGCCTCTTCATGCCAGGGTCACAGGGCGCCACGGACCAACCAAACAGTACATTAGGCGTAATAATTGGGAGCCACAAGAAGCCCCTGGAGAAGGCCGAGCTGCTCCTCTGTGAACTTGAGCTTGTGTTCCTCGTGCCAGCTGTCCAGATGTGTCCTCTTGAAGTCCGACATGCACTTCTTAACCTCGTTCTGGGGAAAATATCGGGTGGTTAGTTGAATTGTGTCAATGTGCCAGGCGACTCAAGTGGTTAGTAATCTCTCTCTCTCTGGAGGTTTCTAAAATAATGTGGGGAGCTGATGGACAAGGCTGCGTCGGGTAGCTCTATAATTGGGGGAGCGTATTGAAAATGCAAACAATTCAAAATTCATAATAACTACTAAGACATCAGCCAAGCTATGTAATTTTCCAGGAACCGACCGAAACAAGTAAACAACCAATCAGAACTCATTATTTAGGTCACGTGACTGGTTATCAGCCAATCAGCGGCCAGTATATCCTGATTCGGTCGGTTCCTGCAAGCTATGTTACTTACCGCTATCATGTGGTTGCCGCGGGTGAAGTTAGCCAGAAAGACGGTCACATCAGGCAGCCACTCGGGCACTGTGTACGGGTAGGCCCGGACTAGATCACACAGGGTCTTGATCGCTCCATGTCTTATCCAGATCTCTCTGATATCTGGGAGAGAATATATTCGTAGAACAACTTTCAGAGCATTGGCCTGACCCTATCCTCATGTCTCTCAAATAAGAGCACGAGAACTGTGGTCAGAGCATTTGCCTGACAGTAGAACAACAACAAACGGGAGCGGTGGTGGTGGTGTAATGGATACAAGAGTGCGTGGTGAGCACTTTTACAAATGGAGTTATTCAGTGAGTGGGTTTATGTTGGTCTGTCTAGCGGTGCCATACCCCGTTTTGATTCTCACTCAGATCGGGTTGCCGCCCAGACAGATTCTGGAAAAAGATCTTCCAGACCAATGCTATGACCCATAAAACACTTGTCAACTAACCTGTTTGCCCCTTTTTAGTTCCCTTTGGTAAGGGGGTCTTGGCAAGGACCTTTAGTTCCCCAATAATCCCTGCCATGTCAGGGAATAGCCGTGTTCTTAGGAGACCTCCAATGGTCTGGCCAGCTACCTGTCTCACCTGACAGAGAGGGAGAGAGAGTTTAGAGTGGTATCATCATATGGCTTTTGTGGTGTTTTATAGGATGCATATATTTGGAAAAACAGTAGAATAAATTGATATGCTAGAAACATTTGACTAGGAGCTGGTATGCAGTAAATGAGTAAAGCAACTGTGAATTCTGGTTTGGACTAGACAAGTAAAGCTTTGTGTAGCTCACACTGTATTTATTTCTCTCTGTGAGGGTTTGGTAGATCAAGTGAGCTGCTTACCTCGACTTGTGGTGATTCAATACACTTGAAGAGTAAGGCCTTGATTTTCTCAACAGCTTCCGGGTATTGACGTAGGATGAACAAGTTGGCGAAACACATGACCTGAATGAGTTATTATTGCTACTACATTTAATTGAAAAGTGCTACTAGTTCAAAACTCATTTGTAAATTTCGTCGTAATAATTTAGTAAGAATGAACGCACTGCAGTAGTAGTATTTGATAACAGCTAAATTACCTGGAGGTACACGAGAGCGGTACACTTTGCCTGCCAGGTACATCCCACTGTTCTCTCCTCCTCACTCGTACTTGATACCACCTAGTGATGGGGTTTGGCGCTATAATAATAGGGGTGACTTCGAAACCAATGATGGGGTTGTGTTGAACGAGGGGTGGAGGTGATGGGATTGTGCCAGGTGCACAAATCTAGATAGAATGTACGGGTGTACGGGTGTTATTATACCTTAGTGATAGCTTCCAGAGCAGGTTCAATAGAGATCTCGTTAAGATGATCTTTGCTCATGTAAAAGAGTGCCCGAGAACACAAGCTCTTCAAATCTTCATCAACCTGGGAATAATCATAATTAAAAGATAATTAGGGGATAATTAGAATTGTAACTCCTGTTCATCTAAATCAAATTTTACAGTGTGAAGTAACGTAACTTTTGAGCAGCTGCGACCAGACTTATCAAGAGTATCACCCCGCCGTAAAGAAGAAAGCTGTGACTTTTGCATATATATGTAATCGAATCGGCCATCCAATATTGAATTAAAAATCATATGACCCAGTGCTCTGGGTTTTAAAACCCCAGGTGACTGCAGTTATTCATTGACATTTTCAAACTTCGAAATTTTTCTTTCGTGTTTCAAAGCTTGTTGAATATAATGGGCTACTTGGTGCTAGCAAGCGGCGCAGTGGAAGAGGAATTCTCGCGAAATGCGTAAGTTAATTGATAGTTTTAAGGTATTAAGGGTACGCTAACCAAAATTTTTTTTCGAGTGCAGGGAAATCTCTCACCGTAGGGTTGTAGGCCATGCCTAGGAGACCTCAAATATGCAATTTGAGCTCTCAAGTCGAATTCATATTTTTGCTACAGCTGCTTGAAAAATGAACTGTAAATACGTTTTTGGCATCTCAAAAAAAATTTTTAAAGATAGGAGCATGAAAATTTGGGGATTTGAAGAGGACATGAAGGTGAATAACCACAAAAATTTTTTTTGCAATCCGAGCTGATTTCCGCTCCTGAGATGGATTTCTTTTTTTCCACTTTAACGCCCTATTTGGCAAAGTTCCGAAAACATGTGAAAGCTGTAAATTGGTGAAAAGTTGCGTCTAACGATTATCTAAGTGGCCATAAATTTTGGGCGTGTCCTTATTTGAGATAAGCTATACAGAGTTTTTTTTGTGAAAGTCGTCATTTCAAAAATAAATAAATTCCCTGTATCTCAAAAACGGCTGATCGTAGAGACCTGAGACTATGCTTAAACGATTCAGAAGGTCCGATTTTGGGGGGGTCTTCTGAGAGACATTTTGCTCCTACTTCAACCGTTTTTGCTGTAATTGCGAAAAACAAATTCTATGAAAAGGGCAAAAGCTAAACTCCAATATCCTGTAATTAGGGAATTTTAGCTAAGAAAGGACCGAAACTATGGAAAAATGTGTAACAAGCTAATTCCTTCACTATTTGGTCCATATGGGTCCCTAAAATCACCAAAAACAAAATCACAAAAAATCCACGATGGCGAAGATGGGTTTTTGTTTTTCGCAATTACAGCAAAAACGGTTGAAGTAGGAGCAAAATGTCTCTCAGAAGACCCCCCTAAAATCGGACCTTCTGAATCGTTTAAGCATAGTCTCAGGTCTCTACGATCAGCCGTTTTTGAGATACAGGGAATTTATTTATTTCTGAAATGACGACTTTCACAAAAAAAACTCTGTACAGCTTATCTCAAATAAGGACACGCCCAAAATTTATGGCCACTTAGATAATCGTTAGACGCAACTTTTCACCAATTTACAGCTTTCACATGTTTTCGGAACTTTGCCAAATAGGGCGTTAAAGTGGAAAAAAAGAAATCCATCTCAGGACCGGAAATCAGCTCGGATTGCAAAAGAATTTTTTGTGGTTATTCACCTTCATGTCCTCTTCAAATCCCCAAATTTTCATGCTCCTATCTTTAAAAAATCTTTTTTGAGATGCCAAAAACGTATTTACAGTTCATTTTTCAAGCAGCTGTAGCAAAAATATGAATTCGACTTGAGAGCTCAAATTGCATATTTGAGGTCTCCTAGGCATGGCCTACAACCCTACGGTGAGAGATTTCCCTGCACTCGAAAAAAATTTTTGGTTAGCGTACCCTTAATGTGTTTATGAAGGAGTACGGTATTAATGTGTTTATGAAGGAGCACTATTTTCTTTCAGGTATCTCATGTGGCAAGGTGGCAACTATAACTTTACCGAGCGATCAATTGGTGCTTCCAACAAGGCAAACATGATCTTCGTATCTGAATGCAGTGGTGGAGGAGGTGGAGGAGGAGGTGGAGGGGGTGGAGGAGGTGGTGGAGGAGGTGGGGGTGGAGGTGGCGGAGGTCGGGGTGGAGGAGGTGGTGGTGGTGGTGGGGCTGGACGGGGCGGCGGGGGTGGTGGAGGTGGAGGTGGCGGCGGTGGAGGTGGGGGTGGCGGCGGTGGAGGTGGGGGTGGCGGCGGTGGAGGTGGGGGTGGCGGCGGTGGAGGTGGAGGAGGTGGCGGCGGCCGTTAAGAGTCAATAATTTTTGTGGTGGTGACAGTTCAATTTGCATTAAAGACATATTAGGTTGTTCCACAATGATCGGGACTGTAGGTATAACTCAAAAACTAGCCAACTTAGGGGAATTCTGCCAACACCATCGTGTTTTTGGGACATTTTTCTGTTCTAAGAAGCTTTGTTAAGATCCTGTTGCGTTTTTGTAAGAACCAGGAAGTCCACTTTAAAAATCTCACTTTTTTGCCTGCCGAAAATGAAAAAAGTGACTTTCTTAAAGAAGCTCTGAGTCACAGAAAATTTCAAAATTCAATAACGAAAACAGTACTAGGCGTTCAGGAATTGTCTGAACTTAAACTTTAGTGAACTTTTTTTCCTCAAATTTCAATTTTGCTCGGCGCAGAAGTCATTTCCTACTAGAGCTAAAAATCAGAAATTTCCAAGAAACTGTGGCCCTTGCCAGCGCATAGTGGTTCCAAAACAAGTTCTTGATAGCTAAAAATTTAATTGAAACGATTCTCTTTGCGAATCCATCCATTTTAAACCTTTAAATGGTCTTTTTTGTACTTTGTTTTGGGTTTTAAAAAAATTGCTTCAAAATTGCCACTTTTTTGGGTCGTTTTTCGTCTATTTTTTGTGAACTTTTGTCGATATTGAGCTATGAAACCGGGATTTGCCAACGAATTTCACACGAACGGCTCGGTTAAGTCCAAGAGTAATCCCAACCAGCGTTAAACCAAATTTGGATCATAATAAGGTACCTTAATTGGTCAATAATTGGCCTTTCGGCGGCGGGTATTTCGAGATATTGAAAATTGGCCCTAATTCCGCAACCAAACAGGTAGCGGCAAAACTAATACCAGTTTTTCTCTTTCAAATTAACTAATTAACTCGGTAGTACCGTCAGTTTGATTCAGGGGGTTGCATAGCGTGGTGTATAGCCTCAGTCCCGATCATTGTGGAACGACCTAATATTTTACCATGAAAAACTGAAAAGGATGTAATCGACGAATGATGTGTTCCAACCGGCTTTGATGTGAAAATATTACATATTACATACACATATTATGTGATGAATGTAGGAAGTTCTTCATTACTGCGCTTACATTTTCTATTGATTGTTCGATTTGTAAAAAAACCTGACTTGTTCTTCTGTTTGACTACTTTTATTGAAAATTTTGAAGGATGCAAGTCACACATCCTGATACCTTCCAAAAAAAGAGAAAAAAAATCATATTACTCCAGGGTCGATGAAATCATTTTTCAGACACCGCAGCCTAGCCATGAACTCGATGTAACATAACCTCGAGGGGGGCATTATGTAGACCCAGGTGGCTGAAACATGATCCATTTCCCCAGTTTGATATGTCCTTTATTCGTGGTGTGGTTGTTGTGCTGTGCACTTTGGTGCTGGTAAGCGTTGCGGAGGATGATGAATTCTCGCTGAAGTGCGTGTCGTGTATCGAGGGAAACTATCCCTCGGATGATAAAGGGTATGGATGAATGAATATGACCATATTGGTGAAAATGTTATGCAAAAAGAAAAAGAGATAAATTAAGGCCCATTCTTAAAAAAGTTCACCTTTAATTCAGTAAACCTATCTCTGGAATACTCGACCTTCCAACATGTCTTGATGTCTTGAATAAAACCACCCAGGATTGTGCAGGAAACTTAGCAAGCAACGCGTAAGTTTATTATTTTTATGAAGGAGCACGGTAACTGTTTTTATGAAGGAGCACAGTAAATGTGTTTATGAAGGAGCGCTCTTTTCTTTCAGTTGTCTCAGGTGGCAGGTCATGTCCGACAACTACAACTTCACCCAGCGATCGTGTGGTGCTTCCAATCAGGAAAACCTGTGCTCCGACTACACCAGGTACATTTCACTACACAAAACTACCAACAATTCACCCAAACCTCCCCAAAAAATCATCTGATTGACTAACAGTTTGTTTCCCTACTGTAGGAGCGTGGTGTCACCTAAAGATTCTGATGGACAGTACGCGTGCACGTTTAAGATTTGCACCGAAGATCTCTGTAACTCTGCCGTGTCAAGAAGTGTGGCAATTATCATGGTCATGGGAGTGGTTGCACTATTGTTCTAACGAGAAGCCGATAAAGAACAATTCATAGCGAGACGATATATTTTTAGATGAACTATATTTATAATGTGATTGGATTTTCATAGTACAAAAAAAATGGTTATTTATTTTGTGCATGTGCACAAAAAACGAAAAGGGGGGTAAAAAAATTCGACTCAACATACCTCATTTGGCTCAAGAGCAAGGAGATATGATAGGAAGGGCATCATTTCAGGGGTTGTGGAGGTGTTACAACAGTTGAGATAACGGGTGTTCAGCAGCCAACTTGTTATCGTTTTTACCACCTTTACCGCATCATTATCATCATCTTGAGAAGAAGGAGGCATTGTCAGACAGGGGTTGTAAAGACCTTGTTATATCATCAAGTTACAAGTGGATATGATTCAGGATTCTAGATTTGAAGTGTAATTTATCATACACACAATACGCTACCTACTTAGGGAGATGCTATCCACGACGACCCACTCCGTTCCAAAGAGCCCAGTATCCAGGGACTTCATCTGGGGCAACACACTCAACATGAACTCGCCCCGTCGGGGGCTAATAGTTGGTCTTGTGCCGTGCATCATGGGGTAGTCCACAGCGGTACATCGGTTTATTATACTGGGTGAGAGAGAGGGGAGTGAGAGGGAGAGAGAATTCTATCCTTCTCAAGAAAGGACGTCTCTCTTAGATTTCGAGCAAGAAACTGACACTTACTGTCCCATTTTGTCTCGGATGTTCTTGTAATTTATATTCAGCTTGGTGGACACCTCCGCAAGAAGCTGGTGAAGACCTTCCGCATACTTCCACTCAAACTGGCAGAATATGGTTTCCAGGAGATAGAGGTTTCTAAAAAGGAGAGAGGGGCAGTTGTTAGTAGGGTTTTAGTAGAGTCTCACAAAAGAGGACCGAAGACTGAGACTAGCTGCACTGTGTAGCGGGCGCGAAGATATATGTATACTTCGGGTATACTTCTAAGTTCTATCTATCTATCTCTCTATCTATCTATCTATCAATCTATCCCTCATAATGTGCTATCCCTGGGGGAGTTGCATGTATGATTTCTTTGCAGCTAGCACAGCATTACTCCTGAGTTACTCAGCATTACTCTCCAAATATAACAGTTTACGGCGGCTTTGTAAGATCCTATCATACCGCTCCCAGAGAAGAGACCAAATACAAATGTGCCAATAAAACAATTGGTTACCGAGAGAGGGCCTGCTATATCACACTACTCACGATGCATCGTGGAAGATAGTCCGGCCATTCAGAAAGGAGCTCTTGGCAGCCTTGATGAGCCTACTAAACCTCCGGGGATCCCGGTCCTCCACTATCCAGCTAATGCAGGCTAACCACATGTGAAGTGTTTCACTCGATACCACGTCCATTGCTTTCTGAAATTTGGAGGGTTAGGGAAGTAGCAGAGGAGGAGGAGAGAGATGGACTGACTATTAGTTAGGTAAGTAAGAGAGTTGTAGAGTCCAGGGGTTTGGAAGATATCGGCTCGATAGACCCTCAATTGGGGGGTTTCGGGGACTAACCGCAATAAGTGGTATGATGGTATCCCACATTTTCTGTAGATCTGAGAAGGTCCAGTGTTTGGAGCCCCGTGTTATTGAGGTTATCAGCTCGGCAGCAAAACGATGATGTGACTCCGTCTTCTCCCCAACAAACTCCTCTATCTTTGGTTTGAATAACCTGATGGAAACAAGACCTCGTCAGAATTTATAAAATACCGTGTATTAACTATTATGATCCCATTATGATTAGTATTCTGAATAATGAGTTCAGAGCAAGAATTAAATTATGATTATGATTATGATTATGATTGTAACTTTACAAATTTACAAGAATCCTAGTTTGGAAAACATTCCCACACACATTCGGAACCCGACTAAACGTAGTACGTACTCAAAAGACTCCATCCGTAGTTTCTGAAAAGGTCCCTGTACAGTTGCCTCCTAATTGTGCACACCTTCTCTGAGCCATTGTTATCTTCTAGCGAGTACAACTTGATGTAGCGGTCTACAAAACTAGGGTCTTTGAAACTGTGGGGGAGATTGAGAGTTTTAGGACAACATTCCTACAAAATTAGGGTCTTTGAAACTGTGGGGGAGATTGAAAGGATGGGAGTTTTGCAAGGGATCGCCAATTCATGGGGATTCATGGGGATAAGAAACACTTACTAGGACACAATTATTTTATCGATTGGTGACATCCGTCCCTCCTCCCCAACATGTTCATCAATCTCAATGCACACTTTCAGTTGTTTTGGCCACTGATTATAACCCCAGTGGGGCTTGTCAACAAAGATGCAGTCCCGGTATTTCTCTTCCGTGTCAGGGAGGTCGTTTTCCCGGTATTGCAGCCACGCATTGGAAGGCCTGTCACCCGCTTTGGGTCCGTCACCGTCACTGGGAAACGTTGAGGGATCCACAAAGGTATCCTGGGAAAGGGGTGGGTCAAAACTCCGTATTCAACAATTCTGTTGAAAACTAATATTTTGTAGATCAGTGTACGAATATGATTCAGTGTGTCACGAAGCCCTGTCCCCCATTATCGCCGACCCTTCTCCCCTCCCCTGTCCCCCATTATCACCTACCCTTCTCCCCTCCCCTGTCCCCCATTATCACCTACCCTTCTCCCCTCCCCTGTCCCCCATTATCACCTACCCTTCTCCCCTCCCCTGTCCCCCATTATCACCGACCCTTCTCCCCTCCCCTGTCCCCCATTATCACCGACCCTTCTCCCCTCCCCTGTCCCCCATTATCACCGACCCTTCTCCCCTCCCCTGTCCCCATTATCACCGACCCTTCTCCCCTCCCCTGTCCCCCATTATCACCGACCCTTCTCCCCTCCCCTGCCCCCATTATCACCGACCCTTCTCCCCTGCCCTGTCCCCCATTATCACCGACCCTTCTCCCCTCCCCTGTCCCCCATTATCACCGACCCTTCTCCCCTGGACCACGTTCCCCCGGACCACATACCTTGTATTCTCGTCGCTGCATGTAGACAATCTTCTGAACGACCTTCATAGCCAAGGATCGAACTCCAATACTATCATGAAGGATATACTCCAACATCGTCTTCACAAACGCCTCACTCATCTCCATGTCTCGGTGGAGGAGAGTTTTGATGACCATGGCGGTATTCTCCTGGAACCGCCACGTGGTCTTATCATCCCGGAGAATGGAGATAAGCTCATCCAGGCACCTGGATAATTGGATGTTAGACGAATAGTTTGATGAAGGAGTAAAATCCAAGAAGGTGATTTTATGAAGGAGCAACATACTTGTAGTAACCGGTTTTCCTCATCGCATCTTTTTCATCTGCTATGGTGTTGCCCACAGCAATGCTCTCAGCCGAGATTTTCCCAGAATTTAACTGGATCGCCAGCTCCAGAGTTGAGGGAGTAGCCACGGTGGAGAAATTGTGTGATCGGTAATCCTCGATAAAGTAGTCTACAAAATGTTCAATTGCATCCAGAATACTGTCTTTCTCAGAATGCTGGGCTCGGCATATCACCGGCATGACCTAGCGGAGGCAAGTTAGTGAGTCAATTGTTCGAGTTTAGAATACAATAACATTACGACGCCCCGTTGACCGTTCATCTCCATGAACATGTGACTAATGAGGTCCTAAAAGACTAATCGACCCCAATTTCCCCCAACATACCTGACTGTAGAGGTGAGAGTGAGCGGCGATATAACTAACTATCCTCTGATTTGACAGCGTGTAGATGGCCCCCTTCAACTGCTCATGTGTAACCCCCTCATCCGGCTTCAAGTAGTTTATCAACTCAGGGATTACAAACCACCGCGAGTGAAGGATGGCCGGGAGACACTTCTTCAAATGATACTGTGCTGTCTTCCTGACCACTGTGTAACTGCTGACACACATCTTCAGGAGGCTCTTGGCGAACTTGGAGTGTAGTTCCGTGTATTGGGAGTAGATAAGGGAGTATTGCCGGGCCTGCTGTTGGAGATAAAGTCTCTGAATCGTGATAACTCTCAGCTGTTTCCCCTTACCCTCGCTCAATTTATTCTCCAACATCTGTTTGATAGTCTTGTATCTCGTGTATTCTTTGTTTACTTTCTGTGTGTTGTGACCCCGGAACGAAAGAAGATCGTGGAACAACCCACAAATCTCTTCGAAGGATTTTGTGTCGTCCGCCAAGTTGGCACACAAATACTCGTACACGCCCTGGACACACTCCGCGGCACGAAGCCGGAAATTTCGGAGTAACTCGTGATCAAATTCCAGGCCACATTTGTAGAAAATGTTATCGAACTTCACCCTGTCACCCTCCTTCCAGTCAGGCTGGTGTTCGGTGTAGATGGGGGCAAGAGGAGTGAGATCATTACCCAGCATTGGCATCAACCTTCCCGCTTTCAGCATCATTCTCAATACACGGAGATCAATTTGGAACTTTGTCTTCTCAGTCTCATTGTCCCTGACATACCCAGCTAGGTTGTTAATCGCCCTGACACCGAACCTTTCCAAGATGGCCACGACTGCTCCATACTCCTTCTCCCCAGGTACATACCATTGGAGGTTCAGGGTTGATGAGTCGATACCTCGGCCCCAAGTGGATGTGAAATCAAAACTCTTGTCGTTGTAGTCCACTTCGCAAGACCGCTGCTCCAATGGCCTTGGTCTCAGCAACATGCATAACAGAGTTCTAATACCCGTGACCGCAACACTAATAAGCTGAGTGGAGTTCCTGAATTGTAACATCCTCTCAAAGATGCTCATCAGATCCTCTAAATAGGGATGGTAAGCATCACCCCGACCCCGGAGTAGTGCCGCCATCATTGTGACGTTCCAGAGCAGCTCACTACCGGTATCACCCTTATCCTCCTCCTCGTTCAATAGGTAGTTACTCTCCCTAATTAGGTAGGGTAGGAACTTCTTCAAAGTCTTTTCCGTGTACATGTAGCTGAGACAGCTCACAGCATCACCAAATGTTTTCCCAGCAATCTTCACTTCAAGTGTGGTCGTGGTTGTAAATCGGAAGATCTTATCAAGGATCATATCCCGAATGTCATCGGAGCTGTTCTTAACCAGGGCATCAAAGCTCATATAGATACTCCCCTCAGCGGCATTATCTGTCGCCATGTTTGACTGTGATCGGAACTGTGATTTGGCCTTGTGGGTCAGACTATTTGAGCTTCCGGTGTCCTCCATAGCACTAACTTCGATCAGCAGGAGAAGGCGGTCCAGGTACTCGGCAACCAAATCTTTAAACTGGCCGGTAGACCTCCAGACCCTCTCCGTTTCTTTACTGCGTTTACCGGGCAGTGAGAGAAGGTGAGAGCAGTCAACCACTGGAATCATGGAGAAAGCAAAGGAGAATCCTAGCAGGGCAATCCAACTCTTTTGCAGATCATTAGAGGTGATGGTGGTTAGGAGGGATTGTAGAAGGGGAACAATATGCTCTTTAGATGGCTCATGGAGACACATGCTTCGTACTGTCACGAGGAATGATGTAATAGCAGTCTCCACCCTCTGGTGCTCAACCACACTCTCGATACTATCAAATGCCCGCTCTGTGTAGTCAGGAAGGATGATTCCTGGAGAAAGGACCACCAAACATTGGTAGTCTTGCTGGAAATTATTGTTGTTTAGGAACATTGTCAACCGGACACAGGGCAGCATGATCCGGACAAATCGGTCGATGTCGTCTTGGGAGAGACGGTGGGATTCTGGGATTTGCTTTAACCAGCTGTCTTGTTCAGTTCGCTCACTGGGGGAAGGAAGGGGGTGTGTTAGGATTTGTTCTAAGTTCAGATAGTATTATATCGCATACGTTATTACATACTAAATAGGACAGTCGACCTACCATTCAACACGTTTGAGAAGTAGGTTACAGGCGATTCCGACAAAGTTAACCAGTTTACATGTCCATCTGCCCTTATTGGAGGGGTGCAGGTAACTCTCGATCGCTTTGGTCAGAATTTCAAGATGATCCAGGATTACGCTCGTAGTGCTACCGCCCTGTGGGAATATTAGTCATGTTAGAGAATCTATAAAACATGTTAGAGAAACTATTTAACATCAACGTACCAACATGTGTATCATTAGTTCAATCTTAGTTGATCCATTCTTATCTCTGATCTCCCTAATCTGCCGTCCAGCGAAGGTATGGCTCGCACCAACTTGAAGGTTGAAATCGTACAAGATCTGGCTGAATATCTGAGGGGGGTTGGTTCAGAACGATGAATGAAATATGTCTCTTGGACAATCTCTTGGATCTATTCCTGGCTCCTAAGCTATAAGGGATATCAGAGAAGAGGGATAGAGAGGAAGATAGAGATACACTCACCCATGGCACATAAGGTTCCCAATCGATTTTGCCAATGTTGTAGTTCGCCAACCGTGTTATCAGGGCCAAAAAGTTCTGAAACAGAAGAAACATTACTACATTGGATAAATATCATCAGAATATATGCTGCCCACTTGTCTGTATCAGTTAATTCTAATCCTACTTATTAATTAGTAATCGCCTGACTAGTAATTACTGAAAGCGAAAGCAGCAGCAGTGCCAGTAATTGCATAGAAGGTGCACGATTGAGACTTCGGCTGCAGAGCGCTATGCTGACAATGCCCTCTTTCTATATTTTAAGGAACGCGCGCGCCACACCACCATCTCCCATGTCACTTCTCACCCCTCCAGCTGTTTCACGTCATTTTGTTGTAGCCTGGGAATGGAACGCGTCCGGTGACCCCATATAATTTATTGGATGTATAATGTCACACACTCTCTCTCTTCACACGTACCTTCAGACTAATGGCCCAGAAAAGCCGTCCTATGCCTCCACCAGGCTAAAACGATCGCGTAATAAATGGGGGAATTTCGGGATGAGTTAATATATTATATGGAGATTTGGAAAGAGAGAAAATAATAAGAAAACGAAAATGTTCCTCTCGTCGGTCATGTGTTGTAAAATTAATCGAATGCACACATACACACAGATACACCATTCCGTCACGCTCACACCCCTGTGAAAATTCCGTTTTCTATCCCATGACCCACGCCCTAACAATTAGGAAATAGATGGGATGAATTATACTCAAATTGATAAATTGACGACCGAAAGTTTTCCATTACACTGTTTATATCATAATATCAACCCGTCATATGCTCGCACAATGACGTGCGATATATGAAGACAGACTACATACAGACAAACTAACATACAAATAAACCAATCACCAATCACCCACCAATATATAAATATAGAAAACCAACCCTAAATAGAGAAAACCAACCATCTCCTAAACTACCAAATCCCACCACATACCAGCTGGGAAGTCTGAGTGAGCCCCATGATATCTTTAAACCACAGCCGGAAACTGGTATCAGGGTCACACTTGACAGGAAGGAATCGAGAGAGGAAGTAGGTGCCTCGACCTGCCATATTATCAGAGGGACATATCAGTGGCATCCACTCGTCCAACATTTGTTGGGTACATCCCTCAGGGAAGTAGCTGAGAGATTGAAATGAGGTTATAGAGGTTTTAGAGTAAGGGGATGTTGGGTGTAGGGGGGTGTAGGGGGCCCGAGAGGGCCGGGGTGCTAGACAAGAAATTAGTTGAAGTCTTTATCTATCTTTAGATGCATAGAGTGAGAAAGAAAGAAATAGAGATGTGTATTTAGAGAAACATGTATTATGCAAGAACTAATCCAGATTGCAAAACAATTATTATTTCCTCGTTTCTCTCTAATAAAGATGCCATCTTTTTGTCCAGAAATAAGGCATGGTTACTGTCGTCTGCAATTGATCGCAAGATCAGTGTCAATCCTGTGTTTATATTTGTGTTCGTGCAAAGTGTGTACATTATGCAGCACAGGTGGGTAAGCGAGAGAGAGAAAGAGAGATAGAGATAGAGAGAGAGAGAGAGAGAGAGAGAGAGAGAGAGAGAGAGAGAGAGAGAGAGAGAGAGAGAGAGAGAGAGAGAGAGAGAGAGAGAGTTTTACTTTCCATTGCTCACCTTTGCTGTTCAGATCTGAGAAACGACAGAGAGTAGGAAGCACCACACCTCACGCAGGTTTATCACATTGCTCCCTTCACCTGGTTGCTATGCAGGTTGAGGGAATATGACAGGAAAAGGTTAAAGAGGAAACAAAATAATCGATTTTAAATGCCAATAATAGTTAATTACTCATTATAATCCGGGATATCTTTACGATGATAGTTCATAGTACATTATTTAATTTATCTTTGAAAATATTCAAGCTATCACTGCTTTAGTTGGCCAAATATGATGCATAGCAACGAAGTTTTTACGGGTTTTATTTCAAGTTAGTATTTATATTGTTGAGTTTCACCATTATATATTGACACTATTGTTTTCCGATATTTATCAACTTGACCAGTGTTTTACTCCCTCCTCTCCCCCGCCACCCCCAATAGTTTAGACCATGAGCATGATTAATCCCCGGTCAATATCAGACATTTTCAAAGTTCACACTTTTTGAATCAAACCTTATTCCGGCGCCTTCTTTTCCTCCTTTAACATAATCTCCAAAATCACATTTGAGTACCTAATCATCTATTAATTTATCTTCTTGCTATAGTTGAATGGAAAGTTTACTAAAAAAGGACAAATGGAATAAGTTACTACCATACGAAGTTGAAGATCCCGTTGCAACATTTAATGAAATCAAGAGGAATATCTCACAGGCAGTCCAACAGAGAGATCTAACTCGTGGGCTTAGCTACTGGACAGACAGACTTAATGGGTATGTGTATAATTCCTAGTGGGGGAACAGTTCAAAGAGGTAGCACCTCCTATAGTAGAGAACGGCAGTCGGCAGTACAAAACGTGTAGGATTGATGACAGGTTTTAGTGTTCGGGTGCAACATTGTATCAGGCAACATGGGACACATTCGTGTATTGAGCTTTTCTCAGTAGTCACATACCAGTACACACACATGTCACATACATACATACTGTGAGAAATGGGGCACGTGTAGATTATACAAAGCCCCATTTCTCCCCAGTCCCTAGCCCGTCTCTATCATTATAACACCCCCCTCCCCCGCCAGATTCCTCAAAATCAATGGATACCAAATTCCAAAGAGCGATGTTGTGGCCCTAATAAAACTGTACTACTCCCTCATAACACAAGATGATTACAATTTGTCAGTTATCAAATACGCTGCTAATGCCTTCAACAACTTACTCGGGTAAGTAACTCAGTTACTATGGTAACCAATGGTTGCTATGGTAACCAAGTATAACCTAATATCGTTTTTCTATATTCACCCAATTCTTACTATCATCTAAACATCCCTCCCCTATTTACAGAAAAAAGGCTCAAAAGAAACTAACGAGAGATGACCTGGTCCTGGAGTGGGAGCCCCTCTACAAGTTGAGCGTGGAGGTCTTCTACGGTCGAGGCAGGAACACCAACCTGAAAGTTGGATTTGTGTAAGTGGCGGGAAATACGGAGGGAGGGGTAGTGGTTAGATAATTAATTAGTAGCTTATTTCCGGGAACTACTGCCCACTAATTGGAATTCGACACATATCTATGTGGAGATAACAAAGGATTGGATTATTTGTTTATTATTTATTGATTTCTCAGAATTAAGAAAGGCAAAGTAGTTGTAGTAAAGAAAAAGAGAAAAGGGGTGAGAGGGCGAAGAAAAAGAACTCACACGCCGGTTATTTTGTCAGTCAGTTGGAGGGTGCCGTGAAGCGAGTCGTCTCAAATGCTCAAGAGTAAGTTATTATCAGATCTGAGATCTCTAAAATAATATATGTTTGTAACTCTGTTTGTCTCCGCCCCCTACCCCCTTGCCCTTACTTCGATATGTATATCTATTGTTTCAATGTTTCTCTATATATGTTCGTTAGAAACAGGGTACGAGCAATTTAAGTAAAACATAGCAACTGCAACTGCACCAGCTGCAGCATTGGTAAGGACCCGGTGCCCAGATTTTCAAAACTATAGATGAACACGATTTTCAAAAGTCAAATTTGCTGCCAACTTTGTCCCAGAAACCGTGCTGCCTACCCTACCGTAGAGTGGGCAGCACGGTCTTCCTCCCTGACATATATTCACTTTTGTTTCCTTCTCTTAAACCTTCTTCCTGTCGTATTCCCCTCACACTCTGCACCAGCAACAGGTGAAGACAATGTGAATAAACCTCTCTGTGTGTGTCTCTCTCTCTCTCTCTCTCTCTCTCTCTCTCTCTCTCTCTCTCTCTCTCTCTCTCTCTCTCTCTCTCTCTCTCTCTCTCTCTCTCTCTCTCTCTATCTCTATTTCTCTCTCCTTCCGCTACCACTGTGCTGCATAATGTACACACTTTGCACGAACACAATATAAACACAGGATTGACACGGTCTTGCGATCAATTGCAGACGACAGTAACCATGCCTTATTTCTGGACAAAAAGATGGCATCTTTATTAGAGAGAAACGAGGAAATAATAATTGTTTGCAATCTGGATTAGTTCTTGCATAATACATGTTTCTCTAAATACACATCTCTCTTTCTTCTTTCTCACTCTATCCATCTAA
Source organism: Hormiphora californensis (assembly GCA_020137815.1). NCBI lineage: Eukaryota > Metazoa > Ctenophora > Tentaculata > Cydippida > Pleurobrachiidae > Hormiphora > Hormiphora californensis. The sequence goes on along the minus strand of CM035355.1, from coordinate 7,080,851 downwards.
AGATAGATGAAAGACTTCAACTAATTTCTTGTCTAGCACCCGGCCCCTCGGGCCGCCTACGCCCCCTCTACACCCAACAATCCCCTTACTCCAAAACCTCTCTAACCTCAGTTCAATCTCTCAGCTACTTCCCTGAGGGATGTACCAACAAATGTTGGACGAGTGGATGCCATGATATGTCCCTCTGATAATATGGCAGGACGAGAGGCACCTACTTCTCTCTCGATTCCTTCCTGTCAAGTGTGATCTGATACCAGTTTCCGGCTGTGGTTTAAAGATATCATGGGACTCACTCAGACTTCCCAGCTGGTATGTGGTGGGTTTGGTAGTTAGGAGATGGTTGGTTTTCTCTATTTAGGGTTAGTTTTCTATATTTATATATTGGGTGGTGATTGGTTTATTTGTATGTAGTTTGTCTGTATGTAGTCTGTCTTCATATATCGCACGTCATTGTGCGAGCATATGACGGGTTGATATTATGATATAAACAGTGTAATGGAAAACTTTCGGCCGTCAATTTATCAATTTGAGTATAATTCATCCCAACACATTTCCTAATTGTTAGGGCGTGGGTCATGGGATAGAAATCGGAATTTTCACAGGGGTGTGAGCGTGTCGGAATGGTGTGTGTATGTGTGTGTGTGCATTCGATTAATTTTACAACACATGACCGACGAGAGGAACATTTTCGTTTTTTATTATTTTCTCTCTTTTAAATCTTCCGATAATATATTAACTCATCCCGAAATTCCCCCATTTATTACGCGATCGTTTTAGCCTGGTGGAGGCATAGGACGGCTTCTGGGCCATTAGTCTGAAGGTACGTGTGAAGAGAGAGAGTGTGTGACATATACATCCAATAAATTAATGGGGTCACCGGACGCGTTCCATTCCCAGGCTACAACAAATGACGTGAAACAGCTGGAGGGTGAGAAGTGACATGGGAGATGGTGGTGTGGCGCGCGGTTCCTTAAAATATAGAAAGAGGCATGTCAGCATAGCGCTCTGCAGCCGAAGTCTCAATCGTGCACCTTCTATGCAATATACTGGCACTGCTGCTGCTTTCGCTTTCAGTAATTACTAGTCAGGCGATTACTAATTAATAAGTAGGATTAGAATTAACTGATACAGACAAGGGGCAGGCATATATTCTGATGATATTTATCCAATGTAGTAATGTTTCTTCTGTTTCAGAACTTTTTGGCCCTGATAAACACGGTTGGCGAACTACAACATTGGCAAAATCGATTGGGAACCTTATGTGCCATGGGTGAGTGTATCTCTATTTCCTCTCTGTCTCTCTTCTGATATCCTTATAGCTTAGGAGCCAGGAATAGATCCAAGAGATTGTCCAAGAGACATATTTCATTCATCGTTCTGAACCAACCCCCCTCAGATATTCAGCCAGATCTTGTACGATTTCAACCTTCAAGTTGGTGCGAGCCATACCTTCGCTGGACGGCAGATTAGGGAGATCAGAGATAAGAATGGATCAACTAAGATTGAACTAATGATACACATGTTGGTACGTTGATGTTAAATAGTTTCTCTAACATGTTTTATAGATTCTCTAACATGACTAAATTCCCACAGGGCGGTAGCACTACGAGCGTAATCCTGGATCATCTTGAAATTCGACCAAAGCGATCGAGAGTTACCTGCACCCCTCCAATAAGGGCAGATGGACATGTAAACTGGTTAACTTTGTCGGAATCGCATGTAACCTACTTCTCAAACGTGTTGAATGGTAGGTCGACTGTCCTATTTAGTATGTAATAACGTATGCGATATAATACTATCTGAACCTATATCACTAATAATGTTAATCCTAACACACCCCCTTCCTTCCCCCAGTGAGCGAACTGAACAAGACAGCTGGTTAAAGCAAATCCCAGAATCCCATCGGCTCTCCCAAGACGACATCGACCGATTTGTCCGGATCATGCTGCCCTGTGTCCGGTTGACAATGTTCCTAAACAACAATAATTTCCAGCAAGACTACCAATGTTTGGTGGTCCTTTCTCCAGGAATCATCCTTCCTGACTACACAGAGCGGGCATTTGATAGTATCGAGAGTGTGGTTGAGCACCAGAGGGTGGAGACTGCTATTACATCATTCCTCGTGACAGTACGAAGCATGTGTCTCCATGAGCCATCTAAAGAGCATATTGTTCCCCTTCTACAATCCCTCTAACCACCATCACCTAATGATCTGCAAAAAGAGTTGGATTGCCCTGCTAGGATTCTCCTTTGCTTTCTCCATGATTCCAGTGGTTGACTGCTCTCACCTTCTCTCACTGCCCGGTAAACGCAGTAAAGAAACGGAGAGGTCTGGAGGTCTACCGGCCAGTTTAAAGATTTGGTTGCCGAGTACCTGGACCGCCTTCTCCTGCTGATCGAAGTTAGTGCTATGGAGGACACCGGAAGCTCAAATAGTCGACCCACAAGGCCAAATCACAGTTCCGATCACAGTCAAACATGGCGACAGATAATGCCGCTGAGGGGAGTATCTATATGAGCTTTGATGCCCTGGTTAAGAACAGCTCCGATGACATTCGTGGATATGATCCTTGATAAGATCTTCGATTTACAACCACGACCACACTGAAGTGAAGATTGCTGGGAAAACATTTGGTGATGCTGTGAGCTGTCTCAGCTACATGTACACGGAAAGACTTTGAAGAAGTCCTACCCTACCTAATTAGGGAGAGTAACTACCTATGAACGAGGAGGAGGATAAGGGTGATACCGGTAGTGAGCTCTGGAACGTCACAATGATGGCGGCACTTCCGGGGTCGGGGTGATGCTACCATCCCTATTTAGAGGATCTGATGAGCATCTTTGAGAGGATGTTACAATCAGGAACTCCACTCAGCTGATTAGTGTTGCGGTCACGGGTATTAGAACTCTGTTATGCATGTTGCTGAGACCAAGGCCATTGGAGCAGCGGTCTTGCGAAGTGGACTACAACGACAAGAGTTTTGATTTCACATCCATTGGGGCCGAGGTATCGACTCATCACAACCTGAACCTCCAATGGTAGTGTACCTGGGGAGAAGGAGTATGGAGCAGTCGTGGCCATCTTGGAAAGGTTCGGTGTCAGGGCGATTAACAACCTAGCTGGGTTATGTCAGGGACAATGAGACTGAGAAGACAAAGTTCCAAATTGATCTCCGTGTATTGAGAATGATGCTGAAAGCGGGAAGGTTGGATGCCAATGCTGGGTAATGATCTCACTCCTCTTGCCCCCATCTACACCGAACACCAGCCTGACTGGAAGGAGGGTGACAGGGTGAAGTTCGATAACATTTCTTACAAATGTGGCCGGAATTGTTGATCACGAGTTACTCCGAAATTCCGGCTTCGTGCCGCGGAGTGTGTCCAGGGCGTGTACGAGTATTTGTGTGCCAACTTGGCGGACGACACAAATCCTTCGAAGAGATTTGTGGGTGTCCACGATCTTCTTTCGTTCCGGGGTCACAAACACAAGAAAGTAAACAAAGAATACACGAGATACAAAGACTATCAAACAGATGTTGGAGAATAAATTGGCGAGGGTAAGGGGAAACAGCTGAGAGGAGTTATCACGATTCAGAGACTTTATCTCCAACAGCAGGCCCGGCAATACTCCCTTATCTACTCCCAATACACGGAACTACACTCCAAGTTCGCAAGAGCCTCCTGAAGATGTGTGTCAGCAGTTACAACAGTGGTCAGGAAGACAGCACAGTATCATTTGAAGAAGTGTCTCCGGCCATCCTTCACTCGCGGTGGTTTGTAATCCCTGAGTGATAAACTACTGAAGCCGGAATGGGGGGTTACACATGAGCAGTTGAAGGGGGCCATCTACACGCTGTCAAATCAGAGAGGATAGTTAGTTATATCGCGCTCACTCTCACCTCTACAGTCAGGTATGTTGGGGGGAATTGGGGTCGATTCGTTTTAGGACCCATTAGTCACATGTCATGGGATGAACGGTCAACGGGCGCGTCGAATGTTATTGTATTCTAAACTCGAACAATTGACTCACTAACTTGCCTCCGCTAGGTCATCGGTGATATGCCGAGCCCAGCATTCTGAGAAAGACAGTATTCTGGATGCAATTGAACATTTGTAGACTACTTTATCGAGGATTACCGATCACACCAATTTCTTCCCGCTGGCTACTCCCTCAACTGGAGCTGGCGATCCAGTTAAATTCTGGGAAAATCTCGGTGAGAGCATGCGTGGGCAACACCATAGCCAGATGAAAAAGATGCGATGAGGAAACCGGTTACTACAAGTATGTTGCTCCTTCATAAAATCACCTTCTTGGATTTTACTCCTTCATCAAACTATTCGTCTAACATCCAATTATCCAGGTGCCTGGATGAGCTTATCTCCATTCTCCGGGATGATAAGACCACGTGGCGGTTCCAGGAGAATACCGCCATGGTCATCAAAACTCTCTCCACGAGACATGGAGATGAGTGAGGCGTTTGTGAGACGATGTTGGAGTATATCCTCATGATAGTATTGGAGTTGATCCTTGGCTATGAAGGTCGTTCAGAGATTGTCTACATGCAGCGACGAGAATACAAGGTATGTGGTCCGGGAACGTGGTCAGGGGAGAAGGGTCGGTGATATGCAGGGGAGGAGAGGGCGTAAGTCGGTGAGACATGGCGGAGAAGGGTCACGGTGATAGGGGGGACAGGGCAGGGAGAAGGGCGGTGATAAGGGGGCAGGGAGGGGAGGGGTCGGGTGATAATGGGGGCAGGGGAGGGAGAGGGGTCGGTGATAATGGGGGCAGGGGACAGGGGAGAAGGGTCGGTGATAATTGGGGAACAGGGGAGGCGGAGAAGGGTCGGTGATAATGGGAAGGAGGAGGGGAGGAGAAGGGTAGGTGAAGATGAGGGGACAGGGGAGGGAGAAGGGGGGAAATGGGGACAAGGGGGAGGGAGATAGGGATGGGAGAATGGGGGACAGGGGAGGGGGAAGGGTAGTGAGAATGGGGGACAGGGGAGGGGAGAAGGGTCGGCGATAATGGGGGACAGGGCTTCGTACACACACGAATACATATTCGTACATGATCTACAAAATATTAGTTTTCAACAGAATTGTTGAATACGGAGTTTTGACCACCCCTTTCCCAGGATACCTTGTGGATCCCTCAACGTTTCCCAGTGACGGTGACGGACCCAAAGCGGGTGACAGGCTTCCAATGCGTGGCTGCAATACGGGGAAAACGCCCTCCCTGACACGGAAGAGAATAACCGGGAAGCATCTTTGTTGAGAAAGCCCCACTGGGGTTATAATCAGTGGCCAAACCAACATGAAAGTGTGCATTGAGATTGATGAACATGTTGGGAGGAGGGACGGATGTCACCAATCGATAAAATAATTGGTGTCCTAGTAAGTGTTTCTTATCCCATGAATCCCCATGAATTGGCGATCCCTTGCAAAAACTCCCATCCTTTCAATCTCCCCCACAGTTCAAAGACCTATAATTTGTAGGAATGTTGTCCTAAAACTCTCAATCCCCCCACAGTTTCAAAGACCCTAGTTTTGTAGACCGCTAACATCAAGTTGTACTCGCTAGAAGATAAACAATGGCTCAGAGAAGGTGTGCACCAATTAGAGGCAACTGTACAGGGACCTTTTCAGAAACTACGGATGGAGTCTTTTTGAGTACGTACTACGTTTAGTCGGGTTCCGAAGTGTGTGGGAATGGTTTTCCAAACTAGGATTCTTGTAAATTTGTAAAGTTACAATCATAATCATAATCATAATCATAATTTAATTCTGCTCTGAACTCATTATTCAGAATACTAATCATAATGGGATCATAATAGTTAATACACGGTATTTTATAAATTCTGACGAGGTCTTGTTTCCATCAGGTTATTCAAACCAAAGATAGAGGAGTTTGTTGGGGAGAAGACGGAGTCACATCATCGTTTGTGCCGAGCTGAAACCTCAATAACACGCGGGCTCCAACACTGGACCTTCTCAGATCTACAGAAAATGTGGGATACCATCATACCACTTATTGCGGTTAGTCCCCGAAACCCCCAATTGAGGGTCTATCGAGCCGATATGTTCAAACCCCTGGACTCTACAACTCTCTTACTTACCTAACTAATGTCAGTCCACTCTTCTCCTCCTCCTCTGTACCTCCCTAACCCTCCAAATTTCAGAAAGCAATGGACGTGGGATCGAGTGGAAACACTTCACATGTGGTTAGCCTGCATTAGCTGGATAGTGGAGGACCGGGATCCCGGAGGTTTAGTAGGCTCATCAAGGCTGCCAAGAGCTCCTTTCTGAATGGCCGGACTATCTTCCACGATGCATCGTGAGTAGTGTGATATAGCAGGCCCTCTCTCGGTAACCAATTTTTTATTGGCACAATTTGTATTTGGTCTCTTCTCTGGGAGCGGTATGATAGGATCTTACAAGCCGCCGTAAACTGTTATATTTGGAGAGTAATGCTGAGTAACTCAGGAGTAATGCTGTGCTAGCTGCAAAGAAATCATACATGCAACTCCCCCAGGGTATAGCACATTATGAGGGATAGATTGATAGATAGATAGATAGAGAGATAGATAGATAGAACTTAGAAGTATACCCGAATGTATACATATATCTTCGCGCCCGCTACACAGTGCAGCTAGTCTCAGTCTTACGGTCCTCTTTTGTGAGACTCTACTAAAAACCACTAAAACTGCCCCCTCTTCCTTTTAGAAAACCTCTATCTCTGGAAACCATATTCTGCCAGTTTGAGTGGAAGTAGCGGAAGGTCTTCACCAGCTTCTTGCGGAGGTGTCCACCAAGCTGAATATAATTACAAGAACATCCGAGACAAAATGGGACAGTAAGTGTCAGTTTCTCTGCTCGAAATCTAAGAGAGACGTCCTTTCTTGAGAAGGATAGAATTCTCTCTCCCTCTCACTCCCTCTCTCTCACCCAGTATAATAAACCGATTGTACCGCTGTGGACTACCCATGAGCACGGCACAAGACCAACTATTAGCCCCGACGGGGGCAGTTCAGTTGAGTGTGTTGCCCAGATGAAGTCCCTGGATACTGGGCTCTTTGGAAACGGAGTGGGTCGTCGTGGATAGCATCTCCCTAAGTAGGTAGGTATTGTGTGTATGATAAATTACACTTCAAATCTAGAATCCTGAATCATATCCACTTGTAACTTGATGATATAACAAGGTCTTTACAAACCCCTGTTGACAATGCCTCCTTCTTCTCAAGATGATGAAAGATGCGGTAAAGGTGGTAAAAACGATAACAAGTTGGCTGCTGAACACCCGTTATCTCAACTGTTGTTAACACCTCCACCACCCCTGAAATGATGCCCTTCCTATCATATCTCCTGCTCTTGAGCCAAATGAGGTATGTGAGTCGAATTTTTTACCCCCTTTTCGTTTTTTGTGCACATGCACAAAATAAATAACCATTTTTTGTACTATGAAAATCCAATCATCATTATAAATATAGTTCATCTAAAAAATATATCGTCTCGCTATGAATGTTCTTTATCGGCTTCTCGTTAGAACAATAGTGCAACCACTCCCATGACCATGATAATTGCCACACTTCTTGACAGGCAGAGTTACGAGATCTTCGGTGCAAATCTTAACGTGCACGGTACTGTCCTCAGAATCTTTAGGTGACACCACGCTCCTACAGTAGGGAAACAAAACTGTTAGTCAATCAGATGATTTTTTTGGGGAGGTTTGGGTGAATTGTTGGTAGTTTGTGTGTAGTGAATGTACCTGGTGTAGTCGGAGCACAGGTTTTCTGATTGGAAGCACCACACGATCGCTGGGTGAAGTTGTAGTTGTCGGACATGACCTGCCACCTGAGACCACTGAAAGAAAAGAGCGCTCCTTCATAAAACACATTTACTGTGCTCCTTCATAAAACAGTTACCGTGCTCCTTCATAAAAATAATAAACTTACGCGTTGCTTGCTAAGTTTCCTGCACAATCCTGGGGGTTTATTCAAGACATCAAGACATTGTTGGAAGGTCGAGTATTCCAGAGATAGGTTACTGAATTAAAGGTGAACTTTTTTAAGAATAGGGCCTTAATTTATCTCTTTTCTTTTTGCATAACATTTTCACCAATATGGTCATATTCATTCATCCATACCTTTATCATCCGAGGGATAGTTTCCCTCGATACACGACACGCACTCAGCGAGGAATTCATTCATCCTCCGCAACGCTTACCAGCACCAAAGTGCACAGCACAACAAACCACCCACGAATAAAGGACATATCAAACGGGGAAAGGGATCATGTTCAGCCACCGGGGTCTACATAAAGACCCCCTCAGGTTATGTTACATCGGTGTCATGGCTAGGCGCGGTGTCTGAAAAAATGATTTATCGACCCTGGGAAGTAATATGATTTTTTTTCTCTTTTTTTGGAAGGTATCAAGGATGGTGACTTGCATCCTTCAAAAATTTCAATAAAAGTAGTGCAAACAGAAGAAAGATCAAGTCAGGTTTTTTTACAAATCGAACAATCAATAGAAAATGTAAGCGCGAGTAATGAAGAAACTTCCTACATTCATCACATAATGATGTGTATGAATATGTTAATATTTTCAAATCAAAGCCGGTTGGACACACCATCATTCGGCATCGTAAAGATATCCCGGATTATAATGAGTAATTAACTATTATTGGCATTTAAATCGATTAAATCGGTTAAATCTTATGTTAAAATTAAATAATTGAGGGAACACACCGTGTTTCAAACACGTCAGGTGATGATCTCACTCAAGGGAAAATGACCTCACTAAAATTAGGGAGACAAATACCACCAGGGTACCTGCTAGTTCTTTTAATAAAGGAAGTAGGAACTGAGATCATTGCCAGATAATATCACAGGATCACAATTAACTATCCTGGATATATCATATCACAGGGTCAGGAATAGCAAACTCTGGGTCACATGTAAAAGGGATGGTGATGGCATAACGGGTTCCCTTCGTTACACGCTCAACATGATGGGGGTTCTCAGTTCCGGATGTGAACACACTCACACGACCTGAGGGGGGGGGGGGTAATCAGATGGGCCCATCAGATTGTAGGAAGGAACTATCATTTCTAAAGATTAGATTTCATAAGATTTTCAATGTGACAAAGACTCGATTTAAAAGAATGCAGTATGACCATAAGGGACTACAGAATTCTCAGTATACCTGCCCGGGGATGTACGGTGTGATTGAGACTGGGACTATCAAATATAAACCTGCCGCCCTCAAAATCAGCTGTGTAGGTGTTCAGGTAGACTAAAGATGTGTAATGGAATCTATCATACTGTTCCTGTTAGAGGGGGGAGGGGTCACAAATGTGTGCAAAACAAAGTGCCCTAACTAAACGTTTCCATATTGTCTAAATTGGTGTATGCATACAAGTTTCATTTTACAGTTTACATTTTGTTTGCTTTGCCTTTTGGCTTGAGTCATCTAAACCTAACCAAACTGTTTGGCTTGGTTAGATTTCTTATCTGGGAATGTAAATAGTGACCCTTTGTAATTACCGTATCAGAATGAACATGCCAGTATTCATCGTTCATGGTGGTGGCACGTTTCTCTGTTAAACGGGAGAAGAATACAGGTTTTGTTAACCTCAACTTGCCCGGAGTGAGCTTCCACTTTTGTTCTATCTCAACCTATCAGGGGATATTTCAAGTGTTAGCTAATCGAATATATCATTTATATCATATCGGTTTGCTAGGGTCTAGGGAAAACATCATAAAGATGGTCTTACAAAAGAGAATTGGGATTCTACACATAAAGTGCAACATTCTCAATTGTGTGTATTCAAATATGATTTCCAAGAATTAAACCATGTTCTTTGTACTCTTTTATCATTCAACTCACCTGAATCCGATTCTTTATACTTTTGAAAAGTTTTACTTCGTCGTAAGAAAATAGTTGCTCCATTCCTTCGTTTTTGACCAACCTAAATGATGACAATGTGAATACTGAAGAGTATAATTTGAATAAGTTCATCGTCTTATTTCAAATTTCAAGAATCAAGATATTTACAGATCGAATACTCACAGTCGAATGTCAGCGAATTTGTTTCCAACTGAAACGGCTCCAGAATCCAAATCCAAAATAGTCGCCTGAATAAAGAGATGGTTGATTACATATAATCACGTCACAAATCACTGAGTTTATTCCACACTTACCCCACCAGAACTTCCACCAAACTTCATTCCTTTTTCTGCCATCTCTATCAGCTGCGTCGCTTCCTCCTTGCTCACTAATCTATCCAACACATAACGTCCACATCTCACTGGATCACACCCTACGAACTGGAGTTGAATTTTATTGTTTTGATAATTTCTTACCTGTAGTTAGCTATGGACAACAAAATATGTCAATTAGATCCGGGTACTATGTATTTAGAAGATGTTTCTTACCATCAAACTCAGAAGTTTTTTGGGCACATTTTAATTCCTGCACCACACCCGACGTCCCAACAGTGCTGTTCCACATAGCAATAACATCTGTGTTTTCTGCAGCTTTCCACATGGGCTGTAACCGGTAGTAAATGGCAATACCGGCTATCAAAAACGTGGCAAATATCCGCATAGGACTGTTGATAACCGGCTCCAACTTTCGATCTAAGCTGAAAATACGACACATGTGGATCTTTTTAAGATATGAAACATATTCATAACTGTATATATCAGCACTTTTAATGCAGTCTGTACCTTGGAGGAGCCTCTTTGGGTGATTTTGTAACACTCTTTTTGGCCATTTTGAGTCTGCAAATGATCAAATTTTATTTCATTAGAAAAAACTTGAATAGCAGTACAACAGTACACTAATAACAGTGGTGTGGATTGTGTAACCGCTTACAAAACGGTCGAGACGGTTTAGAAGAGTGTGTTAAAAAAGTTTAAAAGTTTACGAGAAAAAAGAGGAAGCAGGTGACAAAATATTTGGAGAATGGAGATATCTATCTTGATCATATGTGATAATGCGCGACGCAATTAATGGAACGCGCGAAATTTTACACAACAAAACGTCGCCGCGCTGGACAAGTCAGCGCGTGTAGCGCGCGCAGCGTAAATTAAAATATCGCACGCGCACGAGTTGAGGGGTGAACAGTTGAATAAAAATGGACTTTCCGTTTTTCCTTTTCGACTTTCTTTTCGTGAGTCGTGACTGTTCTCGAAAGTCACGGACCTGTTGAACATTTGTGCCTGTAGTGCTGATTGGTAGATAGTTCTACGTTTTAAATAGTTTACATGATTCGCTTCAAAGCCTGCGCCCTGCAATCTGCATGCTTTTTTATACAAAAGAGTAAAAATGTGTTTGGGAAATAGACAACAGCTAACACTCAAACAACTTCCTAGCTACAATGTTCAAAGACAGTCACTACTGTCTGTCAATAAAGATTGTCTCAGCACGTAACGTTCCGGGAACTGTATCCGGAATAACCCCGGCCGCCAATGTAATTTGTGGTGTTGCCAATCGGACGGAAAACACTCACAGCGTCGTTAGCACCAACCCCATCTGGAATAGTGAGGTAGAGTTCAGTGGGGTCTCACGACGAGACAAGCTCTTGTTCCTTCTTAGGGATGGTGACCAGATACTCGGTTCTGTACAGGTACATATGAGTTCGATTAATAACTGATTAGTTAATGATTTACCAGTCTTTTAGTGGGTTCCTGCAGGGTGAATCCACAATTCACTAGACTGTCTGGAGTATTCTTTAATTCGTGTGTTACTAAAGCGGAACCTTTCTAAACCCCAACTATTGTACAGTTATTGGTGAAGGACTGTGATACAGAGACACTGCTAACTCGAGTTGTTGATCTCCTATCTCCCCAATCTGTGGACTGCTCTTTTTCTTTCCTTCTCTCCCTCACCGATAAGTCTGCCTTTGTAAGTACCTACCTGTGCATGTGAAGATATGCCCTGACTGAGTATCAGATAAACGTATGCATACTTTTAGAATGATAGTATACGTTTGATGATGTAATTTAACAACTTTATATTTTTGAAAACCTTTTCAGAGTAAAAAGAGACTGCTGGCTACTACGAAACGACTCCGTGCAAGTGTATTCCACAAGTTTGGTTCAGATCCCAACTTGGCAGCTGGAAACCAGGCAGGAGACTTCGGAAAACGGCATACACTCTCATCATTACCACGGTGAGTTAGATTCTATTAAATATAGTGTTATTATATACCAATTGTTATCTTGGTGATGCCATCACCCCTTATGCTTCGTTTGCCACGCTTCGCGTATCTGTCAGTGAATGCGTCACCAAACTTTTATCGGGTTATTTTTAGTAAGATGTCTGTTTAAAATTTAGAGATTGTAGTAATTCCAATGAAAAACAACAATATCTTTCTGCAGGTTTAATGGTAGTTACCCAGTAGAGGGAGCATCTACCAGATATTCAAGTGATTTCACACGACCCTCTGAACCAGTCTTTTCCTCCCATCGGCCACAATCGGTAGGTACCCTGATTTTATATGCCTCATGAAACTTTACACCTTTTATGCAAAGAAGGGATAGTGAGTAGAGTTTGTAACTTTAACCGAACAAATTCTTGACGATAAAAAACATCGAGTTGTCAAAAAATTTACGGCAGAGACAGCCGACAGGTACAATTTCACTTCCTCGATCAGCTAATTAAAAACGTGGGAAATTATGAAAAATAATTATTATATTCCGGCTACCCGATGATTTGACAGTTGACACTATGTACATGCTTCGTAAATACCAAGCCCTTCCCAGAGAGAGAGGGATAGAAATAATCCCTAAATCCTCCTCCTACTTCAGAGAGAGAAGACAGCTCTGGTGGTGATCCAGGGACGCAACCTTGGCCGTTGTCCTAGCGACATTTCCTGTCTAACAGTCGGTGGTGTTGACCGAACAGCCGATATAACCCATGTTTCACCTGATAGAATCATCCTCCGATTGCCCCTGTCTGCTCCAAAAACTCCTGTCACTGTAGCTACAAAATCAGGTACATACTTACTTCTGCCTTGCTACTGAATATTCTCGACTATACAAAATCAGGCCGGTACTTACCTTGATACTGAATAGTCTTGACTATACAAAATCAGGTACTTACCTTGTTACTGAATAGTCTCGACTATAATTAGAACATTACGCTGTGTATGTGATTTAGTAAGGTGCTATTTTCTTTTTTTAGTAGTTGTGTCTGAATTTAGTAACACATCGTATTGGGCTTCCAAATAAGTGCACCAATTTGTAAGTGGGAGTTAAGAGACTTATTATTTACTAGTTAACAGTCACGTGAATGATTTTGTACAAGTTATTACTACACTTGCTGAGGGGGCCCCTTTTTGCATTATATATTCTCAAATTCAAATCATTTGCTTTGTAAAGTACAGGGATAGTGAAGGAAGATAAGAAATTGCTTTTTATTAGTTAAATAGCTTGTGGGCTCTGAGCACAGCTCTAAGAGTGGCCGAACTGTATAAATTTGTGCAGGCAGTGGTTATATGGTCAAATAAAATTCTGCAGGAGCTACCCGACATAACAATATAACCAATCCCCCAATTACAGCTCGGTTAAAACTTCCCTTCCCTGTTGCAGGTGGGGTAGGGACCCAAACAGCAGCCGCGAGAGTAACGTACGAGAGTACGAGCAGTTCGGATGATATTGTCTCCACTGGTCGAGTCCCAACAAGGACACACCGAGTTGTCAGGTACAAATATTATATTCTGATAGAATTAGATGGAGATTAAAAAAAAGTATAAAGTATGAAGTTCATGAGATATGTATGAGATAGTGAGTGCATTGTGAGTGTTTCAACTAGAAAGATCTTAGTTAATCGTGATCTTGCTATCTAAGCCATGATTATATCGACCCGGAGCAGTAATTGTCCGTGGTTTATTGTCGCGTATCTGCATTCTGCCCCCCCCCCGTATCTGCTGTGCCAGATGAAAGCATGAAATCTAAATCTTTGAAGGTTGAGTGCTATAATACTTTGTGACGTCAAGAAAATGCATTTTCACGGCTCTTTGAGACAAATGGTATCAAAGAAAGCTAAAAATGATCAATTTTATGGCCATAAACTTAACTGGCCTAAGTGTTTTTTGCTAGTTTTCTAAAAGGTTTTGATAATTCCAACTTTAAATCTCATATATACATAATTTGAGGTGCTTTTAAATCCGTAATTCGTATTTTTCTCCTCTGCAGAAACAGTGGACAGTACAGTACTACAAGTGACAGTAGCGGCTCAGATGGACTTAGCG
>CM035355.1:6409096-6426596 GCA_020137815.1 Hormiphora californensis | reverse complement strand
AATGTGGCCCATGTTATTCTTACTTCTTCATTTCTGTCACAGTTGTATCCCTATTTATATCCCTGTCTAAATTGTGTGTCTTGTGCTGGCAGTCAGGTGAAGTTTAAACTTGCCAAAGTGTAAGCAAGTATAAAGCACGTGAATATACATATACAATATACATGTGTTGTACATAAGTCACGTGTGTTGTGACATGTTTATTATGTGCAGTGATGAATATAAAGTCGAACCCCGGTCCCCGACTTACCGGGATTTTTGATGGAAAGTTATTTTTCCCGGTAAATCGGGATCCGAATTTGCAGGTATCGTGCAAAAACACACGTCACACTACATAATAATTTCTCGGGGATCTCAATCCGCCGTGTACAATTTCTGTTTGTGCAAGAGAAGATGATCCCTTCACTTTGTTCTAGATGTTCTACAGAAGCCCCTCTGACGCACGATAAAGAGAGATAAATGTGCTGTATCGCATCTCAGTGGGCTGAACTACGATGTCAAGTACAAAAAGTTGTGCAAATACAAAGAAGATATCTGCTTTGAAAAACGAAATCAGGTACGTAGTACGAGATTTCACAAGTACAGTCCTGACTAGATAGAGGATAGAGAACTAGATAGAGAACTATAGATCTGAAGACCTGACTCACCGTAATCTTGTACATAGAAAGGTACTGGGGTAGTAACGTCTGACCATCTTTCTCCACGACATAGGCATAGTACTCGCTGAGTTTTGATAACATTAGCTCAACCTGTAGGGGAGATTTTTAGATCAAAGGAAGTAGGGTACAGGGTGTCCCACTGTCTTTGATTTTGCTTTTTGGTTACGCAAAGACATTGGAACACCCTGTAGTAGTAAAGTAAAATAAAGTAAGTGGACATTGGACATGTAGTAAATACCGGGGAGGGGCGTGGATTTGCGACATGACTGAAAAAGGGCAAATTTACAGACAGACGAACATGATTATAATAGATCTCTCTCTTTATTGTCTGTATATATAATTGATTGTTTCAAGAAACACACACATGTGTGTGTTTGTGTGTGTGTTTGTTATTAATTAACGGAGGAAGAGGGAGAGAGAGAGAGGGGGGGAGAGAAAGAGTGCGAGAATGAGAGAGATTCAAATCACATATATTCTCTCGCTCGCTCTTCCACCCTTCCTCTCTTTCCTCTCTCCCTCAACTATTATTGATCTTCCTCCCAACTCCCTTATAATAGCTAGAGCTATGGGCAGTGCGTGACTGGAATTTTATCAGAAGCCCAATAAAGCTGTCTCCTTGGCATTATCAGACCAAATTATAATATATCTCTACGTGGGAAATACGTGGGTATGATTGACGTCTCTTGCATTTATATTACCTGTGAGACTTCTGCTCTCAAGAGGAGAATGATATAGGGATGGGTGGAAGTGATTCAGATGGAGAGAGAGAAGTTTCTTCTAGAAGTATGCGATTACTAAAATGAAGAAAGAGAAGCAAAAAAGAAGGGATGCGAAAAAAATGTGTAGTACAGTTGAGGTGCTGTTTTTTACAACAAAGTG
This sequence comes from Hormiphora californensis, assembly GCA_020137815.1. Lineage (NCBI taxonomy): Eukaryota > Metazoa > Ctenophora > Tentaculata > Cydippida > Pleurobrachiidae > Hormiphora > Hormiphora californensis. The sequence continues at coordinate 6,425,061 of CM035355.1, read as the reverse complement.
TTGCAGAAACGTGTTAAATTCATTGTTGTGTAGGGAGAAAAGTAAAGTAACATTACCACACACACAAAGACACATGATGTGGGTGTTGCACAGACCAAACCAAAGTCCAAACCAAACCAAACCAAACCAAAGTCCAAACCAAACCAAACCAAACCAAACCAAACCAAACCAAACCAAACCAAACCAAACCAAACCAAACCAAACCAAACCAAACCAAACCAAAGTCCAAACCAAACCAAAATCCAAACCAAACCAAACCAAACCAAAAATTAGGTACAGTAATCATATCTGCCCGCAGTGTTTACTGTTTAGGTCATGCTGTGTTTACTGATTAGGTCGCAATACTCGAACACAAATCAGTTTTAATTATAAGGAAAATTGAGGCTTGCTGTTTATCAGGGTCAATAAATTCCGACTTTATTGACCCTGATATAAAACGAGTCTCAATTTTCCAATATAATTCCAACAAGATTTATCATTATTAGAACAACACACATACCAACATTTCACACACACAGACACAATTAGACACGTACGTTATAAGTTCACAGCTAGACATTAGACCTATATAGTTCATGTACAGTTACCATGGTATGTCTGTCTATAGACAGTTGCAATTGTCACACGGCCAACACATTGTGCTAATTCCAATAAACAGAACACAATGTTTTACATTGAGTGGTGTCAAACACACAAACAGGTATAGACGTTTAAACCATATAAATTTACTGTGTGGCACGGCCCAGAACCGCTGTAAGTTGTAATTTCACTGACAGTTTACCAGGTGTAATTTCCAAATTACACAGAGGGGGGGGGGGTAGGGGGAGGAGATTTTGCCATATATACTGGGGGGACAAGGGATATGGTACCCAGTACCCTATGCTAAAGTTATACCTCTTCGGTGTGAAATAGTTTGATAACAAATCGGTTGTCTTTACTGAAGAAAAACTTTGAAGATCGTTCCTTCTGGCTCTCCCCTCGCTCCTGGAACGGAATAAATGTGTTAGATTAATGTTAGATTAATGTTAAACGAATGTTTAAGAGTTATGTTAGAACAGTGTTAAAAACCACGTCCATCACAGTTTAATCTAAATAAGTTGTGTCTAATACCTCGTAGTAAGGTTCATTAGCTGAGAGAGCCTGGTTGAAGACCTCCTCCTTTACCGCAAATCGTTCCCGTAAATTCCGGAACACCAGAGGGCAGTATTCCTTGAATTTGAACTTTCCTATCATGTTATCACTGTTGAAGTTGCTATTCTCTATTGAAACCTAGTGGTGGGAACAGGTTGAGTTAAAATACATTGATACCTTTAATAAATGGGGGGGGGGGACATGAGTTAGAATTTAGTAATGCATCTAGTGGGGATATATATTGGTGGAACTATAATAAGCAACAAAAAGCATTATAATGTGAGTAAATTTTACCTTTGAGTAAGCTTTAAAGTCGCTATCCAGTAGAAGAGGTGGTATGGTGGTGTGAGTTAGTTGGGAGACTGAATGGTGGACACCCCACATGAAAACAGAAAACATTGGATCGGAGGCCCTGGGGAGAAAAGGGGGTGTTTAGAGGAGGGTGCCTGGGGAGAAAGGGGGTGATTAGAGGAGGAAGGAGAGGAAGATGATTTTACGGTCGCCTAGACGTTTAATCGGTTATGGGCTAAAAGGGACTAGGGAACGTACGTCGTACAGATTTCAAAGAGTGTACTAACCTAAATACTTTTCTCTTCATTTTCAGGGCCTTCCTCTTCTTCTGTTTCTTTGTGTCCGGCATTTCGTCTCCTGCAAACAAAATGAATCAACATATTGATGATATTGATAGTATGATAATACAACGGGCAGTGAAGAAATCTTTGTAGTTCGTAGCTTTCATTTTGATAAAAAATGTATATTCAAAAACACTGCTCTAAATCAGCGAAAAACGAAAAATATTGGAAGTTTTTTTAGAGCGATTAGCTACTGAAAATAGATTAGAATCATTCACAAATATATATCAAACTGGGATCAATGCAAACACACACAAAAACTGTGTACCATTGGACAACGTGATCTTCTTTTTAACTTTCGATCGGAGTGGCATGATGAAATCTGAGATCTGATGATATCACGGTATCATATCACACTGGTGAAGATTAAGTGGGTAGGGGGAGGAGATCATAGTGATCCTATTTTAGTAAAACAAACACATGAAAAGAGGGTCTGAATATTATAAGTAAAGGGATAACAAGAAAGAATGGGCGGAGTGGGGTATAAATATATATAAAAAGGGGAACACTATAACTGGTGCTACGGCCGGAAGGAGATAATGAAATATGAGAAGATGCGAGAAGGAGATAAATACGGCTAAAACAGTGGCCCTCTTATGACGATAAAAGTTGGGTGATGTTTTAATTTACATCACCATCTTCTCTTGTGGTTATGGTCAGGGTTATGATCTTCCCTTGTTCTAACTCTACGGAGAGAGAGAGAGGGTTGAAAAAGGCAAGATATCTTCCCTACAAAAATCAACACAAAGACCTCGTCCGCTTGCGATAACTGGAAGATGAGTATCAAAACATGTCGGTATTATATATATGCAACATAAGAGAGGATAGAGAGAGAGAGTGTGTGAGAGAGAGAGAGTGTGCGCGTGAGAGTGAGTGAGAGAGGACAGAGAGAGAGAGAGGGTGAGAGAGATATATAATAGAAAGATATAAAGAGATGAGACAGAGAGAAAGATATAAAGAGAGAGACAGAATGACGGAGCGTGATCTCAGTGTTACACAGGCCACGACAAGAATCAGACACACCACGTAGTGAGCCATGTAATAATACACATGATAGTCAGCCCGTGTGTACGGAGAGGGAGAGAGAGAGAGAGAGAGAGAGAGAGAGAGAGAGAGAGAGACAGAGAGATAGAGAGAGAGAGAGAGAGAGAGAGAGAGAGAGAGAGAGAGAGAGAGAGGAAACGAGAGAGAAGGATAGAAAGAGAGTGAGAGAGTGGGAGGAAACGAGAGAGAGGAAACGAGAGAGAAGGATAGAGAAAGATAGAGAGAAGGAGCTGTGAAAATACTAACATAATTAACACAATTACATCTTGACCATACATTCACAATGAAATGGGCCTGCTGTCTGCAGAACAATACAGTCAGACGCGGAGAGAGAGGGTCGAACAAGACAGAATACAGTCACATGCGAAGAGAGAGAGGGTCGAACAAGTCCTAACTGCTGAATTGAAACCGCTAAATGATAAATAACTGTAAAAACAGAAAAGTAAATGTGAAGTGCGACAGTCCTAACTGCTTAATAACTGTAAAATAGAATAGAAACCACTTCACTTGCAAGTGTGACAGAAAAGGAACTGTGACAGAAAAGGAACCGTAACAGAAAAGGAACTGTGACAGAAAAGGAACCGTAACAGAAAAGGAACCGTAACAGAAAAGGAACTGTGACAGAAAAGCAAGTGTGACAGAAAAGGAACCGTGACAGAAAAGGAACTGTGACAGAAAAGTATCTCACTGTAACATTAAGTGTCACCATGTCGCTGAGAGCTGTCGAGTAAGTTGGTTTTATCAAGGCTTCACATTGTTCGGTTTGAGTGAGAATGTACGAGACGGTACGAGAAGCCGAGTACACGATAGATACAATTTACTAGACACACTTGTATAATTATCACACTAGACACCATTTACTAGACACAGCTATCTATACTCGCCGATACTCGATACAATTAATACCGTATGGCTCCCGATTTCATACAAACTTAAATAATAGTATGATAATTGCAATGTTATATTGGAAAGATACAAGCGCTCCCCCTACATGATCATAGCTGTACCCTATATAATCATAGAAAGACCTATTGTATCAAGTGGACATTATAATACTGCTCTGATATAATACGCGTAGCCGTGTGAGAATTGTGATTGAATTGTTAACCACCTTCTAGTCATATCACACAATGTGTGACTTGAATCTTGATCTACCGAACCCTCACAGAGTGTGAGTGTGAGTCACACAGTGTGTCACGTTCTAACCAGCTACTGGAAACTATAAATTTGATATAAAGTACGAACAATATATGTGAATGCTTCAGTAATATACCTCTGATAAAGATGCCGTTCCAGACGCGTCTTTTGAAGCTCCCCGTCTTTGAAATGGTGGATGAGGAATGGGGTGGAGTGGACATGGTGATACTGAAAATATGTGTGAGTGGGTGATGCGGACAAAAATAAAGTAGAAACTGCTTTAGGGAGTTCAAGACAAGATATAAATTTAGTTGCGAGAGAGAAAGAGAGAGCAAGAGAAAGAGGAAGAAAGAGAAAAAGAAAGGATGTTTAGTGAAGGTAAAAAGGTATGTAATTGTAGAAATTACAAAATGAGTTCACTACAAATTCCTGACAGATTTCCAGGGTGATCATATCACACAAAACAAGGGAACACTGGGAGCTGGAGACGGGAGTGTGAGAAAAAAGAAGGATGGAGATAGGAAAAAATACTGATACTAGACTGAGAAAAACCATGCCAAGTCTCTCAACTTATCTCTTCGGACTAAAAGCAGACTATTTATAGGCCTGTAATGGCTATTACAGACCAAGAAATCGATCCGTTATCAATAGTTTCTCTATCTCTTCTATCCTTATTTCTCTCTCTCTCTTTCCCTCCCTTCTAGCTATCTATCTTTCTCTTTCTCTCCATCTCTCTTTCAGTTTTCTCTCCATCTCTCTTTCAGTTTTCTCTCTCTGTCGTGCTTGTTGCCAAGCTTCTGTGTACTCTGTTTATTGCTCTCACAGTCTGTTTGTAAACCGAGAATGATTCTCGAAAATTACAACTTACATGTTTAAATACCGCTCTGTGTGACGTCAGAGAATGAAAGAGAGGGAGAGAGAGAGAGAGAGAGAGAGAGAGAGAGAGAGAGAGAGAGAGAGAGAGAGAGAGAGAGAGAGAGAGAGAGGAGAGAGAGAGAGAGAGAGAGAGAGAGAGAGGAATCCAGCGACTGTGCGCGTCTATCCTTTGAGTAGAGACGAGTAGTCTCTCTGCTCAGCAGAGATGGAGCATCTAGCTCATCGACTGTAAGACTCGCTTCTCTCACTCTCGCAGCTATTGCTCTACGACTCTTGCTCTCCTATGCTCTCTCTACGTGAGTTCTAGAGAGGCCGTTCCTTCTCGTCTACCTCATATGCGCATATCTCATCTCTGAACTCATAACTCGAGCTAGTTTATCTGCTCTCTACTGACATCTATCAGCTCGTTATCTCGTCTGAGGAATTCTCTCTAATCTCATATATTCTGTCTACTATGAGGGTACGCTGATGAAATTCTCTCTCTCGTAGTAGCATCTTCTGCTCTCTTCATGGCGTCTCGAGGATGAACCGAGTGGCGAACTCTTCTCATACGTCTGGCTCTATCTCTCTCTGTCTATCTAGAGTAACTTGTCTCTGACTAAACGACTATTTATAGCCTTAATGGCTATTACAGACCAGATCGATCCGTTACAAAGTCCTACCTACTTGAGACATGGAGATACTCCCTTCTGTACTACTTTTACCATCCATCTCTCATTTTCTCTCCTCTAGTTTTTTGGCCTGTAAGCTTTGTACTATTACGCTTCAATAGTCTTTTAAACTATGATCCTATTACACTTCTTTATCGCTCTGTGACGTCAGTATATTTCCTGATATTCAGTTTGTCTCAGATCATTAGTTTGTCTAGAGAGCTGCAGGATGCAGCTGGACGAGAGATGTACAGTCTGTTGTAAACGAGAATGATCTCGAAAGTCAGTATGTAAACCTCTCTGTTCGAGGAATGAGGGATCTCTCAAGGCTTATTATCGCTCATGTCTCTACTAGAGATACGAGAGAACTCTGACTCGAGCTAGTGCGGAAGGTCTGATGACTCTAGCCTGCAGAGAGAGAGAGAGAGAGAGATGAGATGAGAGGGTGAGAGGAGTGATTTCGTGAGAGATGCTCGAAGCAGCACGCGATCTCTCTCGATCGGAGAGGAGTGCCTCCGTAGCTGAAGATCCATCTCTGTCTAGTGACGAGGATGCAGAGAGGACGAGGACTCTCTTATGAGCATCGATGCTCTGCTTCTCGTCATGTGAAATCTGAGAGTCAGAGTAGAGAATCGAGAATCGTCTTATCGTAGACCCGTCGAAGAGAGTGATAGAGACGATGAGAGATAGAGATGAGCAGTACCAGTGACTGTAGATAGCGAGTTAGTTCGCTCAGACTATGAAGCAATGAGGGTAAGAGAGGAGTAGCTTAGAGAGAGAGCGAGAGACTAGAGATAAGGAGCGCTATTAGAGTGCATAGAATATGTCTACTAAGTGTTGGAGAGCATGCAGAGACGTATCATGCCGTAAGATAAGAGAGAGAAGAGAGAGAGATGAGAGAAGAGAGAGAACGCTGTTAAATATGGTGAACGCTAATAGCTAACTCATAATCCAATAATCCTGCCATTACTAATCACTTCACTGAAAACTGCTTTTAGTAGTAGACATAATGGAAAACAACTAAATAGACAGAACCATTATGCGACACACAGGCCGCTGTTGCCGCACTGGTCGGTTAATGACTTAATATGAACAAAAAATCAAAGCTGGGAAAGAAAAACATGTGCTTGGATAAAGAAAAAAGGGAGAGGGAAAGAGAGAGGGGAAAAAGAGAGATAGAGAGAAGGAGAAAGGGTAAAAGACAGGGAAGAGATCTTGTAAACCCTCACTTGTACTAAACGTCCAGATTACGAGGCAGGTGAATTAATCCAGTGTGCCCAGTTTGGTTTAATGTCATGGTAAATCCAGGACTAGACATCCCCCCCCCCCCGACAAACTCTATACCCCACCGTTCGAGCCATGTGATTATCAATATTATATGAGGCACATGGTAACGAAGTCACCCATTTCCCCACTAAGGCGCTGGCACGGAGGGCACCCTGTGTGTGAATCATGCAAACCATTCTTGTTCATTCTTGTTCATTCCTCACAACACAAGATCTTCCTCATCACACTAATTAAATGTCTTACTAGGAAAGGGGAAGACACCCGTTAAGTTGAGAAAGGAGTCGCTTAACCTCCGGGGGAGCCGAGCTATAACAGCCTCTCCGCCAAGACAGTCCATAGATGTAAATCGGGGTGCAGTAAATCGGGGTCCGGCAAATCGGGGTCCGGTTAATCAGGGTCCGGTAAATCGGGGTCCAGTAAATCGGGGTCCAGTAAATCGGGGTCCGGTAAATCGGGGTCCGACTGTTTATATTGAGATGCGAGAAGACAACAATATTCAGATGATGAGAGAAGCGCAACAATTGAGAGCAACAAACATGGTAAATGTAACAAAGGAGATAAAGGAGATAAATTCGGTAAAATGCACTTTTCCCAATTAGGATCAGACAGAGTAGGGAGAAAGAGACACATAGAGAGAGGGAGAACACAGAGAGAGAAGGAGGGGTAGAGAAAGAGGAGGGAGATCTAAGAGAGAGAGATGGAGGTAGAGACCAACAGAGATAGAGAGAGAGAGGTAAATAACATGATAAAATATAAGTTAAGTGCATTTGAGATGACCTGGCGTGTTAATTAGAGATTGTAACTGTACATTACAATATATATATTGGCTTGATGGCAAGCTGTGGGTGAATGCGAGTGTGAATATTATGAGACATAGAGACGGAAATGAGACAAAGGGAGAGAGGGAGGGAGGGAAGTGTATGAGACAGAGTGAGAGGCCAACATAGAGAGAAGAGATAAGTATAAGACCACGTCAATGACTAGAAACGATAAAGTAATGCAAGAAATGCCTATTTAATTAAACTAAGTAGGATTTTAGGAAGCGGGAAAAACAAGAAATTCTTAATATTTCGTACCCTTAATTTCATGTGTTTATCTTACCTTGTTTTTAGCGTATATTTCTTTTTTTCAAATGACTACCCTCCTAACACTAACAGGGAAATATCAGGTTAATAAAAAAGAAATGAGAAAACACTTAGTTATGCCATGCTTCACGGGCTTTGTTTCCCGGCTCCTAGTGCCGGCGATATTGCTTTGCGATAGTCCCCTGTGGGCTTGCCGTTGGCAAACCCAGGCACTCCGTAGATAGATAGATAGAAGTGGAGGGGTGAATGTGTCACCAAAGAAAATCACGGGATGTGCCTCAAGATTATCTTACTGCCGCATGTGTGACTAGCAGAATCCAAGCGTTGGGAAGTCAAGATGGAGGCCGGACACCGTGTTTCGACTAGATTGCGTCGACAGCACAAAAAGTTTTTCGTTTTTTGCATCATCCGTACGTCTTGTAAACTACTTCAAAATGTTTACAGAACGATCGATAGTTACTCAAAAGCATAATATTTAATCAGAAAGTTCGATTTCCCCTGCCCGGGTGAATGCCCGAAGGCCATAGGGATCTCTAAAAAAGTTCAGTATTTACACAGCGTTTACACAGTCGTTACACCCAGAGGCCCGTGCCGCTCTTATCTGGGTGTAACGACTGCGTCTTTTGCACTCGATTTGCAGCGTTATCTTGTTATCTTGTTATCGTCTTCGTGTACAAGTTACACAGGTGTCAGTTCCTCACAGAGCCTCCCCCTCCCTGGAAACTATCCGTATCCAGTCCAAGATTGAATTGTTATTCTGTTTTGGGTATCCGAGTACCGGTGGGCGATCCGGGATTCTAGACATCCATTTCCCCAGAAGTACCTTGAACGACGGTAGGTTCTCCGCTAAGTTCACCTCACTGGGTAGTGTGTTCCATAGTCGAGTCGCTCTACAGATGAACGAGTTGTGGTACTTCGTTGCGACTGACTTTTGAGTGACTGTGGGACAGGTTGGGATCTCCGCTTTTTTTCCGAGACGGTTGTTGTTGTAAAAGCGGATGCCAATGTTGTTGGGCGCTTTACCATTGGCCATTTTCCACATCATGATGATGCTGTAGCGTTCTCGGCGGCGTTGAAGGGAAGTTATTTTCAGCTTTTTTAGACGCTCCCAGTAGTTCATATCAGCCATACCTTTGATACGTTTAGTAAACTTTCGCTGGATCGCTTCAACGTTTTGGATATCTGAGATCTTTGGCGAATCCCAGAGTGGGCAGCAGTATTCCAGTTTACTGCGGACTAGACTTTTGTAAAGGATAGTCATAGTCTTTTCCTCCCTTGTTTTAAAGGCCCTCAGTACCCATGCACTTATCTTTCGGGCGTCTGATGTCATTTTTCCTATTTGGTGTTCCCAGGATAGATCATCTGAAAGTTGGACCCCTAAGTCACGGACACATTGTTTTGGTTCAATCTTGAGTCCTTCTGGAGTGTAGTATGTTTGGAGGTCTTGGGTGAATGGTAACTGTTTCAGGAGTTGAGTCTTGTTGAGAGAGTACTGCAAGACCTCAAACTTGTCTTCATTCAGACTCATGTTGTTGGCCTTCGACCAAATTCCCACTTTTATTAGGTCCTCTTGTAGTTGGTCATGCGACACTTCTCCTTCAATTCCCTTTATAAGTTTCGTGTCGTCGGCCAGGGTTTTTGGGATCGAGTTTACTACGGCAGAGTTCAGGTCCGCAACATACAAGGTGGCCCATAAATTATGAGGCCGGGGGACGAGATGTACCTCCGAAACGGTGATAGTTGTGCAAAAACAAACTACGGGAACATGCTGGAACAATTCCTTGGTAACTTTTTGCAAATTTTGAGTTTTTTATTCAAAAGTTCATTTTTCATTCATGAACTATTTACACGTTCATTAATGAATTAAGGATTCTAATTTACCGAGAGTGAGCCATTTTGTTTGGGTTGAATTTATCTTTCCAATGAGCACCATGAAAATCAAATTGAAGCACCAGGTCACATGGCAGTTGAGAAAATGCACATGCATGATTTTGGCTCTCCCTGCGACTTTCAATCAGCTGTATCACGGCTACCTTTTGTTCAATCTTTTTAAAAATTTGGGTGAACATTGGATAAGCAAAGATCTTTGCTCACAAGAAAAATCAAGTTCAAAACTGAAAGTTCATTTTTAAGTTTTGGTAGTTCATTCCACTCATTCAGGAACCAACATCCCTAAAGTGATGAAAAGTGATTGGTTTTGTTTGGCCCATACCCTGCAATGATAGGGAGGTGTAAAAACACGTTTCCGGGCTAGTTAGTGGGTGTCCATGTGATCATGATAATATCTGACACCTCTCCTGAGCCATAATCAAGGGATTTTCTCAAATTCAAGCATGTGATTTGGGTTATCTGTGATTGGTATCGTGCAGCAATGTTGAGAGATCTCATAGCACCTCGAAAACTATGATTAGCTCAATGAAATGAGTTGATTTTGGATCGAAAATGGTAGTTTAGTTCATTTTGACGTCTGTTTTAATCTCTTTTATCATAAATCAACTAATTTCATTGAGCTAATCATGATTTTTGAGGTGCTATGAGATCTCTCAACATTGCTGCACGATACCAATCACAGATAACCCAAATCACATGCTTGAATTTGAGAAAATCCCTTGATTATGGCTCAGAAGAGGTGTCAGATATCATCATGATCACATGGACACCCACTAACTAGCCCGGAAACGTGTTTTTACACCTCCCTATCATTGCAGGGTATGGGCCAAACAAAACCAATCACTTTTCATCACTTTAGGGATGTTGGTTCCTGAATGAGTGGAATGAACTACCAAAACTTAAAAATGAACTTTCAGTTTTGAACTTGATTTTTCTTGTGAGCAAAGATCTTTGCTTATCCAATGTTCACCCAAATTTTTAAAAAGATTGAACAAAAGGTAGCCGTGATACAGCTGATTGAAAGTCGCAGGAAGATCCAAAATCATGCATGTGCATTTTCTCAACTGCCATGTGACCTGGTGCTTCAATTTGATTTTCATGGTGCTCATTGGAAAGATAAATTCAACCCAAACAAAATGGCTCACTCTCGGTAAATTAGAATCCTTAATTCATTAATGAACGTGTAAATAGTTCATGAATGAAAAATGAACTTTTGAATAAAAAACTTAAAATTTGCAAAAAGTTACCAAGGAATTGTTCCAGCATGTTCCCGTAGATTGTTTTTGCACAACTATCACCGTTTCGGAGGTACAGCTCGTCCCCCGGCCTCATAATTTATGGGCCACCTTGTATATGATGAATAGTATTGGCCCTAGTACAGTACCTTGAGGAACTCCACTCAGCACTTTCTCCAGTGATGAAAATTTTCCGTCCACCACGACAGTTTGGTATCTGTCTGTCAGGAAGCATCTGATCCAGCTGAGAACCTTTCCTCGAATACCGTAGCGTTCCAGTTTTGCAAGTAGAACGTTGATGTCGACCTTATCAAATGCTTTAGCATAGTCGACGTAGATCACGTCGACTTCGTTTCCCTCCCTGAGTTCTTTCAGGATTGTGTCCACATGTTCGATCAACTGGGTGAGACAGCTCCGTTGTTTTCGAAACCCATGTTGAGATTCGGGAAACAGGTTATTTTCCTCGAAATGTTGGACAAGGTGTTTCTTCATGACACGTTTATGGAAACTTTTTTCGCCGCGGCGCTCAGTTCTCTCAATTGTGCAGTACACAATCCACTATTGATCTTCCTAACTTTAAAGTCTGTATCTCACCAGGGGTGGCGCCATGACCGTGGGGAACCCCAAATGAGGGCATTTCTCCGAAAAAGAAAAGCAGAAATTCTGAGATATCTCCGGTTCCTGATAAGATAGAGACTTCAAACTTGGATGTAAGGAAGAACTCGACATGTTCTTCCTAACCTCCAAATTTGAAGTTTTTATCTTATCAGAGGGTGGAACTACGACCTGTAACTCAAAAAAGGGCGAACAGATTTTTAAACTTTGGCGCCGGTGATAAAATTTATTTTGGGGGGATCGGAATTTATTTGGTAGCGCGCAACGTGCGGTGCGCGTGAATTGCTTTGTTTTGCGCGCAAGCGGTTCACTTTACCCGGCGCGCGTTAAAATTTTCGAAACGGAAAACTTGATGCCAAAATCTTTCACAAAGTTCACACTTTTGAAGAAGAAAGTCACGTTGTGTGTCTTCTCCGCTGACCACTCTTGCACTTAACAGACGTGGTAGAATCGCTTCATAAATTACACATGTCGTCCTGAATCGAATTGCATAATACTTGCCCAATCTTTTATCAACTTGAGACCGGTGCTATAGAGGCTACAACAAAACGATGTGCTGTCGCACCGTACCATTGTTGCCATGGTGACGAAAGGGGGTTTACAGGATAATGAGGTGATGATAATCACCGCGGTGCGACAGCACATCATAGTTTAAACACATTCCCATACGGTTTTAACCAATGACAGGATCTTTAAACGAAGCCATAGCAATACTATTGTGTAACAGTTCGACCCTTAATTAGATGTGCTGTCGCACCGCTAATGCCCTCAAAATGTCCCACCTTTTATCAATCCAACGTTAAAGGTCTCAGATGACTGCTACTTAGACTCCTTAATGAAAATATGATCTAAAGCAATACACACAAGCTGCAATACTGCTCCCCTCTGTGGACACCATAGTCCATAACTGAGACATTCACACGCTTGAGAACGAACAGAGGCTGAATTGAAAACATGGCGAACCTGATTTCCTTGAAGATTGCTTGATCAGTAGCTAGACAATCCACTCAAAAAGGGCGCAGAATTTCATCTTGTGATGGGTGATAGAATGGATGGTAAAGATCTACACGACTGACCTCATCTGTTTTAGTAATAAAGTTATTTCATCAATGTTCTAACAATCCAAACCTTCCTAGCTCATTCCCCATAACTAATAATGTCTGGCTGGGAAGGATGGATAACCTTTATCGAAGACTGCTGCAGGAACAGGTCAGCACCTGACATCAGAGAGGGAGGTGTTAGTGAGGCTAAGTGGTTGTTCCGACTTGGAGATAGGGACTCTGGTAAGTTCACAATACAATCATCTCCATTTTAATTTTAGTTTGAATAGTTATCTTCATCTATTATCCAAGAAGATTTTGTTTCATCATCCACTTTCTATTTTATTACAGGTGCCATGTGGGCTGCTAGTCCTGGTTTCCCCGCCATTGCCGATGGTGATGCTGCCAAGATGAGCTCTGCCTCGACAGGAGATGATATGAGCATCTTCGGAGCGCCCCCTCCCCCTTATAGTTTCCTTAGGGCTGTCGATTGTGATAGCTGTATGGTTCTTACCGGTGAGTTGTGATTCCAATTTATCTCATGTCCCTTTAACCTAAATTAACCATTTAATAATAGTTGCTTCAACTTTTTTTTTTTTTTTAATAAATAAATAAATAGTAACTAAAATCTCATCATTTTACGTTAAAAGTTCAACTTCGTGCATATTGATGGGCACGATCTTCCTCCTGTTGCTTCAACCGGTTTCCCTAAAACATCTCCTACCTGATACTAAAATCTACTATGTATTTCATTTCCCTAGACTCCCTAGAATATATCTTCCACCTGATATTATCATGATACTAATATCTGCCTCTTTTTTAGGTAAGGACAAGACCATCCCCGGACGAATGTGCTACGTTAGCCGTACTGAGACCGCTGTTATGATCTGCTTAGTTGACATTACCAACATCAATAAGGGAGCCGAGGGAAACGCCCTTGACGCCTTTAGTTACGGTATCGGTCAAGTTAAGGAAAACGGCGTTTAAAGAAAACCGAGATCGAGAGGAATACATGTGACGGGTGGATTGTGTGTAGTAGAGAAAGAGAGTGATGGAAAGGAGCTATATTTGCTTGTTAGATGTATCTCTAATATTTGCTACTAGTATTCACCCCAACCATGTTCCTCATCTCTTATTCGATAACGTTGAAATGGGACCCTGTTTTTAGGACAAGTGTACCCCTTTTCCCCCCAAATCTTCCACCCTTTATCTTTTTTTGTGTGTGTCTAACCCTGGTTTTGTAAATGATTGATTGATATGTCGCTAGCCATACCTCTTTTTGTCCTATTCCTCCTATTATCTCTCTCTTCTTGTGAGAGATAGAAATGGGCTTGGGAAGAGGGCATTATAGTCGATGGAGAGTGATAGAAAGATATAAAAAGTTTCGAGAAGGAATGTGTGATATATATGATATATCTTTGTTATATATATAGGCCACCCATTACTTACGACCAACACCGCGTCCCAAGTCTTCTTTATCCCCTGAGGGATGAATCCCATCTCCCCCTTGTCTTGAGCTTGAGAGATTGCGAGAAAGATAGAGAGCGATTGTTGACGACAAAGATACGCACTATCCCCCTTTTTTGTTGTTTTTTCGTCCCATCTTTTTCCCAGTTGTGATATCTCTTATTATTTTGGAGCTAGGTGTGTTAGAGAGTTTTCAAATGGTTTTTTAACACTATAATTCGCGCATTTTTCAAATTCCACTTTGTCCTTATGCCCATTGTACTGTTAAGAAAAAACAGAAAAAACCGTGTTTTACCTTTTATTTGACCTGGTTGAGCCGCCATACATTATCCCTGGGCAGGTGAGTAGAACTTCGCTCCTAATAAAAGGCTGCAGAAAAAGGCTGCAGAAAAAGGCTGCAGTAAAAGGCTGCAGTAAAAGGCTGCAGTAAAAGGCTGCAGTAAAAGGCTGCAGTAAAAGGCTGCAGTAAAAGGCTGCAGTAAAAGGCTGCAGTAAAAGGCTGCAGTAAAAGACTGCAAGGGATCACGTATCTAACCAGACTAAAGCGGGGAATAGACCGAATCGTCCTACCCTAATAGTGTTTCGTATCACGTATCGGCTGTAGAGAGACCGAATCACCCTCCCCTAATTATAGTGATTCGTGTCACGTATCCAACTAGACCATAGGCGATAGAGAGACCGAGATAGAGAGCGAGTACGAGTGAGAACTGAGAGAGTGAAAAATCAGAATCACGGTATGGTATCACGTACCATGGTATCCTCTAATGAAAAGCGGTTACCAATTGACAATGAGACCTCATCGGTCCCGATACGTGATTCTCTACCGCTATGTATTCTCCATTAGTCTTTCCGTATCGATCAACGATTCAGTAGAGGTAGTCAGTAACTACTGAGAGTGTTGGTTAATTAAATGAAAGGCGGTTACCTATAATTTCACCTAATCGGTGCCAATACGTGATTACTGATTTTCTACCGTTATTCGCCAATAGTCTTTATGTACACAATTCAGTAGAGCGGAATCACACATAATACTATGATAGGTGAACCAAGTGGTTGGGTGGTTCACCTGTCATTGTGCTACACGCTCAATCAATGGATCTATCGTACCGGTAGGTAGCTACCTCATTAGACCAACACTCTCAGTAGTTACTGACTACCTCTACTGAATCGTGGATCGATACGGAAAGACTAATGGAGAATACATAGCGGTAGAGAATCACGTATCGGGACCGATGAGGTCTCATTGTCAATTGGTAACCGCTTTTCATTAGAGGATACCATGGTACGTGATACCATACCGTGATTCTGATTTTTCACTCTCTCAGTTCTCACTCGTACTCGCTCTCTATCTCGCTCTCTATCGCATATGCTCTAGTTGGATACGTGACACGAATCACTATAATTAGGGGAGGGTGATTCGGTCTCTCTACAGCCGATACGTGATACGAAACACTATTAGGGTAGGACGATTCGGTCTATTCCCCGCTTTAGTCTGGTTAGATACGTGATCCCTTGCAGCCTTTTACTGCAGCCTTTTACTGCAGCCTTTTACTGCAGCCTTTTACTGCAGCCTTTTACTGCAGCCTTTTACTGCAGCCTTTTTCTGCAGCCTTTTTCTGCAGCCTTTTATTGCAGCCTTTTATTGGGAGCGAAGTTCTACTCACCTGCCTATCCCTGAACCGAAAACACTTTTTTATGCATATATTCAGTCTGTCTGAGTTACTGAGTGACCGAGTGAGACAATACCAACCAGACTCTATTTGGTTATTCAATTTAGAATGGAGGAGAGAGACAAAAATGAGAGAGAGAGAGAGAGAGAAAAAAAAAGAAAAGGAGATAGAGAGAGATTGCGGCCCAACCATGTCGTTTGTTTGTA